>JAWZYV010001926.1:600000-863126 GCA_038373885.1 Cheiracanthium punctorium | reverse complement strand
GTTGGATATTTTCGCCACGTCGAGATGAAATATTTTGCTGTACTACATACGTCAATCTCACAAGAATTATGCTTAAAAGTATATGGAGAGCTGTTTTAATGGCAATGCATAGATTCTAAAGAATCATGAAAGAGTAGAACGGAACCATGGTTTAAAATATGTAATCTGTTTCTTTAGATTGAGCGTTAATGAGGAAGAAACGAAGATAGATAATATTAATATAAGTAATAGGTAGTAATAGTAGATTTGTTAGGTTAATATGGATTAAAGCACAGTATATCACGTCAATAAATATTTCGTGAAATTAAAAGTATTCTCATTTTTCAACGCGCGTGATCGACTTACAACTAATTAAACAATAAACCTTCGTTTCGTTAATATATCCCGCGGTAGTTTCAACAAAAAGACTACTTGAACTTTTTTTTTTCTTTTAGATTTATTTTTCGTACAGGTACGATTATATTTTAGGAAAATATTCGTTTCCTACCGTCGAAGAACGGGCATGCAGCTAGTTTCAAATAAAGTAATTAAATACTAAAATTTTACTTAAAGCTAAGTCATTAAAATAAAACCATAAAGCACGTTGTCACCAGCGAGTAGCCATTTACCGAAAATAATAAAAAGATGCCTTTAGGATTGCCAAATCTTAAATTCCGATCGTAAAAATTAACGGTTACCATAAATGCTTCCTATGTCGCGCCAAGAAATTGTGACCAAGATGAAAAAGCACCAAAAAAGACTAGTTCTAAAGCTGTACTAAAAATACTTGTATCTCTCTATTCTAAAAAAAAAGTAACGGCCGCTGTCAAAAGCTTGTTCTGCTATCTTCTCCGAAACCGTGGGGAAATGAGTTTCGACAAAGGTGTACACGGATTCGGAAAATTCCGTCTAAGCCGGTAAGCTTACTTAAATTTCGAAATTCCAATTATTTTCGAAGATATTAATAAAAAACTGAAAAGAGAGAATAAGCATAATGATTGCCATGCTTGGCAATTTTCACCAGCATAAAATCATTCATGCCTTTGCAACAAAGCAATTCCTGCGTGAAATTAACAAACATGAAGTAGAATTACACCATTTTTACACCAAATTAAAAAGTAAGTGAAATAAATAAGTCAAAGTGTGCCAAGTTCACAATTTTCAAATAGCAAGGTTCTCTTAGATAACAGGAGTTTAAAACTGACGCCAATTCGTTTTTCTAATACTTTTTCTAATAATAATTGTAACGGATTTAAAAAGCGCCATTTTGGCATCAGGTACGATCTGGAAAAACGATCTCAAGCAGGGTGAATCTAAATACTGTGTGTGTTCCAAAATGTTAGTACCCAGTATTTTGAAAATGGAAAATAATTCAAATGCATATAATAGTAATGCCGGTTAGGTTCAGCTTGGATATTTACCACCTGTAGAAATATTTAGCGGCTTTAATTACGCCATTATAGCAAGTGCAGCTTGGATATTTACCCGCGCGACGAGTTGATATATTTCGCGGTGCTAAATAAGCCAATCTGCAAAGGATTATGTATATGAATGTATGAATAACTTTACACGGCAACCTTACATGAACAATACTTATCGGTTATGAGCATGAGTAATCGCCAAATAACGAAAAGTCGCCATTAGTAGCAAACAGGGGCGTAGGCAAAGGGGGGGGGTTAGGGGGGTCATAACTCCCCCATGAGGAATTTTTTGCCATACAAAATGTATATTCTTCACTCCCTTATCACATACATATTGTGCATATATTTGAGTTGCTGTAGTCGTACCCCCCCCCATGAAAAATTTCTGGCTACGCCCCTGGTAGCAAGATAAAAATAGCTGTCCCGTAGTTTTTATTAAAGAAAACATATGAAGTACTCTTTTCTTAGAAATAATTATTAACTACACGTAAACGTAAATCGCCAAATTATGGAAAATTGCCATGGATGGCAAATACGCAAGGTGTTCCGTAGGTTTTACACAATTAAAAATAGTGTGAAGTTCTTCCAAGGAACATGCAAGAACCAAGGAATGTGTAGCTCGGTAACAATCTATCAGAGCCAATCTTTCGGTTTTGTCAATTATGCCTTTTTTACGAATAAGCCTTATTAGCGGCCAAATGCCTCATACGAAAAGCGAGCCCGATCCGTGGCATGGTGCATAGCGCACTGAACTGGAAGAAAGAAGGTGTCTGGTTCGAAACCAGGTCGACTCCGCTGACCTAGCCGTTCGGAGTTTTCCTGCGGTTTCTTGAGAAACTTAGCGTCAATACGGGTTAGGAACCCTTAGAAAGACCCCCACGGGGAACACCCCACCCATAGGCGTAGATCCCTACTGCAGATAATCGGCCTTAATCCCACAACACATACAAAAAGCGAGTGTAGCGAATCTAGGGTCTTTCCCAGGTAGCACACATACGTTGGGGCAACGTATGAATGCATACGTTGGGGCAACGTTGAAATGACACGTTGGCTTACGGTTATCCAACGGTTGGCAACTGGTTATTTCTTACGTTGGGCCAATGTATGCTCTAACGTTTTGCCAACATATTTCCAACCGTTGGGCTAACGTATGAGTGCATACGTTGGGCTAACGTATAAATACATACGTTGGGTTAACGTATTAATGCATGCGTTGGGCTAACGTATTAATGCATACATTATGTTAACGTATAAATGCATATGTTGGGTTAACGTGTAAATGTATACATTGGGACACCGTAAAATCTGTATGTTGTCACTCTATTATCCAACTGTTGGAAATTGGTTATTTTTAACATTTAGCTATCATAATTGTTAACCGTTACATTTATAAGTTAGTTTCATATTTTAGGCCAATGCAGAAACCTAATGTTGGATAATTATATTTGACGAATATTTGACAAATTGATGTGCTATTTCAAAACATTTCTATAGATATATGAAAAATTGTCAAATTTGAAATTAAAGTTTTTAATTATTTTACTAACAGCAAATGACAGGCATGACAGATAAGTTTTAAGGGACGGCAGATATGTAGAACGAAGCATATTATCATACAGTTACATTTTTTCTTTCATCAAATATGGTTCCACCTCAACAGTGGGTTTCTGTGCGCTTAGGAGGAGTGCGAGCGGACACCCCACCCCCCCTAGAAAGTACTTTTGTCGACAAAATCGTCAGTTGCCAAAGGACTGTCAGCAAATTTCAGCTTTAATCACCAATCTGTAAAATGCTCAGTGTATAAATTACCAGTTCTGCCGACAGTTTATTATAAGTTATACTATATCATGAACATAGTCTTGTTACAATTTTCCTTTTAGTGATTTTTGTGCCAGTAAACAAGTCCCTTTTGTCCCCTCAAGCCAACTTCATTCCAGATCATGTAATGTAGTGTGTATTTAAGGCAAACATGCACATTAAGTATCTGCCTGGGGGGGGTGCCTCGGCGAAGGACTTTTAGGGGAATTTAATGCGTATTCACGCTACATCTGGAGGAAACCGCCAAGAGGCCAGATAATCGGTGTATATTTTTGAAAGCATATTGGTATATATCGTCAGAAAATTTTGTCTTTACACCCCCCCCTCCCAACATTTTTGCTTAAAACCGGCTCTAGTCCCGTCACTAACAGAAATTGTTATTTTCAAATAGTAAACGATCTGTCAAGTTACAAACATATATTAATCTGTAGAAAACTAACCTATTTTGCACTATGAGTAAAATTAATATTGCAGGTGCAACTTATGAACTGTTTAAAAAAAAGGAGGTGGGAGAGATCGGAAGCAGGAAAATATTTAGAAGGTCCTTTCAGAAGCTATCCTTTACAGTTTTAGAGAACCAGGACGGCAGGCAAACCAAAATCATAAAAACTTTTCGAATTAATTAAAGAAAAAAACATATAACGTTAAAGGAAAGAATGCTTATTTTTTGAAATATGATTCATATCCCTCCTTCTCCTTTGACAGTTACTTTTGTAAAGTGTCTCTCAAAACCTCTGAAAATTTACTCAATTGAAACTTTTGTAAGGAGGCTTAATCTCTTTTTTTTTTTTTTTTTTTTTTTTTAATATTCATGTGGGGAAATCCAATAGGAGTATAAAGTCACTGAAAGAATGTCACAGAAATCATTCTTTACTAAAATATTTATTTATTATTTTTTACATTTATTTCAATTTACGTAATTTTTTAGATTCTTAATTTTTAGTTTGCCCGAATAAAATTTGTATGGAATACAATGACATTTCGTAGTTCTATTTTTATTTTCAGTTAACTGTAGATATTGACTGCAAAGTAAAAGAAAAAAAAATATTGCATGCGTAATGCATATGCATTACGCATGCAAGTATCGCAAGGACGCATGCAAGTATCAACACACGGGTGCATCTATATTATCTGACTATGAGAAAGATATCAGTACAACAGAATGTATTAGTGATGTTGCTTACACGCTATAGCACATAAAATGAAAAAAGTCGTTGATGGTACGCAAAAAAAAAGTTACGACGCGTCCCGCATAATTACCATTGCACAAAATTTTGAAAAAAAAAAAAAGAGAGAGAGAGAGAGAGAGAGAACTTTTTTTTTCCATAGCGCATCCTTTCTCTAATGCAAAAAATAGAATGTCTGAAGAAAAGTTTTAAAAAATCAGTATTGATTTCAGTTCATGGACCTGAACTCTCAGTCACAGCGTATTACTTAAAGAGCTACTGATATTTTTCATTCAACTAAAATACGCAGTAGAAGAGACTTGTCAAAGCAATAAAAATGTTTTTTCTTCCAGTACTCTCAAAGAGTATTTGATTGCATATAGATTATGTATTTTTCTCTATAAAATTTGAGTCCTGTAGCATATAACAGGTGTAGATACAAAAATCTCTTCTAAAATAATAAATAAATAACAAAATGAAGTTGGTAAATATAGGTATATATATGAACTGTAAAGTACTATAACACATTTTTAAAATATTAAAATAACTGAATTCTTAAAACTGTAAAATATTTTATACATACATTTAACAACAAAATAATTTTGATGCACAAATTTAAATCCTTGTTGTTGATTAACCACTTTGAACCAACGAGATTTCAAAATTGAAGTACTGTTAGTTTAATAACTACTTCTAAATCTGAAATCTCATTAGTCATTATAATCTTGCAAAATATAAGCACGGCTCAAGTTGATTTTTTTTTCAGAATAAACTTATTAGGAGAAAAACAATTGTGTCCAATTTTACCTTCTCGACTGTTGTACAACTATGAGCAAATAAAACTTTATTATTAAGCTGTCTAGCATTGTTTAGTAATCCAAAACGCATCTTTTAATAAGCACTGTGCAATTATTATATATTTATTACCATAGCTGCATAGTAAGTTGTTTGTTTACATACTTTGAAGATCGTTAGGCTTATGGACAATCAAACTATAATCAATGCATCAATAATAATAGTTGTCGTGATTCAAGTTACTACGAACCTATGCAACGAATAAAATTCACAGAAATATAGCTGAAAAGATAAATATTCGTTTCAGATTTCAACTATCAATCCCTTTATAAAAGTGTATCAACACATCATAACAAGCAATGGCGGAAACGGAACGGCGAACGGACATGAATCTATCGCTTCCCGGTTTCCTGAATGTGTGTCTCTGCGCATGCGCAATGGTACGGTTGCCCAACACAACATTCAGCCATCCGATGGCCAACGGTTGTTTACCAACGGTTGCCCAACACAACCTTTAGCCAACAGAATACCGACATTTCCATATGGACATCCAACGTTTGGCCAACGTAACAACCTTGTGCCAACCACGTGCCATCAATAACCCAACGTATGTGTGAGAGGTGTGAGATACCCACTGGAGGGGCCGACCCGAAGGTTTACTGCATAAAATCCCTCCAGGGAAGAATTTATTCATTCAATTTATTATCGCTTATTTTTACATACTATGCCGCTGGGGCTCGCAGAACCCCAACGGCAGACAGTAAACAATATTAGTACAACCGTAAATTACAGACATGATATGACACATGACATGATAAAACATACATATACACACATATACACATGATAAAACATACATATACACACATATATATACATATACATACCTATTGTACCACAGGAAAATGGCAGATCAATGATATTTAAATTTAATAGTGCTATAGTGTTCTATAAGCTTATTATAATTTACTTTTATTAGATTCATTATGTTTGGCAATTGGATAATTTGCATAAAATTTTTATATGGATCTATTGAGTTATTTCTTCTTATTTTATTAGGCATTAGGGGGCAGTCCCCAAAGATATAATGCAGGGGATCCCCTGTCTGACCACAGTCACATAGATCCGTTGTTCTATAATTGATTCTTTTTAAATATTTTGGGAAACTGCCCCCGCCATAAATTTAGTGGCTACTATATTATTGATATTATAATTATTTTGTATATGTGGTAAGAAGTTGTAAGTATATCTGCCGGTTTCACTCTCGTTCCACCATATTTGCCATTTATTTTTTATGTTTTTATTAATTATGTATACTATTTTTGATCTAGGTACTGACACTACTCTATTACTTATCGGGTGGTCCTCCAGTAATGGTTGTTTCGCCAGGAAATCAGCTCTTTCATTTCCCCTGTGGCCAACATGTGCTTTAATCCAGATTATTTTAATCTCTACTGATTTATGTATTTCAAGTAATTTATATAAGTCAATCAATATTTCTGTGTTGGAGTACAGGGATTTAATTTTTTCAACCGTGGATCTGCTATCTGTGTAAATTTTTATTTTAGTAAATTTATTCTTTATTGCCCATTCCGCCGCAGTAAGTATGGCCAGTTGTTCAGCTTGATATATGCTATTATATATATTAATTCTTTCGTTGTACTCAAAAACTGGGTTATTGTCTTGGTTGGTGGCTGTAAAAGCGAATGCAGTCCCATTGTCCATTCTTGATCCGTCAGTGTAAATTTTTAAGTATTCATTATCTTCGATACCAAATTCAAGGCTATCTATTACTGTTATTCTATGTCTTATATTGATGTTACTATATAGGTAAGAAGGTATAATTTTTTCCATTGTATAATTCATCGGTAGCTCCGTGTCTTGTATATACTTATTTAATTTTAAAGCCGAATATTTTAAAATTTCTTTTTCTATTGCTAGTTCGATTGGGAGTATATTTGAAATTGTGCATAAAGCGGAATGGGCAGTTTTGCTATGTGCCTTAGATATTTTTATTAATGCTAGTTTCTGGATTGCCCACAATTTGCGAACGGTGTCCCTGGTGAGTTTGGTGGCCCACGACGGGGCAGCATATGTTATTTGCT
Source organism: Cheiracanthium punctorium (assembly GCA_038373885.1). Taxonomy (NCBI): domain Eukaryota; kingdom Metazoa; phylum Arthropoda; class Arachnida; order Araneae; family Cheiracanthiidae; genus Cheiracanthium; species Cheiracanthium punctorium. Next base: position 855,842 of record JAWZYV010001926.1, on the reverse strand, counting down.
TTACCGTGACAGTGTTATACCACATACGCAACATTTCCGGGCGGACGCCCCAGGACACACCGCTCACCAAGGACATATTATTTATAAAATTGGTTATTTTTTCATTTAAATATTTGACATGGGGAGTGAACGTTAATTTATTGTCTATTATAATTCCGAGGTATTTTAGTTCTGTAACAGATTTTATTTTTTGATTGTTTAGCTTGTATTGAGGTTTATTTCTGGATTTGATTCCCATGGTAATCGCTTGCGTCTTTTGTACTGATATATTGAGTTTTAATTTATCACAAATTGATTTAAATGCATTAATTCTATTGTTTGTTTTTACTTGGAGTTTTGCAATTGAATTTTCGGCTACAAGTAAAACAAAGTCATCTGCGAATGCGTAGAAGTCGTTTTGGTCCTCGTTCATTATTTTTAATATTTTGTTTGAGCGATTAACCATAGGAGCGGGCCAGGGCAAGATCCCTGTGGGCAACCCTTGTATACCTGGTTTTTAATTTGTGTGGAGCCATTGTCAACTATTATAAATCTATTGTTTAAGTAATCTTTTAGTATATTTTTCAGATGTATTGGTAAAGGAGTTTGTTCTATTTCTTTTTTTATTATGTTCCACTGTATATTGTCAAACGCTCCCTGGATATCAAATGATACCAGGACAGCATATTTATATATGTTTTTCAATTCTTTTAATCTGTTTATCACCAGACACAGCAGATCCACGGTACCTTTGCATTCCCGGAAACCATATTGGTTATCATGCAGGTACTTATTGTTTTCTAATATATTTAATGTTCTATTTTTTATTATTCTTTCGAGAACCTTCCCCGCTATGCTCAAAAGAGATATTGGCCTGTAGAAGCTAGGCTCTTTTGGGTCTTTATTTGTTTTTCTGAAAAATATAATTGAGGCAATTTTCCATACATTGGGGAAGGCTCCCAATAAGAGGCATTTGTTATAGATTTTTATTAGATCGCTTCGGAAACTCCTCGATAGATTGTTTAATATATGCGCATCTATTTTGTCCAATCCTGTTGCTTTTCTAATATCCTGGGCGTGTATTGCTTGTAATAATTCTATTTCTGAAAGTTGCATTCCGTTGTCATTTGTCAACATGATGTTATTGCTTTTGTTAGGCATGTCACTGCTAAATTCCTGCGATTCTGTTTCATCTATTGTTTGATTATTCGGATCATCATCGTCTGAGGAGTTTCCGACTTCGTCAGTAATGTCTGTTTGAAAGTGCGCGTTTATTAAAGTTTTCAATATTTCTTCATAGTCTTGTTCTACTGTATTAACATTAAATATGGTCTCCAGGAAATGGTTATTGTAGGTGCCCTTGGCCATTTTAAAACTACTCCCATAAATATTTTGTTGTCTTGAGCAGAATGCTCGCCAGGACTGTTCCTTAGCTATTATTATTGCTTTTCTGTAAATGGCTCTGGCCCTATTATATTTTGTTTTCATTTCAGCATTGTCCGGCTGCTTGGCTATTTTTCTTTGAATTGCTCGTAATTTATTTCTTTGTATAGATAAATTTTGATTCCACCACATAATTTTTATTTTATTATTTTTACGTTTTTTCCCAAAGGATTTCTCATTAATTTGTAACCAGGTATAATTAAATTTTTCGAATATTGTTTGAAAGTCTATTATATTGTTCGTTTCTGTTAATTCTTCTATTATAGATGATATATGCGAGGACCATAATTTGTTGAATTTTTTAAAATTATTATATTTCGTTTTGTACTTATAATCTTGCTGTTTTTTCAATGAGAATTTCAGCTGTGTGAGTATATATCGGTGGTCAGAGCCATTTTCATCCAGTAATACCTGGCACGAATTTAATTGGTTCTTAAGGTTATCTGAAACTATTGTTAAATCTGGATGGCCGAGTGTACCAATATGTGTAAATGTAGCAGGGGCCATGGGGTCATTAACTATTATTAGGTCTAACTGGTTAACTTTTTCTTGAAGATACCTCCCTCGTTCATTTCGATCCCCATAGCCCCACAAGGTATTGTGTGCATTAAAGTCACAGTATTATTGTCTTTATTTGTTTTTCTATTATTAAATTCCAATTTGAACAGTCCTGGACCATATCGGCTCTTGGCGGGAAATACTGGGAGCCGACAATTATGGATTCTTTTTCACTGTAAATTTTTACAAAGATGTTATTTTCACTTGTTTCAATAGCCAGGGCTTTTATTGATTCGTCTATAATTAATACGCCACAGGTGTTTGCTTTGGATCTGTAATCTCTTATGCTTGACGGGCAGCCGTAGAACCTATTGTTTTGTAAATACGGGTCTTGATATGCTATTAAATGTAAGTTATTTATTGACCCTATATAGTTTATGATGTCATTTATAAAAGAAAATAGTGATAAGTTTGCCACTTTGCAATGGTTTAAATTAATTTGTAAGATGTTTAATGTATTCAACGTATGTGTGCTAGTTGGGTTGGCCCCTAGTAGTAAAAGTTTTAAGAAATTTTAAAAAGACAGTTAAAGTGTATGTTTTGATTGAAAAATTTTTATAACTAAACATGTGTTGTTGGTTAATTAACTATATCTTCTCCATTTATTATAAACTAGCTACTAACTGCGTGTCGGTTCTTGGCACAGGAGAAATCAATTTTTTTTTCTTACTCATATAAATATTAATCCATCTTTACGAAATTCTTTGACTGCTGATCATGGGCGACTATAAGGGGGGGAGGGGCGGGCAAGTTAGGGCACTTGCATCCCCCCAACTGATGACAAAACAAAACCGGAACTGAAATTTTTACAGATGTGAAATTTGCCGCCAAATCGCGCTATTTGTGAACGACAATGGGGTGTTTTGCGGTAATATCACCAAATTTAACGTCAAAATAATTGCGTATTTCATATAACTCTAAAACTTTTACCTGCAGAATGTTGAAATTTTGTATTTGGAACTATTGTAACATCTAACTGCGTATCTCTCTTTTGATTACTATCAGTAGCGTAGCCAGGATTTTGTTTCGAGGGGGAGGTTTGTTTGCCAGAAGAGGACAGCTCGCGTCACTGAATGTGTCGCTTAGAGCTACATATACGTCCTTCCCGGAATTTCCCACCACAATTTGGAACCTCATCAGAAGGTGGGGGGACTTCTGAATATTAGCACCCCTCGGAAACTGCTAACGACCGCCGAGAGCACTTTCGGAACCACGGATTTAACGTGCACGTACACCGCATGTACACGGTGTTCTTTAGTAGTACGCCGGTATCGAAACCGCAACTTTCCGGTTACGAGTCCAACGCCTTAACCACTGGGCTACCATGCCCCCCCGAAGGGGAGGTTTGGGGACTGGGTATCAAATTGTCAGTTAAAGTTCAATTCTAAGCTAAGTAAAGGGTCCTATTTCAGGGGAGGTGCAGCCCCCTCAGCCCCCCCTCAGGCTACTCGCTACTCCCCTGGTTACTATCAACTAAGTAATTTCTTTACAGGCTCATCCAAAACCTTTTAAATACATTAAGGTCTATGGATACCTTCAGTTAATTAAAAATCTGAGATAAATCACTATTTCGACTATGAACAAAATTTCGCTAGCTATCACAAACTTGTCGGCTTTTGGCGAAATATCGCCCAATTAAGTGTAAATTTTTTTTTTTTTTTCGAATTAAACCTTCCTTGGCGATATCTCAAATATTTGGCTAGAAATCGCTAAAGCCTAGTATTATCGCAGTAGTTTATCTCATTTAAATAAAATAAATTTAGATGAACTGTTTCGAAAATATTGATCATAATAGACATCAAGGAAGTCATGTGGTGTCCCACATCAGATTTTTTAAATAAATGCTAAATCTACACGGATACCTTTTCGGACGGACACACACACACAAAAAAAAGAATTAGAAAATCTTAAACACTTTCAGATTTTAAGTATGTACTAAAGTGCTACAAATGAAAAGCGTGCCATAATCCATGCGTCTTCCCTATTTTCTTTCCATGTTTCAGTAAGTTACAAAGTGCATCATTATTCACGAGTGTGCTGTATTTTTCTCCCTTGTTCCATAAAACGCACCTTAGGAATCGAAATCTACTTAAAATCGCTAACTTTAACCGTTTTTAAAATCTTCACCAAGTATATTCCAACCATACTTAACCGTTTTAAATACTATTTGGAATCTGCATCATAATCCAGGGGTGTGCTGTGTTTGTCTTACATTGTGGTTCATTCCTACTTTAATGCACCTACTCTCGCCAAGGTGGCGATAATTAAACATATGCAGTTACCGCAACGATTTTTTGTAATTATGTGGCAAGCTTAATTTAGAATTAAAATGGCGATTTGGAACAACCTGAAAGTACAGCATTCCGCTATTTATTTATTATAGGTTGCCAATTAATATAGTTTCAAAATTAAGTGTCTTCAAATTCCTTAACTGGTGAGTTTATCGCTAATTTGTTAACTTTAGTTTTCATCTATTTCTCTTGGGAGCGTTGAAACTTGTGCATAACTCCTAGAGACCCATGACTGCAAACCTCGCTCAAGTGCGGGGATTTTTTAAGGTTGGCGAGAGTGGCGGGCGTCAAAATAGGAATCAACTCTTTCTTGTAAAATAAAATCCATCTTTGGAATCGAAATCGCCTATCTTAAAATCGCCTACTGAAACTGTTTTACAATCTTTGCCAGGCATATTCCAACTATACTTCACCATTTTAAATAGTGTTTGGAATGGGCATCATATTCCAGAAGTGTACCGTGTTCTTCTTCCTTGTTCCACAAAACACTTCTTCGGAATAGAAATCTATATTAAAATCGTCTACTAAAACTGTTTAACAATTTTGGTAGACTAGAACAACTAACGCCAGGCATAGTCAACTCTGCTTAATGAGACGAAGGGCTTTGTCTGATGAAGACCGAAAGAATTTTTTGTCGAAACGATTGTAATGTATTATAAGTAACTTTTTATATGTGTTTTTTCACAAAGTTTTTATTTATTTTATCATTTAACACCAGTATTTTCAGTGTTTTTTACATAGTCAAATTATACTTCACCTTTATAAATACCATTTGGAAAGTGTATCATAATCTATGAGTGTACCGTATTGTCTTCTCTGTTCTATAAAACACTTCTTCAAAATTAAAATATATATTAAAATCACCAACTAAAACTATTTTACAATATTCCCCAGGCGTATTCTAACCATACTCGAAATATATTTATAATAAAATGTCGCGTTTTGAAACCAAATTTAGCGATCAATTATCAAAAATTGCAAACCTTGTGCGACTTTCAACATTTTATTAACGCCCCCCCCCCCTTCTACGTTATCTGGCAAACACATTTGAAAAGATTTACATCGTGACAATTCATATCTACGAAACTTATCGACACGATCGTGTTGACAAAAATGGGTAGACAAAAATGCTTAGACAAAATTCTGGTATTGAGTGAAACAGCACCCTCCCAGACAGCACATAAGCTTAAATTAAGCTTGACATTTCTTTGAATTTGACGTATTAATACAAGCTTGACAGTTCAACTCATTTTAAGCTGGCAGCAAGCTTGCAGGAGTCAAGCTGAAGCTTGACAATTGATACTCGCTTGATTTTTCCTTTTTAAAGCGAGCGTTGATGGCGCCATCTGTGAAAGAGAATGGACATTCATTGTCTTAGCGTTTCTCAAATTTGCTCAATAAAGAAAAGTTCGTAAAAGTTGTGTTTTATTTTATTATAACACGAGGGGAGTTTTAGTTTTATTTACATCTAATTAACATTAGTAATTCCATTAACTAATTAATTAGCCCTAAAAATAAATTTTAATATAATTAACACACTTTAGTTAGTTAATATACTTCACTTTATGGGTAGAAGAATGTGGCGTAATCCGGCCTCCACAAAATAATTAATCAGTCATAAATGTACTTGACCATAGAATTAAAAAAAAAAAATTCTATATTTCCAAATATGGAAATTCTTCAAAATAAAATACAATTATACTACGAAATTGATTTCAAAATCAGTCATTTGTCTCGATTTTGGCCAGCTGTATTGCTCGACGATGAGTGGTGCGATACTTAAAGTTTTAAAACGTGTCCTGCTTTTAAGTTTATATTATGCTTATTTCCCTATTAGCAGAGTCTATAAATCACACATAACATTATTTAAATTTTGATTCATCCCATGGAAAAATAAAAGAAACTTATCAGCATCGCCCATATTTATCGATCTGGCGTGACAACAGTCACTTCAAACTTTAGTCATAGCTGCCCGAAGCATAATAGCCGAACGGTTAGCACGCGGGCTTTCCAGCCTAAAGTTCCCGGGATCGAACCCAGCCGCCGATGTTTGATGGAACAGATTAAAATAACTTAAAATTTCAGCATTGAGGGGGAAAATGCGCTGAAAAATAAAGTATGTGGGGCGCGTTTACCAGCGGGCGCCCCGTGCATTTAGAAAAAAAATTTTAAGCTTGCTATGTCAAGCCTAATGCAAGCTGGGCAAGTGTAAACTAGAACACTTGATTCAAGCTTGCATTAAGCTTACACGCTTGAAATTTTCAAGCTTAATTCAAGTTTGTTGACTTGATAAATCAAGATTGCTGCAAGTTTGCTGTGCTGTCTGGGCTAGTGCTAAAAAAAGAATGCGTTTTGAACATAGTACCTTTTAATTTTTTGAAGTCGGTAACTAGTAAACATTTTAAAAAAGAAAACTGATTTCAAAGTATTTCATATAACGAAAAAATTTTCCCATTCTAAATGAATTGAATTTCGCAAAATATCGCCAAATATAGCAAATATCGCCAAGTTGAGAACTTATTTTTTGGCGCCAAACTTGGAGATAAATTGCCAAAGGTGGCCAGCTTTAGCGACTTTTGACATTAAGACCAGTGCCATTACTGACAACTAGGTTTGTCAACCGTCCCGCGAGAGCCGAGATGTCCCGTTCCTGGGACTTAAGAGGACGAGTCCTGCAAAAGTTGTGTGCAGAACGCCAAATGTCCCGTTTTTTTATAAGTAATTTAATTATCTGATAAATTTTAATGATCTCAGAAGAGATTTTAAACATTAAGTTTCTTTCCTAAAAAATAGGATCCCAGCAAGAGTGATTGTATAGTTTCTTTTCTTAACAAGTAATATGATTTCAATAAAAATAGTTTAATATATCTTTTTTCCAAATGAATAATATTATTATAATCGTAGTATAAAATGAGATTTAAGACTTTAAATTTCTCTTACAAAGTGATGTTATCGATACCTACTTACTGCTGTTCGAATTAATTTTGAAATGCCAAATTAAAAAGACTGTTTTTGTGACAGAGAATAAAAAGTTTACTTAATTTACAATTGCAAATGATAGTACTATTTGTTTTGGTTACAATGGAGAGAGTTGGAAGACGAATAATTAATGTTAATTTTTCATTAGTTTTCCTTATTTTTTTAACTGTCAACTATGTTGAATGTATAATTATGCCGGATTATTAGTAAGCATAATATTCAATAAAACTATTTAAAGTGTAAAAATAAATCCGGTTTTAATTTTATTTCTCTCTTTCCTGTAATAAGTAAGCTGGGTCCCGCTTTCTTTAACCCTGTACCACATTTTAATCGCAAAAGTCCTGCCAAATCCATGCATAAAATTTGGCAAACCTACTGGCAACGCTTTAAATCTGTTCTACTTGATAATCATGCAACTTTTGAACAGCTTTTTAAAAAATTTATTTGCGCAAGAAACTCGAAAAATGAGAGCATTTCTTTACAAGTTATACTGTGAAATGACATAAACTATGAACCCATAGAAGTTACGAAACTGTCAAGAAAAATTGATAAGCACACGGACTTTCGCGATATTTCTCTAAGCGGGTGACTCATCAATCCAAATTTGAGGGCAATTTTTGAAGACATTCATATATGAATATTTCCTGAAAGTTACATGAGACGTACATTTTTAAAGTTAGTGTCAGTTCATAGTGCATTGGGTGAAGAAGCATTATTAATATTTTCGCGTGTTTCGCAGTATTGGTTTCTTCTTAAATCTGTTCATAAGTTCAAAAGTCCTATTGCAACGATCGCTTTTCAGATGTAACACACTTTAGCAATGTTTCAAAAACACGTTTTTTTCCCCCAGAATTCTGGGATACCATCAGAACGTAAAAAAATTAATATGGGACCACCCCCGAGCTGTCCTACTTCAAATAAAAAAAATATTTTGAAATCGGCCCATGCAGTAAAAAATTATCACTGTACATACGTAAAAAAGTTTATGTATACTCGTTGAGCATAGTACCTCCTCCGTTTTCGAATTCGGTAATAATACATAGGACCCTTGATAACGAATCACATTAACCCTTTCAGGCGCAACCCTTTCCCAATGCTCAAAAAAGAGCAGCCGTTGCCATCGCTCGACTTAACTACCAGCAAGATGGCGGACGATCGAAATGTTCATCGCGTGCCACAGATCTAGGGACCCTTTTTTTACGCAGCTGGCTGTGCCGGGCACAGCCAGCTGCGTGAAAAAAAGGGTCTCTAGTATTGAGTAAGGTCTCTAGATCCTTTTAAGGGTCTCTAGATCTGTGGCACGCGATGAACGTTTCGATCGTCCGCCATCTTGCTGGTAGTTAAGTCGAGCGATGGCAACGGCTGCCATTTTTTCAGCATTGGGCAATCTATCCAGCTGTTCTCACTTTCTTCCATTTTCCAGCAGATGTCAGTGCTGTTAAAAATAATCGTGACCATTTTTTTACGGGAAATGACGTGCTAAAATGTAAAGGATTCTCGTGGAGCTATGTCACCCGCAACTATTTTTTATAGAAATCAAATCTATTCTACGTGACTGGCAACAGTCAAAAGTCAGAATTTGGTGTTACCAGAGCGGGAACACTGTGCGTTAAAGGTTTAAAAAAGGGAAATTCCCTCATTCTGGTAAAGCTGACAATAAATAGATGCGGAGCACACTCACACACAAGAAGGTGAAAATAATAGCATTGGGTTTGATAACGAATTTCCCTCCTGGATGATTCGATAAGTTATCTAATCTGAGAATTTGTCATCTCTCCCGTCTCTCCATTTGGTTCAATTTTCGGTCACGTGTTTTGAGATGTCAGTTGTAACTATATACAATCACTGTATGGTGGTTTTCCATTTATATTTATTTGGGTTCTTCCGCAATTCGTCTCTTGGGGTGAGTTTGTAAAGAAGCATTGAACTTTATACCCCTCTCTTAAAGTACGTTACTTAAAGTAAGTTCCTTTTTAGTATTAATATTACTATAGCATTTTATGCAATTTTCACGGATCTTGTAATTGTATAAATAGATCTTGTAAATATAATAATCAGATCTTAAAGCACTATAGATGTGTTACCCTTGTCTGGTCATTCCTTGGTAATTTACAATTTAACTAGTGGGGGGAAAAAATCACCATCTATATAAATAAAACAACGTGTAAAATGTCCGTTTGTCTATATCTCGCGTAGTTCCCAGACGGTTGATCGTAGACCATGGGCGTAGCCAAAGGGGGGAGGATTAGGGGGGTCATAACCCCCCTATGAAAAATTTTTTGCCATGCAAAATGTATATTCTTCACTCTATTATCACACACACGTTTGCTGTGCTGTTGCTGTGCTGTTGCGTTTGGTTTGCTGTGCTGTCTGGGCTACGCCCCTGTCGTAGACCTACCAAATTTTGTATGGAAATTCTCCAGGACGGGTCCGAACATACCTCGAAGCGATTTTTTCGAAATTCAAATTATTTTAGGCGATATCGATAAAAAACCTATCGCAAAAGGCTAATTTTGCTCTCGCCATTTCGTAATTGTAACCCTGCAGTGGAAAGAAAGGGAGAATTTAGCATATCTAGGTTGCCATATTTGGCAACGTTATTAAATGATTCAGACTCTTGAAGTAAAAATAAAAGAATAAAGATTTTTTTTAGATTAATTGTAAGGTTGTTTTTTAATTAAAATATCGTGTGCATGTGAAATCAGGAATGAAATGTTTTATACTCAAAAGAAAAATAGAATTGGAAATTTTCCGAGACTAAATGTGGAACTTTTTAATTGGGCGAAAAATAGAATGGTTGATATGCAATTTTGAGAAGATGTGATTCTAGCGCTTGGCACAGTTTATCGTCTGCTTCTGCTACTTCGAATTGCGTATTGCTCTGCGCAGCTTTTCCCCATCTGTTTCTATTGTTTTACATCCAGAAAAAGGATGTTAGAATATCTGTTTCACTTTTCTTTAATAACACTCATAAATAATGGTATACTTTCCAACTTATTGAAATAAACAAAGAAAATAGGGAAGACCCATGGATTATAATACGCTTTTAATATACAGCACTTTAGTACGTACACTGCTGGCCATCGTAAATGCAACACCCTGAAGGAAGCATGCAAATAATATGAAATTTACAACATGCATTAGCTGAGGTGAGATATGCAAATGATTAGAATTTCAGCGCAGACGCACATCAAGCGCGCCTGTGGCGCCACCTCAAAGCGCTATTTAAGGCTTGGAGATTTCGACGGTTTCAAGTACAGCAATTGTGTTTTTCTTGCTTTTTTTTCAAAAAAACGATAAATTATGCCTCGTAGGAAACAACGATCATCTTTTGATCAAGTATCCGAGTTTGACAGAGGAAGGATAGTGGCATACCGAGATTGTGGGTTATCTTTCAGGGAAATCGGTCGTCGTATTGGACGAAACCAAACAACTGTGATGCGGATATGTGATCGTTGGGTGCAGGAGGGTACGACGGACAGACGTGATCGACCGCATCGACCTCAGTGCACCACGTCACGTGATGACAGGCAGATTGTACGCATGGCAGTGACGGACCGCTCAGTCACATCACGAACCATATCACAGCAGATTCAGTCTGTAACGCATCATCCAGTGTCTGCGCGTACCATTCGACGTCGTTTACAGCAGAATGGTCTGTCCGCAAGACGTCCGTTGCTTTGTCTACCTCTGACGCGGAACCACAGACGTCTCCGCCGCCAATGGTGCGATGAAAGAAGGATGTGGACGACAGAATGGAATGAAATTCTCTTTACTGACGAGTCACGCTTCTGTATGCAACACCACGACGGTCGGATTCGAGTCTGGAGACACCGTGGAGAGAGGATGCTGAACAGCTGCATTATGCACCGTCACACTGGTCCTGCACCGGGTATTATGGTATGGGGCGGTATCGGATATCTCTCTCGCACTCCTCTAGTACGCATTGCCGGTACTTTAACCAGCCAACGCTACATCTCCGAGGTGTTGGAGCCAGTTGTCCTTTCTTACCTTCAGGGCTTGCCAACAGCCATATTTCAGCAGGATAATGCACGGCCACACGTGGCACGCATTGTCCAAGGGTTCTTCGTCAATCACCAGATTGAATTGCTTCCCTGGCCGGCGCGCTCTCCGGATCTTTCGCCGATAGAAAACATGTGGTCCATGGTTGCTCAACGACTGACCCAGAGTTCATCCCCAGCTGTCACACCAGATCAACTTTGGCAACGTGTGGAAGCTGCTTGGTCTGCTGTACCCCAAGAACACATTCAAAGTCTCTTTGAATCAATGCCGAGGCGTGTGGCAGTTGTGATCTCCAACAACGGCGGCTACTCTGGGTACTGATTTTGGCAGGAACCACACTTCATAGAATGCTGTAAATTTAATCATTTGTTACTTGGTCAACATGTTATCTACACAATAAATTTTGTTGTGATATCTCTTGTTTTTCTTGGTGTTGCAATTTGGGTGGCCAGCAGTGTATTTAAAATCTGAAAGTGTTTCAGATTTTCTTACTTTTTTTTTTTTTCCCTTTCCGTTTTTTGATGAAAGCCAATATATCCAGAAGCTCTACAGAATTAATATGGGACGGAAATAATTTGTACCTTTTTGTAGGTTTTTATCCTTTAACCAACTTATTTTCGTAACCCGGGCGGCCCGACACGGTAAGCATCGCATCTGGGCGCCGGCTTCGATGGGGCGTCATTTCGAACTCAAAAACTAAGTAGAGCATAAAAGGGGGCGTCTTTTTTACATTGGCAGGGGGGCGATACTTACCGTAGGGCCGCTCCTGTTTGTAACCATCTTAATTTTAAATTCCATTCAAAATCTGAGAGATTTCAGTGCCAAGGAAGCTAGTGAAGAATAGAATTCCCTCCGAACAAGATTTATTAAGATGGCGAACCAACTGGTCGCCGAAGGCGGCAAGTCTTGTTGCTTTCATGTCTACACGTGGCAGGGACATAGCCAGAAGGAGGGGGGGGGCTGATGGATCTGCAGCCCGCCCCCCGAAATTGGACCCTTTTCTTAGCTTGCAATTTGATATTTAGCTTACAGTTGAACATTAGCGTACAATTTGATAACCAGGCCCCCCACCCCCTAGAAAATCCTGGCTACGCCACTGATACGTGGGACACTTTCAGCTTGTTTCTGTGATATTTACACCATAAATTACTTTCTTTATTTCGTGTAGATGGAGCCAACGACGGAAGAACTTCAAGATCAACTAAAGTCTTCGATTAATACAGTTTTAAGTTCATTATCATTGGATGAAGTAAAAGATGTCGTTGCAACCCTTCTGGAAATCGGTGTTGAGTCACTATCTGATTTGGAATTCGTGCATGAGGAAGATTTAAGAACGTTAAATCCTATTCAAAAGAGAAAATTAGTCAAATCATGGACTACACTGTGTAAGTTATAAATCAGTCATTGAATATTCTAATCTAAGTTTGTATTTACTTAACATCAGTGTGTTTGGGTAACAAAAAATCTTTTAGGGAAATGTGCCAAATGTTATCTTGAATTCAAGGATAGAGCACGAAAAATTGAATCTGCATGAATCTCGTGAGTGAAATCATTGCTATGGGATGGGGAGGGGAAGGTGGTTAGTTTATTCAAGACTGAACTAGATCTCCCAATTCGTTATTATCTTGCTATGCTAAAGATAACAACAATATAGCGATAGTGATGTCGAAAAATTTCGGTATGAAGATTTTGATGAAAAAATCGATTTAGTATCCATAAATTTACTTTGAAGAGTTTTGAGAGTCATCTCAAAGTACGCGTGTATATATGTTCGTATCAGTGATCGGACGATGCATTTTGACCATTCGAAAATCCATTTTGACTATTTTTTACTTTCTTGTACAAAGAAAAAGGAAGTAATGTGATAGCAAAAACTTTCCGCATTCAAATTTTGACTACCTCGAAATTTACTTTTAAGAGTTTTTGTGAGACATCTCATCATACACATGTATGTATCATCGTATGAGATTCGTGTACAGCTGCGGGAAAAAAAAAACCCGCACACTTGTATTTTATTCGTCCGTTGTTCGTAGTACAGCAAAGTTACATATACCAATCGTTCACGATTGACGTACACTTTAATTTGCTATACATAATAATTGCATTAGGGGCCATCTCCATATTAAAATTCGCACCAACTTTTTTTTTTCTCAATAGCGACCCCTAGATTTCGCATCATATTTAAAAAATTTAGCTGATTTTAACCTCGGATACCAATTTTCAATAAATTTGAACTGAAAATGAGTAAGTTATGAGCTTCCAAAATCCCCCTCCCCCATGTTAAAATATTTTTTCATACTTTAATTCATATCTCATATAATATCGATAGTAAGAATCTGATTTTTATTCGTACTATTAGAACTAAACGACCCACACATAATTTACTATTATTATAATTTTTAATATAATATTAATATGAATTATGAATTATTAAATTAATATTAAAAAAATTATGAATAGCGACCTAACCAAATTTCGATGGAAACAGATGCAGAAAGTAATATTACATGGCTGTGCAAAATTTCAATTTTTTATGTTCAGTAGTTTAATTTATATTAAATAAAGTGCGTTATTTTCATGAGTTGAGGGACCATATTTAAATTTATTATGACATTTTTTTTTCAAATTGCGTAAAATAAGCGTAAATTAGATTTCTTTTGCACAAAAATAGTAAAAGTTAGCGGTATTAAAAAATAGAAAATTTTGAAGAATGAAATGTGAGGTTTGTACAGTTTGATGGTGATTCTATGAAGTGTCTATTGTTGCATCCGCTACTATTTCCACCCAAATAAAATATTTCCCATCTATAGAATTATATGCTGTAGATGTATATCTTCCACGTCCCATTTCTGAAAAAATAACATCCTTAACATTCCAGGCATGGATTTTTTTAATATCTGAAGCATCAGGTCTTTGGACTTCCCCCCCCCCCCTCATTTTATCAAACATTCAACAAAATTCAAAATTACATTTTTCTGTCTAAATTTTCATCTTACTATAAATTAAAATGCAGCCAAAAGCATTATAAAAATATTGCGCACTGCAGATAATAATATTAAATGTAGAAAGTGAAGTAATAAACACAGTGGGTCGGCAAAAGGTAGATGAGTTATTTACATGAAATTCAAACAAATAAATTTTTAATCATGAAACCATTCTTCATGTTCGACCGTAGATGAGTAACTTTCATGCTTATAGTCAGAAGAGCAGAGAACAGTCTCACTCCTGGCAACATTTCACCTGTATAAGAGAACCTTCAAATACTCAATAACAATTTCAAAAGTAGAAAGATTTTCAAAATCGACATCAGCCGTTTTGCATCGTTTCTTTAAATCATGTATACACCTAGGAAGTTTTGAAGTCACGGATTATTTGGACCACCACTGGCACTGACTAAATATTCTAATTTCTACCATTGATAATCTCTACAAAAAACTTTAAGACTAGAAACAATCTTTTTCCTGTAAATAATATTTATTTCTTTTAACTGACGATAGCGAAATTAATGAAAGGAGAAATGTTCGGAACCTACAAATAGCATTTTTCAATTTGCAGAAAGTCCCTTAAAATAGTGTAAAAAAGAATTCGCAGTATTTCCGGAAATTATCGTACAAAATTGGTGAAAATTTATTTTTAGGGTAATTTGAAAGTTTTCTTTCGTTTAATAAAGTCAGTGTTGCTATGGAAAAATGGAGAAAAATGAAGCTGCTACAGAATTAAATATGAGAAGACGGCCCCTTATGCAAATTAAACTAACAGTAAATTTAAGTATACGTTATTTACAAACGAATGGTACATATAACTTTGCTGTACGACGAACGACGGCCAAATAAAGAGCAAAAAATCGACGAGGTCAATGACAATATTTAACGATTCTTTTAAGGGCTAGCAGTCTAAAATTAATGTTTTAACATGCTAAAAAATCAAAGTTTCAATTTTGTTACATGTAAATTAGATTTGCATGTAAATTTGCAATTTTGTTACTTGACGGTTAATGCGTAAGAAACGTTTAAAAATTCCTTCGCCCAACGCAACTCTCCTTCCCCCCCCCCTGGGCAGGTAACCCTTGAGTAGCTTTGCCTTAACAAAACTCAATATGCTAAATCGGTTAATTAGAACGAGAGTAACGAATTTTCAAAATTTCCATTGAATTTGTCATAGCTTAATATTTCCGCATTACGTATTTTTTTATTTTTCGTCAAATAATGAAAATATCACGAAGTTGGGATCATTTTTCGGAACATTTTCTTTGCATCATATTTGGGGATTTATCGCAAAAGTCGCCAATATTGGTGACATTTAGTGGAACTTTTTAGGGAGATACGCGATCCTCGTTAGATTAGTAACTATCGTAAGATACTATTGTGCTTTAAATGGAGGACTGTCTATAAACTGCCATTGACCGTAATGTATCGGAATTATTATCAGTACTCCTGTAGAAGAACTATTAATGATACAGACACTCTTTTCGATATTGAACTTTTTCTTGTAATCCTTAATAACAAACATCAATTTTGATTCATTTCAAATATACGAATATTTCTAACATTGTTAGAATTCTAATCATCGTTTTCAGTTTTCTGAAGCTAAGATCTTGTCCACTCCTCAGTCTTTGTCCCGTCTTGATTTTCGGAAGGCTTTTGCATTATCCAGCAGTTTAAATGTCCTGTGAACGATGGTTCTTCCATTCCTTGGAAGCAATTGTTGTGAGGTTCTATTTACTTTCTTCCTTTACACCTCCCCCACCCTTTCCCCACTCTTCTTCTACAAGCTTCCCTCATTAAAAAAGTGTTGTCCTGTGTGTTTATCAATAAAAAAATAATAAATAAAAAAAATTAAACCCTATCTTTTTTATGTTTTTGTTATTGTTCTTATTTTTCTATTGTTTTTTGTATGTTCTTATTTTATTTACTTACTAGCCACCTTCGGCTGCCAGCTGGTCCGTCGACGGCCCGCTTTGAGACCGGCTTGTGCAACCTACGGGACGCCCGCCCTAGGTGACTAGCTGGTACGCCAACGGGCCGCTTCGCGAGCGGCCTGTGCAACATATGCGCCGCTTTTACACGTTTCCGTGCACAGCCGCCTTCGACGACCAGCTGTTCCGCCAACGGGCCGCTTAGCTACCGGACAAGCGGACACGTACGGTGAGCGGCCGAATTCGGCGACCATCTAATCCGCTAACGGGGCACTTCGCGACCGGCCTGTGCAACCTACGGCTCACGGGCCGCATCGCGACCGCATGTGTAATCTACGTGCCGCTTTTACACTTTATGGTGAGCAGCAGGCAACTTTGTAACCGGCCTGTGAAGCTACGGCACGCGGTCAGGTTCGCTCAAAAAAGCCGAAAAAGGTTTTCATTTTGCCAAAGACTCGGGAGAAATGATGGATATTCGAATTTCTCTCTGGATTCTTCTTTGCCGTTTTGCTAACAGGGAGAAAAATCTTTTCTTTTATCCGAACAATCAAATTTTCTTCGTACGCGTTTCACTAATTAATTTTTTAACTGACCAAAATATTATTCTAGACGCTAGATTTTTTTTTAAACTAGGGGCCAAGGCCCCCAGACTCGCTACGCTCGCTTTTCGTATGAGGCATTCGGCCCCTAATAAGGCTTATTCGTAAAAAAGGCAAAATTTCAACAGACAAAACCCGAAGATTGGATCAGATACATAGCTGCCAACTCTTCCGGTTTTTTCGGAAGATTTTTCACCACCATCTTCAGACAGTTTTATGTTCCAATAAAATTTTGGACTTATTTTAAGCTTAAATTCGTAAGTAAAAATTAGTGGTTGTAAATCTTCCGGAAAAACCGGAAGAGTTGGCAGCTATGCAGATAGAATGTTACTGAGCTACACATTGATTGGTTCTTGCATGTTCATTGGTACATAAAAATTTAAACTTCACACTACAGTAGACCCCTCCCCCTCATAACACAGAAGATATTTTGTTATGGGAATCCGTGTTGTACGGGTCCTGAGCTATACTCCACCTGGAGTGCGGACTCCGCTTATAATCCCTGGAAAAATTATTTGTACTCCTCAGAAACACAATGATATTTAGTATTGTCATTCAAAAGTTATATTAATTAGGAGCTAAAGCATAATAAAATCAGAAAATCTATTTCAGCTGTATTTTTAATAATGTAAAACCTATTGGACACCTTGCAAATTTGCCACCCATGGTGATTTTTCATTACTTGGCGACTTGCGTACATGTAAAGTTAATAAAAGCTACGGAACAGATAGGATAGCTTGCCACCAATGGCGAATTTTCATTATTTGTCGATTTACACATGCTCAAAACCTATAATTACTCTTCATTTAAGGTTACCGGAAAACCGTTATCCATATTTTCATTTATATAATCGTTTGCAGATTGGCGTACTTAGCACCACGAATTATACCATCTCGTCGCGCTAGCAAATATCCAAAGTGTACTATAACTGCTATAATGGCATAGTTAACGCCACCAAATCAGGATCGTAGCCAAGGGGGAGGTTAGGGGGGTCATAACACCCCCCATGAAAAGTTTTGTCATACAAAATGTATATTCTTCACTACGTTATCACACGCACGTATACATATACATGAGTTGTAGTAGTCGTAACCCCCCCCCCATGAAAAATTTCTGGCTACGCCCCTGCGCCAAATATTTCTACTGGTAGCAAATAATCTAGCTGGACCGAACCGGCTTTAAAATAATCTGCATTTTAATTATTTTTCATTTTCAAGATATTAGTTATTCTGTTTTGGAAAAACGAATAATCGCTAATTCTAAACTCCTGTTGTCTAAGCGAACTTACTATTTGAAAATTGTCAACTTTGTGTAACACATTTTGAGTTACTTATTTCATATTATTGTAACCTATTTATAGAAAAAAAAAACAGGTGATGCCTATTCTACAGCTTACGAAATATTGTAACAATAGATTAAAGCTGTTGTGAACTAATAGTATTTAAATATATGTAAAATTATGTGGCATACTTTTATGTCGCATTTTTGGGACACGTTTTTCATACAATTTTCAATAAAGGGGGCGAGAGATAAAATGACATAGTCATTAATAGATGGAGAAAATCTGCACAGAAAAATGCACAATTCCAACTGAATGAAAATTTCAAAACCTTATTCTCAGGTGTATTCAGCAGACGATAAATTGCGCCAAGCATTAGAATAATCTCCTCAAAATCGCACAAAACCGTTTAATTTTTCGCCAAATTAAAAAGTCGCTCATTTTAGTCTCAGAAAATTTCTAAATAATATTTTTCTTTTGAGTATAAAACATTTCATTCCTGCTCTGATTTCCCATGCGCACGATATTTTAATTTAAAAAGAGCCTTATAAATAATCTAGGCACAAAAAAAAATCGTTATTCTGTTATTTTTACTTCAAGAGTCTGAATCATTTAATAAACTTACCGAATGTGGCAACCTAGATAAGCTTAAACGGCGCTTTTTCCACTTTGGGGTTACAATTACGAAATGGCGGAAAGCAAAAATTAGCCTTTTGCGATACGTTTTTTATCGATATCTCCTAAAATAATTCGAATTTTGAAAAAATCGCTTCGAGGTGTGTCGGGAACTGTCATGGAAAATTTCCGTGCAAAATTTGGTAGGTCTACGATCACCGCGAGACACATTCAAACAAACTAACTAACAGTTTACACATTGTTTTATTAATATAGAAGAAAGATAGTTTTTATTTTGGCGTAAAATGGGCGTAATTCTAACTCATGTTTGTAAATTTCACGCGATTCTAGATACTTGGAAACGCTTTGTTGCAAAGGAATGAATGATTTTATGCCAAATCTGGCAACCATTATGTTTATTTTTTCAGTTTTTTATTAATATCTTCTAAAATAATTCGATTTTCGAAATTTAAGTCAGCTTAGCAGGTTCCTCGGAATTTTTCGAATCTGTGGGCACCTTAGTCGAAACTCAAATCCCCACGGTTTAGGAGGAGATACGACAACGCTTTTGACAGCGCCAGCGACAGCGGCCTTTACTTTTTTTTAGAATAGAGAGAAACGAAAGCTCAATAGTTTGTTCGTAACTATATTTTTTTTATTCGAAATAATCCATAGCTGTCTTGATGCGAACTTCGAGAGGCGAAAATTGGCGGAAATCTTATAAAACGACGGAAAAGTTTTTTATTATTTTAAAAATCGGGAAATGCAACTTGTTCGAAAATAATGATCTTTTTCGAAAGAAAACATTTCTCTCTTTCAGATCGTGGAATTATTATTATTATTATTATTATTTTTCGAATGATTGGAAGCCCTATTTTCCGGTGCGCAAATAAAAAAAGACGGTCGAAAATGATATGAAATATAAAATATTTAAAAATTACGCCCTAGTGCACTTTCCCGGTCCCCTGGGAACCCTCGTGCAAAATTTCGTGCTATTCGGCCGGATGGTTAGTCCACTATGTGAACGATAGACACATAGTGGACATACACACGTAGACTCTTCTATTATTTGTAAAACTTCAAAAAAAAAATTCTAGACGGGGGCAAATTTCAAAATTTTAACAAATTTAGTTCTGGTTTTGCCATTTGTTTATATCATGAGGCATTAACTTAAAACTCTAGGGGGGGGGGCAAGTGCCCTACGTTGCTCCCCCCCCCCCTTATGGGCGCCCATGTATTTGTCACTTTCAAGCGATTCTACACACTTTGAATTGCTTTCTTTAAAAGCATGAATGATTTTATGCAGGCGAAAATTGCAAAATCTGGCAACCATTAAGCTTATTTTTTCAGTTTTTTATTAATATCTTCTAAAGTAACTCGAATTTCGAAATTTAAATCAGTTTATCGAATTCCTCGGAAATTTTCAAATCCGTGGACACCTTAGTCGAAACTCACATGCCCACGGTTTAGGAGGCGATAGCCGAACAAGCTCTTGATAGCGGCGGCGACAGCGTACGTTACGTTTTTTTATAATAGAGAGGTATTCTATCACAAAATAAAAGATAAAACAGGACACACCAAGCAGGAATTGTCCGGTTGCGATAAAAATTGGTGGATGTAAAGAACATACATAAAAAAAAAACGATTAAAATTTCCGAACAATTGAATGATTTATTGTAGAGTTTGACCATTACAAAGGGAGGAAGTCAATAAGGCGTTGGTCCACCTCTGGCCTCGATGCAAGCTGTCACCCGGCGTGGCACAGACTGATAAAGTTCCCGGATGGTGTCCTGCGGAATTTCTTGCCAAATTGTCTCCAACTGTTGGGCTAAATCGGCAACATTTTGAGATGGTTGCAATCGCCTTCCCATAACGTCCCAAATGTGCTCTATGGGAGAGAGATCAGGCGACCTAGCTGGCCAAGGAAGTACAGGGAAAGCTTGAAGACAATTCATAGCAACACGTGCCGTATGCGGCCGGGCATTATCGTGTTGAAAAGTAAGTCCAGGGTGTCGCAAAAGGAACGGTAACACAACCGGTCGTAGGATGTCGTCAACGTACCGCTGTGCTGTCAATGTGCCAGAAATGACTATCAAAGGGTCCGGCTATCAAAAGAGATGGCACCCCAGACCATAACACCTTGTTGTGGGCCTGTGTGGCGTGCGATAGTCAGGACAGGATCCCTCTCTGCCCTGGACGTCTCCAGACACGTCTGCGGTTGTCGTCAGGACACAGTTGGAAACGGGACTCGTCACTAAAGACTATACGTGCCCAGTCAGCGCAGTTCCACGTTGATCGAGCCCGGCACCACAGTAATCGGACTTGACGGTGTACAGGCGTGAGAGGCAACCGGCGTAACGGTCGGCGCGAGCGTAAATTCCGCTCTCTCAATCGTCTGTGGAGGGTCATGTTGGATACATGTGTGCGGGTCACACGGTGGATAGTTGATAGCGACGAATCCGGTGCTGTGACAGCTGCTCTGACAATCGCTCTATCCTCCCGTTCTGTTGTGGCCCTCGGTCGACCGCTACCATTTTGACGCTGATATCTACCGTTGTTGACCCACTCTTGCCAGCATCGTCTAATAGCCGCATCGCTTCGACGCAGATGTCGAGCGATTCTTCGATTCGTCCAACCAGCCTCTTTCAGTCCGATCGCACGACCTCTTTCAAACTCGACATCTGCTCGTAATGCGCACGAATCCTTCGGCGAGGCATTGTTACAGCCGACGTAAGATATCGCAGTCGAAATGCAACAGAAATTTTAACCATCAGATTGAGAATCGCTCTTATATGCACCTGCTGAATGCGCAGTTCCGATGCGCTAGCGCTTCCGCTATTCATTCATTGGACTTCAGATTTTAATCATTTGCATGTTCGGTCCGAATGTCTTTGCATACGAAATTTCATTACAATCGAGCGACTTCTTCTTGGGGCGTCAATTTTTTGTTATAGAGTGCATATATATATATTCTTTAAAAAAGTATCGGCCGCTGCCGCCGCCGCTGTCAAAAGCTTGTTCTGCTATCTCCTCCGAAACCGTGGGGATTTGAGTTTCGACGGTGTCCACGGATTCGGAAAATTCCGGGGAAGCCAATAAGCTAACTTATATTTCGAAATCCCATTTATTTTAGCAGATATTAATAAAAAACTGAAAAAGTAAGCATAATGGTTTGGCAGTCTTGGCAATTTTCGCAAGTATAAAATCATTCATGTCTTTGCAACAGAGCAATTCCTGCGTGAAATTAACAAACATAGTTCGCGAAGAGTAGGTTCGAAGTAGAATTACACCATTTGTACGCCAAATTAAAAAGTAAGTGAAATAAATAAGTGTGTCACACAAAGTTCACAATTTTCAAATAGTACTCTTAGATAACAGGAATTTTAAATTGACGACAATGCGTTTCTCTAATACTTTTTCTAATAATAACTGTAAATAATAAAATCCGACAGTAAACATTGTATGTAGCAATGTATGTAGGTTTGTGACCACCGATTTTCTTGCGCGCGTCTCTCGATCGCATTGCGCCGAGACGGTTGGTCGCAGACCTACGGAATTTTGCATACGGCTTCGCTAGGGCAGATCCTAACACGCCTCGGAGCGATTTTTTCGAAATTCGAATTAGAAAATCTTTTATTTTATGTTTTTTTCCGATTTTTAGCGATTTTTCTTGCATAATAGGTAATAACGCCGGTAATTTCACTCGCAGTAAAACGATGTTTGCATCATCGAATAGAGGAAAAATTTTTCTTTCGAAAACAGTTTGTTTTGACTATGTAACATATTTTGCCGATTATTTGGAATTTTTAAAAAGAATTTCTCTTTTGACGACGTTTGCGTAAAATAATTTTAAAACTGTTGCATCTTAAATTCTATCTGCCATAACTTTTTTATATTGCGGCAAAAGACGGAGGATACAATTCGCCCACTTTTAAAAGAAGAGCGGAGGGAAAATATAGATTAGGAGATTTTTTTTACAAATTTTTATGTAAAGAAGGATTTTGAATTCAATAGCAGCTGCTTTAAGATTTCGGTATGATATCTTCCGCTATGGTTGTCTTGGAAACAGTAACAATGAATAACATTGCCATTTGAAAAGCATAAATAAAACTTCTTTTATTTATGTTTTAACTTATATGTTAATTATTAATGTATATATATAACTTATATGTTAATTATTAATGTATATTAAAGTTATGTTATGTTTATTTATGTATTAACAAAACTCTCCGAGTTTTCCGTAAGTGAGATGGTCTTCGTCATTTAGATGTAGCGAGTTTAGAACCCCATCCGATACTGAATAGATTTCTTCCACGTGACGTCACAGCCAGCAGGAAAACAATTTTTGGTTGGCAAAACATTTCATTACTCAGTGCTAAGCAATAGGAATAGTTGTACCTATTTTTAATTTTCTGGGTCTGGCAGCATAATTTGTCTTCCATTGGATAATTTATATTTTAGTTTTTTTACATATCGTTCTTCAGTGATATTATCCAAGTTCTGAACATAATTTGACAAAGAAATCGACACTTTAGCACAGGCGCGTAGCCAGGAAAATTTTTCGGGGGGGGGGGATATGAACTTATATGCGTACAAATAGACGGAATTTCATCACTAATCCAAAAATTTCGGGAGGGGATATATCCCGATATCCCCCCCCTGGCTACGCCACTGCTTTAGCATAACTATGGTTGGAAACCGCCATGTTAAATACAGAATGTTTGCCAACCAAAAGTTGAGTTGTCTCCAAAACTTAGCGTTTTTATTTTATTTTATTTATTTATTTTGTAAACCTGAAACAAATCTATTGAGATCTCATCTGCCCCTATCCGCACGTTTTAATTTAACAGTTTCAAGAAAACCTTTGATGAATGTTGGCAACAAAAATCTTATTAAAGCGCGGCGTGTTTATTTATTTGGATTGATCATACCTCAACCACGCAAAAAAAAGAAAGAAAGAAAGAAAGAAAAGGATTGGTTTGATTGTGGTTTTGATTATTTTATTCTTATGTTCTTTCTCGTTCAATATTAATAATTTTATTTTTTTTAATTAACTCTAAAGCTGTGCGCAGATCAAAATCAGTTAAAAGCTCTAAGAAACAAGGTACTGTAACGCCAAGCTTTGCTTCTTTTTATATTATTATTATACTTTATTTAAATCATTTTAGTATCAGTATCAACAATTCTGGTTCTAGACATTAAACACAATTATAGATATATACAACATGAAAAGGTACTAATACGGTAGTCGATATTTCTATGCCGGCCGAGTTGTATGGTGGGTAAAGCACTGTACTCCGGTTTCGGGTTCAACTCACGGCGGCCGGGGTTCGATCCCCGACTGGGCGTGGTTATCTATTTGTCCGTCCCTACATAGGGGGTAACGTGGCCGCCCACTGGGTGCCCCCATAATAAAATGGCCACACCTTCGGGTAGTTATGGCAAAAAGGCTTGTGGCCAGTGCCTGCCCATTAAAAAAAAAATATTTCTATTTATAATGGAATAGGTTTCTTTGTTTCTTTAAGATTATATAGACTCCTGTAGATTTATAATATACTATTTCGTAAGTGGTACGGCAAGTTTATTAGCCAGTAAAGTTTCTCAGTTTTTAGCCGCACAATGCTATTAATATGAAATCGTTTGGCAAAATATTAATCGAGAGCCTCATTAAGTTAGGTGTTCCATACATTTCTGTATGGTATGTTACTTTTTTCATTGAATTTTAAATTTCAACTTGATTTCATGATTTAAAGACTAAGTAATTTTCTTGCACTAGATCTGTCTCTGTGTTAATCCTTAATATTTCCCATCTTCTTTTCAGTCAAAACAAAAGATGATGTAATCCGTACACAAATAATACCAGATATTGCATCCAGCACACCCTTTGAAGAGTATCACCATGCACAAGGTATATGTATATATATATTTTTTTGTATTAATATTGTATAAATTATTATATCCTGTGCTTTGTAAGTTATAAAAAAAAGGAAGCAGTAAGAGTTATGTGCTATGTTAAAATTTTGTTTAGTATCCTGGTGCTATTTAAACTTATGAACTTCTTTTGTACTATAACATCAAAATGCAGGTTTTGTTTTATTGTGAACATAAAAAAAAAACAGGGACCAATCCTGGAATTTTTTCCGGGGTCCCATTTCTGTGAAAATGCTTATTTTTGTGAATTTCAGTACTTAATTATGTGAATTTCAACACTTACTTTTGTGAATTTTCATACCAATGTTTAGTAAAAGTCACTTAATTCGATTATGTTTTTGTGAAGGGGCCATTTAAATTGATTGTATTTTTGTGATGGGCTGTTTTAATCGACTGTGTGAAGGGGCCATTTTAATCGATTGTATTTTTGTGGCTGGGCTGAAAAACAGACCCAATTTTTGGCTGCATCGACACCTGAAAACTGAAGTATCTCATTAAAAAATACTGTAATACTAGTTGTAACTGATTTAAAAAGCGCCATCTTGGCATCAGGTACGATCTGAAAAAAAGCTAGTTCAAGCAGGGTGAATGTAAATACTACGTGTATTCTAAAATGTTAGCACCCAGTATTTTGAAAATAAAAAATAATTCAACCGGCATTATAGAAATGGCAGTTAGGTTCAGCTTGGGTATTTGCCACCCGTAGTATTAATTATGCCATTATACCAAGTATAGTTGGATATTTGCCGCTCGGCGAGATGATATATTTCTCGGTGCTAAATAAACCAATCTCCAAAGGAATATGTATATGAATGTATGGATAACTTTTTTCACAGCAACCTTACATGAACAATAGTAATCGGTTATGAACATGTATAAATCACCAAATAATGAAAAGTCGCTATTAGTAACAAGATATCCTAGCTGTTCCGTAGATTTTATCAAAGAAAAGATATGAAGCACTGTTTTCTTAGAAATAATTATTGACTATACGTGTACGTAAGTCATCAAATTATGAAAACTCGCCATGGATGGCAAATACGCAAGGTGTTCCATAGAATTTACGCAATTAAAAATAGTATGAAGTTGTTCCAAGGAACATGCAAAAACCTAGGAATGTGTAGCTCGGTAACATTCTACCAGATCCAATCTTTGGGTTTTGTCAATTATGCTTTTTTTACGAATAAGCATTATTAGGGGCCGAATGCCTCATAAGGAAAATCGAGCGTAGAGAGTCTAGGGGCTTTAGATCCTAGTATGGTAAAGAAAAGAAAACTTGTTGAATGATGCATCTGGTTTAAAAGGACTAGGAAAAAGTGTGCGAATTTTTACATTTAAGTTTCAAAATGCTTATCACTGCATAAAATTGAATTAAAAATAATACTATTTTGAAGCAGTTAAAGAGGAAATGCGTATAATTAGTTTATTCACATTACAAAACACATTGATGCTATCTATTCTAGAATAATGCGGTAATATGTCACACCCTACATTTTACTCTTTCAGAATTATTTTTTCAGTCATAATTGCAATTGCTGTGCCTAGTCACGAAACAATAAAATGTATATTTTCTCTTTTCAGTAGCGAATTCATGTGATCAGCAACAATCCCATCTTCTGAAGAAAAAGAACTCTAACAAACAAAACAAGCTACAAAATAATCCAGCGAAGAAAAATAAGTTGAGCAAAAATCAGCGTTCAAAACTTGTGAAGATTTTTTCCAATTATAAAACGCAATTGTATTTCCCTGGTAAAGAGTACCTTTGGGAAGAGATCGCAAGTGCGATGAAAACTGAGTGTTTTTTGGATACCGATTTTGTTGAATGCTACAAAATGATATTTCACCTCATGCTTTCATTCTTGAGATTTAAAATAAGCGGAATAACAACAAATAGGGCAAAAAGAATGTATAACGAAATGCAGAAAGCTTTTGAGGTTCCTGGTGATCCTGACTCCTTAAGTATTCTTAATAGTCTGATTGGACAACTGTTTTTGCTAAACACTACTAAATCCTTGGATGAGAATAACTATTGTAAGAATTCAGGAAAGAAAAAATGGGACAGACAAAGGCGTATCGAACTTCTGCAAATATTCTCCAAACATAAGATGGAATTTAGTTTTGCTACCAATGGCGAGAGTTTATGGAAACAGATTGCAAATGAAATGAATAGAAGGTGTTCTCTGAATTTTGATCCTGAAGTATATTGCCTTAAGATATGCGAAATAATAAATTCTACGAGAAACAATTAATCAAAAATAATACGACGAGAGAGGATTTCAATACGGTGTTCTTTGATGCAAACGGTTCAAAAGCTCCTGATATTTACTTTCGCCAGTGAATCCTGAATTCTAAAGAAATAATATTTTTATTACCAACAATGCACTATACACATAAATCTCAATGCTTTAGTGTTATGAACCTTTCCATTATTATCTTACTAGAAAATGCAAATAAAATTTTAATAACCAACAGACAAAGAATTGGGTTCTCGTTAATTCTTTGTTTAATATTTTTTCCCAAATGTTGATTATTTAACCTTTTATCTTGTAAAATAGCCTTTTTAATTAATTACTATTAATTTTATGTTTTGCGTACATTTAAAGACATTAATGTAACTGATGCTAAGGCTTGCAATTAGGTTTCGTCTAATACATACGGCTATTTTTCATCCCAACTTTGTCTAAAATTAATTCATCATAATTAAATTTTCAAGCTACTTCACAGCATGCATTTTTCTGTCAAGAAGGAATGAGTAAGTCTTTTATGACTCTTTCATCAATGCTCCTTTTTAATTACATCTACTAATTTTTCACAAGACTCTTTGAAATATTATTTGCAGACTTTAATTGACACATTGCAGTATTTCTTAAAAATATTCCGAATAGAGATAATTTGAATAATTCGATTTGTTTCACAGACGACTTTATTCTAATTCCTCATCCTCCTGGGCGAATACAACTTATTTTTATTTGTACCATAGCACGAGGCTTACAAATGTCATAGGCAGGATGTACCTAGATAATTCACGTAGCAATACAGGTTCGCGAACGTCATATTAATGATCCTGTTAATAATTGGACAAGTTTCGCCCAGGTGTGATGCCGTCATCACATATTGTTTTTCCGGCACTTGTATAGAACCCCTGTTCTGTATTTTACACGGTGCATGTTAAATACAGCCCCCCACACCAGCTCAAAGCATTTGGGTTCTTTGTGGTTTATAACCGCAGATTTGCTGATTCTTATTCGATACCCTGTATTTCATTATTCCAGCTGCTAACTTTCGGAGAGGCTGTCAATGTTTGCTAAAGCCAGCAATTTCTCACTCTTGGATCTTGGCGCCTTTCTTCATTGACACGTTTTGGTAACCTTTTTAAATTTCTACGCCTTATTGTTTGGACTTTTAAAATTAATATTGTTTTATTCTTAACCGCTCTGGATGTGTGTGGCTTTTTTAATTTTTAATTAATTAATTAATTTTTTGTTTATTGGTTTATTTTGTTAGCGCTGCTTCGCCGAGTTTGCAGGCTAGGTCCAGGGTGCGAATTGACGGGGGGGATGCCGGGGATCGTCCCCGGCTGAAGAATGTAATATCCCTGGCTAGAGAAATATTAATTGATCCCTGCCAGGGATACTATTTATCCCTTGCTGAAGAAATATTAAACTGATGAGTGAAGATTTTGGGACGTCAAGATGTAGGTGGCATGTTATCGTTTGTTACTATAAGGCAACTGCCTTAAAATTTCGTCTCTTTTTCAAGCTAAAAACCCTCAAGGGTGGCTTCCAATACAGGTACATTGTATGTAGCTTGTGTATCTGTGATTCCATAGAACAAACAATCTGACTTTTGTTTGAATATAAGTCGGTTCCCACACTTGTCCGCGACTGCATTTGTCAAGTAATATCATGTGAGGGAAGCATTTGCACCTACCCTCCTTCTTCTTTTCAAGTTTCCCCCCCTGGAGATTGTTCACTTTCAAATGTCCCCCCCCCCTGGAGAAAATGTTCAGTTCGCACCCTGGCTAGGTCTAATTGCTTCTCTCTTAAAGTCTATTACTTTAGCTCCGGTTTTAGCAACTGGTAGGCCCCAAATTCGCAGTCCATCCCCACCCCCTTGCCATCCAATGACTTTGTAAGAATTAAGTGTTCTTCAATAAAAATTCAAGTTACACTTTTGGACGGAGATCACGTCTAAGTTATTGCTCTAAACCACAGGTTCCCAACCTTTTTGAACTGGTGCCCCCTTTTCTAATGAATATTTCGATACCACCCCCCTCCCACTCCAGAGAAATAAGAGCGTACATAATGCATGGTGAAAACAAGAATTAAATTTTAAAAAATACTAAGATAGAATATTGTTGGAATTGAAACGCTACTGAATTTCTTCTTCATTTAAAAAAGAGGAATAAAAATTTTAGCTTACCTAATGAGAAGGCTCAATTTGGTGCATTTTAAGGAGCTTGTTAATATCAGGCTCGATTTTACTTAACCCTTTCAGGCGCAACCCTTTCCCAATGCTGAAAAAAAGGGCACCGTTGCCATCGCTCGACTTAACGACCAGCAAGAGGGCGGACTATCGAAACATTCATCGCGTGACACAGATCTAAAGAACCTTTTTTTTTTTACGACAGCTGGCTGTTCCCGCGCATAGCCAGCTGTCGTCAAAAAGGGGTCTTTAGATCTGTGTCACGCGATGAACGTTTCGATCGTCCGCCCTCTTGCTGGTCGTTAAGTCGAGCGATGGCAACGGCTGCCCTTTTTTCAGCATTGGGCAATCTATCCGGCTGTTCTCGCATTCTTCCATTTTTCAGCAGATGTCAGTGCTGTTAAAAATAATCGTGACCATTTTTTTGACGGGAAATGACGTTCTAAAAAGTAAAGGATTCTCGTGGAGCTCTGTCACCCGCCACTATTTTTATAGAAATCAAATCTATTCTTCGTGACTGGGAACAGTCAAAACGTCAAGAGTTTGGTGTTTCTAGAGCGGGAACACTGCGCGTTAAAGGGTTAAAAACAATCGTAAGTCGCCGCGTTCAGTGACATGGAGCCGATTTCTCTTTCTCTCAACAGCGAAGTCTCATATCGAAATATGTGAATTTTCGCACACGTGATAGAAATGAATTATCAGCCGGATTTTTAAGTCTTTTTTAGACTATATTTGGTTAATCTTCCCACGCCCCCCTCCGTGCCATATCAACGCCCCCTAATTTTCTCTGGCTCTTTTACCGCCCCCCCTGAAAGCCTCAAACGCCCACAAAGGGGCGTTATCGCCCACATTGAGAACCTATGCTCTAAACTTTATGCAAAAATGGAAATATTACACCACCTTCTAATCCTGCTTACGGCCTAAATCAAAATATACGCATTTTCTCAGAAGCCATTGGGAGAAAAAATAATAATCAGTCCCGTTAAAAGAATCGTTGAAGCATTAGTCAAGTTTCTTTTTTAAGGGGGGGGACTACGTTTCATAGAAATAATCTTATTCATCAATAATTGCATTCTTCAAATAATAATGTATTTATAATTGCAAATTTTAGTCAAGGCTTTTGTAAAGGATCAAATTTGTGTTTCCAAAATCAAACTCACAATGTTGACTATAATGCTTCAACAAAATACTGAAAGTTATTTGTTGATTATGAAGATTATTACTATTACTGGTTATTTAGTGGTATGTGAAGACGACATCTGTGATCCCACGTTGCTATTTGATTCCAAGTCGCCTGTACATTAATGAATATAAGGCCAGTATAAATTTTATAAATGGAATCAAAATTCATTTAATTTGTAAGTAGGAACATATTCATATGTCAATAATTTAAAGCTGTGTGAAAATGTGAATATTTACATGATTAAAAAAAAGTAAGTACAGTATCAGTTGTTATACATTTTTAAAACGGCAATTCTGGTAAACGAAGACCACAACTTCAGAAACGCTATCATAGTACACTTTTAAATGCTAACAGGTTATTAATTATTATGATCTCTATTCCATCCCTAATTCTTTGTAAAAAATAATTTAAAAAAGTGGATGAACTATTGTATTTTGTCTGTCAAGCATATATGCAATGCATATATGCATTGTATATTGCAAAGGACTTACTTATTTCAGATACAACACAGGTTCTCTGCACATTTTCAGAACGATTTTGAGGCCATATGTTTAAAATATAGTCTTTTTATATGTTCAGTCTAATAGCCCTCTTTTTGGACAGTGAGTCTTCATAGTGATTTCCATGATAGACTTGCTTCTTTCAGAGGTATTGATTTCCATTCCTCTATCACAATTTTTCAGAGTCCATCAATGGTGAGCTTAAAAAGAACTTTTCCAATTGACCAAAGGGGCTATATTCCATAGTTAGTGAAATGTTATGGGACTTTACAGAAATATGTCAAAAAAATATATATTTACAATGCCTGGATCAGTCTTTATTTTTACAATTAAAGCAGTGGTACTTATAGAAGCATGACTAGTGTCGTTTTCTTGATTAAGTTTCACTCTTTGGAAGTCATTGGGATAGAGAAATAGAATTTCTTCTGGAAATATCGGACGTAAAATTTTCTCTTGATATTACGTTGAGAACATTTTTTCATTTTTCATTTATCTCCAATCTCCTTATTTTTAACTTCCCTTTGTAGAGAGCCCTACGACAATCAAAAACCTGTAACGGAAACATTTTTTCTTTTTTTTTCCCTTGCAATGGCAGTAACAGATATTCAGTTTTTTTCTCTGGCTTTCTATAATAAATCGACCTTTCTGCTACCACTGAGGTGAACCCATGCTTCCAAAGTATAATACTTCCGTCTATCTCCTTTTAAATAGTTTTCAGACAGATTCTACAAAGTGTTCTGCGTTGAACCGCATGCCTCGGCAAAAGCTGCTGAACATTATGTGTTTTAGCTTTTTTAAGCCTTAAATTTTTGTTTATTATTTTATTAACTGTTGCTACGGATTTACATTAAGATTTTTGCAACTGATATTTGCGTCGGCGAATTTATTCTTGTTACCAGCGATTTTAGAAACATTTGTAACGGTGTGTGTCTTTTCAGGTATAAGTTTGAAGTCTTTTTTTTTTCCAATATAGAAGTAATGACTGACAGTTTTTCCTTTCCCTATTAATAATATTGCTTAAATTTCATTTAGAAATTTCGATACTATGCATTTCGAATTGGAGTATTTCTTTTCGGGAAGCGCAAAAACATACCCTTCAATCCAAAGCTTGTTTACTTGAGACATTTTGAAAGAATAAATTTTAAAGTAGAAGACAATTTTTCTCATCTCAAATAAAAAGCTGTTATAAGAAAATTTTATTCTAGAACATTTATTTTTTTTATGATCAGCTATCAAAATCATTCTAAAAATGGGTACCCTTTCTCCGTATCTTGTATTAACTTGTGATATGAGCTTATACTAACATATTGCAGATTTTTCTTAATTAAAAAAAGCCATGAGGTTGAATTATTATTTAAAAATGAAAATTATGTTTTTATGCTTTGAATTTATCTATCATCAGCAAATTATTAAATTTTCATGCGTATAATCGTAATTTCATTTATTGTATCCTTTTGTGTGTATTTCTCTCTTTCTATTGTTTTATTTACTATTGCAGAAAAAGAGATTTTGTATGTACTATAATCTTTCGTAAAATGCAATCATTAATAAAAGAACATACTTTTCTCTTACGTACACTTTATTGTGTGTTGTTGTTACTTATCTCGGAATCATATAGCAGAGATAGACAATCCCCATGAATCCGAAAACGTCTAAAAAGTCTAAAAACAGTTGAGGGTACCGCAGGACCTTGTTAAAACCCAAACAAACCGAAATATGGGCAGGGGCGGCCATGTCTGCTGAACACCAATAGCACTCAGGGTTAGTTTCTTGACCCTGCCGCAAGGGCTCTATAGTATGACCACTCAAGAAGCGCAAGAAAACAGTTTGGCAGGATCTGGGTCTAAGCTGGAAAGACCCACCCGGATTTTTGCGAAATACATTGAGTGGATGGGTGGGATTTTCGAAAGCTTGTTCAATTCAATTTTTGCCAGGGAAAAAATCTCGCTAAAGGTGAGCTTCCCACAATGACCCACACCCACCTCAGCTGCGGAACTGGCCAAGGAGTCGGCTTTTTCATTACCTTCAACCCCAACATGTGAAGGGATCCACTGAAAACGTATGGTATGACCGGGTGAAATTCTGTCAAGTAGATTTAAGGCGAGATTCAAGTGAAACGCGCGCGATCGAATTCGAATCGAACGTTTTTCAGTCCGCAGTTCGAACGTTTTGGCAGAATGCTTCCAATCAACAAACCTACCGCGCTGTCACGTGATCAAAACGCGATTAGTTTGTTTCAGTTGAATAAGAAACATTGATATATTTAGTAGTTTCCCCTGTTCGACGTGGAAAACGTTTGAATTGTGTTTCACTTGAATCTGGCCCTTAAAATGTCCAGGCTACTCTGGTCACCGACAATACTCCAACTAAAGATGTGCTGAATTGAAACGCGACTGTCAGTTAAGATCCAGAGGTCTTGGAAATGATCCTCCACCTGAAGTACGTACTTGCAAGCCCCTTCTGATAGCAATAAGCTCTGCATTGTAGGAAACATGTATTTCATCGTACAAGAAGGAAAAGAAAAATTAACTATGCGAAAGTAGCACAAATGCACATACATGGCTTTAACAATTCGTGATTTTGCGCTAGTTTTCACAATGTCTATAACTTTTAAATCCCTTTAATTATAAGTATTATTTTATTCGTATTCTTATCATTTGGAAACTAAAGTGAAAATATTCGGTCTTACCTATTTTACACTGCTTTTTGAAGTGAAAACTTCTTTAGGCGCGTTGGGCACTTTTGGGATGGATAAAAAGAATTGAATTGGCGTGACCGTCACGCTGATGCGTGTGGAGAAAAAGTGAATTGTGACGTCATTGAATTTTAGTGTTGCCATCATACGTAAGAAATTTATCTTACTTTTAAACTGCGTCCCTTTTTCCTTCCGCGACTGCTATCGAACTGCAGACCCTCGGAGTGAAAGAGAACATTCTAACCACCAGACGGTTTCGATCATTTCTTTGAATACAAAGTATGATAATTGCGAAATACTGAAAAAACCAGACAAATATCTAAAATTTGCAAATAGGATAGAGGAATCTTAGGAGTTTTTTCCGTGGTCACTCTTCCGTTTGATTCATGTTTTCTGCAGAGTGATTTGATATTGCTAACGGAAACATGGACCAGGGGGGGGGGGGATATCGGGATATATCCCCCCCAAAATTTTTGGATTAGTGATGAAATTCCGTCTATTTATACATATATAAGTTCATATCCCCCCCCCGAAAAATTTTCCTGGCTACGCGCCTGACATGGACTATCCCCGCGGATGATTTTCAAATACCAGGATTCACTTTGGTCGAACGGATAGACAGTGGTTTCCAAAACAGAAAGCAATCTGGAGTTATGATTTTTATAGAGGAAAATCACTTTATAAAAATCACTTTACCCGTGCCTACACGAGCCAGATCAATGGTGTTCAAATGGTCATTGCGCATGTTCAAGATAAAGTGAGATTTGCAGGCAGTTACATACGCTAGTCCTATAATTTCTTATGAAGATAAATTACACGCTATATTCGAAACATTGCTGAAGGAGGATGAATGTAAGACTGTTTTAGTAGGAGATTTTAACATAGAATTAAATTCCTATCAAGGATCCGATTTCATAACTGAAATGGATACTTTAGACTTTCCAATACGCGCTAATCCAAAACATTTCACCAGTAGGGGCGAAACAACAATAGATGCAATTTTCAGCAACAAAATTATGCGAACAGGAGTCTATCTGAGCATTTACAGTCATCATTTTCCTCTATATGGCAGAATTGATTGAATAGATTTTTTAAAAAACTGAAATTCTTCCAGCTGAGTGCGTGAATAAAATCTGGAAGAATTTCAGATTTTTTTATTATTATTATTTTTTTTTAATCTCCCACAAGAATTTGTTTGACCCTCAGTGAACTTATTCCATTGAAATAACTCTTAACCACAGAGATATACTAGAGGAGCTCACACTCTCCATAGCTGCTTTCTGAGATTAGTGATCCCTAAACTAAGTTTGAAATATGTAAACATCGGAAATCAAGTATAGTGCAGCAATCATGGTGGTTAAAGGAAAAAACATTTCCCGCGCTGACTGCTAACTTGTGGTGGATAAAGTCGGTCCTTTTGAGGATTCAGTCCTCTGAAGGACCTTTTTGATCCTCTCCTCACCACTCACTCGGTCCTTTTGGATCCGCTCCAAAGAAAAGGAACGGGTCTGGACCCGTTCCTTTCGGTCCAAAATTGGAACCGGACAGAGACGGCTGAAGGGAACTGCTCCGGACCCATTTGACCGAAAGGAGCGTATCCGGACAGAGATGACCGAAAAGAAAGAGTCCAGACTGAAGAGAAATAAGCAATACGACTGATGTCAGCAACTGATCAAGAACATCGGAATAAAATAAACAAAACCAGACTCAGTATTATTGGGAGGGGGGAAGGGGGCACGGGGTCGACTATTGGGGTCTAAAAAGAAAACTAAATTTACACTTAGTTTGACTTATTTTGTAAATTCAAATGAATGTACCAGGAAAAGGTGACAGAAATTTTTGTGCCTCCTACAGAATTTTTCTTTGAATCCGCCACTAATTAGGGGCCGAATGCCTCATACGAAAAGCGAGTGTAGCGAGTCTAGGGGGCCTTGGTCCCTAGTAAAAAAAATAATAAAGAACTATATTCTGTTTATCATAATAGGTTGTAACAAAAGTTTCCCGATAAAAAAAGTTCTTAATTAGAAAAAAAAAACATGAAAGCAGTAATTATCACTCATCTATGATTTTTGCCAACATTTCGATAGTTTTTCCAAAGTCTTTGACCTAGAAACTTGGTGACTTTCAATCCAAAAACATATCAACATCATTTCGGCCGTCCGCAAGGTGTAGCTGCAAGTGTAAAAAAAAAAAAAAAAAAAAAAAAAAAAAGCGTGTGTACAGAGTACACGTGTCAGAAGTGAAACTTCTTTGGCGAGATTCGATTTTCAAATAAGTAGTCAGGGATAAAAATTAAAGACTAAAATTAAAGATAACATTTGAAAACAGATCAAAAGTGAGATGTTGTAGGTAGTCAAAGGATTGAGGCGTAATATTAAAAAGATTTTTAAAAAATACTGGGGATTCTGATCAAAATATAACATTCATAATTGACTTTACAAACTGTAAGTCAGCGCTCCAGCATCTTCGTCTCCGAGTGCACAATGTGTGTTTAGATTCAGCGCATGCGTATACTTTCTTAAGAACGAATGTAGCACAAAGAGGAGAAAGAAAACTCTCTGCAGCAATAGAGTATAGCATGCTTACTATTTTTGTCTCTTTCTCTCTGGCGATCTCTCCGGTAGCTCTCTCCGTCTGTTAAAATCCAAAATCATCCCAGCCCCATCATGACACTATTGCCGTGACGCGACCTTGAAATTTCACTCTCAACGTGCCTAAAGAAGTTACTCTTAAGGCTGTTCTTCGAAAAAAAAGAACTCTGTTTTTGGTCTTGGTACACAAATTGAAATAAACTAATAGCACCATGGTCTCCAAAAAATTCCAGATGGTTCTTCATAAGCTGTTTTACACACTACGATAAGCGAAAACGCTCTGGCTTTTGTGAAATTTTCAGAAAAAATTCTTAAACATGGATTTGAGCTGCAAGATATTTCGAAGAGTGACACGCTTTGCGAAAATTTCCGATTTTTAAGAATTTTTACTAAAAGTATTGAAACTGATACAGATTGGCCTGTCTTCGCAGTATGTAATACAGCTTGTAAAGAGACAGTTTCAAAATTTTGAAGTGCCTGGCATAATTAGTTTATTTGTAATTATGTACCAAAATCACATGATTTTTTCGAATAACACCGTTAAAAAAAAAAAAAAAAAAACACAGAAGGGTGTTTATTTATTTATTTTTTTCGGACCTCCACCCACACACTCTCCGGAGAAAAGAATTATTCCCTCACTGGTTCTTCATTTTGATGTCATGTGGATGCTAGTCGAAACATCCCTTCTTCTTCGGAAGTTTCAAATTATTTTCGTACGGGTTTTACTAATTAATTTTTTAGATGATCAAAAAATTATCCTAGACGCTTTATTTTTTTTAAATGAAAGCTGAGCAGTTTGTCCGTAACAGTATATATTTTTTTTAGTCGAAATATTCCATGGCTTTTTAAATGCGAATGCGAGTCGAGATAGGCTCCCCGTTCTGAAATTCACCCGAATTTGCCGGAGAAAAGGGTTCTCGATTTTTATTTATCACTATTTATCAAAAATCGGGAAATGCAGCTAATTCAAAAATGAAGGTCTCTTTAGAAAGAAAACTCTTTCCTCTTTCCGATCGTGTAATTATTTTTTCTTTCGTACGATGGGAAGCCTTCTTTTTCGGAAGGCAAAGACGGAAAACGGTCGAAAATAACGTAAAATATAAAATAATTAAAAAATTAAAAAACTACGCCAGAGGTGCAAACTCCGGGATGCTTGGGAACCCCCCTGCAAAGTTTGGTGCAATTCGGTCGTATAGTTAGTCCGCTACGCAAACGACAGACAAACACACAGACATCCAAAATCGTCCCAGACTCCGGTATGACTAATGTGACCATGTATTTTTTCCTTCAAAACGGGAAATCTACTACTTTTATGGCAATAGTTTGTTTATTTTCTTCCTGAAAACGGCACATCTACTGTTTTTAAGGTAATAAAGTAGGGAGACTGAATTTCATGTCTGGGTATCTTTTAGTTGTTAAGAAAACGCGCAAAAAAGCTTGCGTTAATGTTAATTTCAAAATAAAATGAAAAAAAACCTTTTCTTAAAACACACATATACTATATAAAAAATAGTGCAATGCGTACGTTTCGGGTGGTACAAGGGGTAGGGCCTTCTTTGACTTCAAAAACACCATCCGACTCAAGATAGGAAAGTAAGAAATGTAAAGAAAAGGTCACACAGAAAAAAGGAAGTTGTCATTCGGAAGTAAATTGAAATAGTTGACAAAATAAAGAACAAAAACAATACATCCCCCCGGCGTTTTCTTTGCGTCTCGAGAAGCGAGGGAGGGAGGTCAGGTTTTTTTTTGCAGACACTGCCTTTGGATGATTTTAGATTTTTAGAGACCTTTATTTAAATCGTTACCGTGGGTTGCTCTCTTTCTAACAACGGGACACATTGCAGGTAACATTTTCTAAAAACGGGACATTACGGTGTCCTAAAAGTGTGCTTGGGGACAACGGGACAAGCCCCCTGAAAACGGGACTGTCCCGTTCAAAACGGGACGTATGGTCACCTTAGGTATGACGGTATTGCCGTGACGCGACCTTGAAATTTCACTCTCAACGCGCCTAAAGAAGTTTCACTTCAAAAAAGAACCCAGAAAAGGGAAAAATAAGGTTTTATCTGTGGATCTGAACACGCCCCATGACGATTTGTCAGATAGAAAATGAGAAAATCCTTTGACTCTAGAGCAGAAAACTCATTAGACCATCACATTTATGGAGCCTTTAAAGGGACTCCATTAGAAGATATGAGTTAGGGCTCATTTTTCAAGAAAATAGCTCGAAAACTTGAAAGTATTGCAAAATAAAAGAATAAATATTCACTTCATCAAAAATCTCTTATTTTTCACTCTTTTAAAAATGAAGTGCGCCCTATTAGAATTTGAATACAATTTCACTCCCTAAAAAGTAAATTTTGCAGTATTTCAAACATTGCTCAGTTAGGATTAATCTTTCAAAGTTGTAAACTAGGATTTACACTGCTGGTAGAGGTACTGGTTTTTACAACACATATCAAAGAATTAAAAATTGATTTTTTTCAATTTTAGCCTTTTATTTTTATGTACAAATTTACTGGCTTAAAAGGAGAAATTGGATTTATATTTGAACTGGTTTGTCATCTTGTTCGGAGAGAATCCTGTTTCTCACCGGCTTCCATGGTTACTGAAATCTCTGATTCTGAATGGAATTTAAAATTAAGATAGCTACACACAGGGGCGGCCTTGGGTAAATGGCGCCCCCTGCTAACTTAAAAAAGACGCCCTCTTTTATGCTCTACTTAATTTTTGAGTTCGAAATGACGCCCCTTCGAAGCCGGCCCCCGATGGGATGCTTACCTTGCTTAACGTGTCGGGCCGCCCCTGGTTACAAAAATAAGATGGTTTAGTGATAAAAACCTACAAAAAGGTACAAATCATTTTCGTCTCAGATTAATTCTGAAGAGCTGAGCTTCTAGATATATGCATATCAAAGCCGTTATCGAAAAACGGAAAAATAAGTAAGAAAATCTGAAACACTTTCAGATTTTAAACGCACTAAAGTGCTATATATTAAAAGTGTATCATAATCATGCGTCTTCCCTATTTTCTTTCCTTATTGCATTAAGTTGAAAAGTGTATCATTATTCATGAGTGTGATTAAACAAAATTAAAATTGATATTTCTAACATCCTTTTTCTGAATGGAACGCAATAGAAATAAAATGGGGGAGAAAAGATGCGCAGAAAAATGCACAATTCAAACTGAATGAAAGTTTCAAAAACTTATTTTAATTCGTTTGCTTGTGTAACATGTATTTTGGATTTGTGCGCTTGGCCCGAATCCGCTTATAAATCCAGGTCAGAAGGGAAAACTTATTCAGGTATATTCTTTATCCTGGTATAGCAGACGATATAATGATTTTATTTATTGAAAATTTTGCATTCTATAAATTTATGCCATCCACCGACTGTCCTGTAAAATAAAATCTCGATTGTATTCTTTCTCTCTCTCTCTCTTTTTCTTTTTTTTTTCTTTTTTTTTTTTTTTTGATAAAAGATAGTTTTTTTGTATATTATAGGAACAGTGTTTCTTCTTTTCTTTTGTGCTATAAAAAGTAGCTTATATGTTAATCCAGGACATTAACTGTCTTTATTCCAAACTTCATCCAAATCCGTTAAACCATTTCAGCGTGAAAGAGTAATAAACATACATACGGACATTGACATTTATAGCATTAGTAAGAGAAGAGAAGATTTTTACAAATAACTCTCGTTGAGCACTGTCAAAATCTTAAGTTTCAAATTTACGCCATGCAATTACATGGTTTTGGCAATGAAATGTTGGACTCTCATTACCGTAAAAACGATAGTACAATCTGTAGCACAAACGTTTAGAGGGATCTGACAGTTGATATGCATCATAGTGCAAAGGCCCGTATGTTGTGACCATTTTTACAGATTTGGCAATGACGTCATTGAGGTCCTTGATACGCGAGAACCGAGAGCAGTTCAGGTAGAAGAGTATTCCATCTTTCTTCATGTGGTGAATAACTTCCTGTAAGCAAAGAGAACAGAAAGAATCAAAGTTACTACTTAAATAAATTAATTTACAAGACAAATAAGGATACGAGACAAAAAATAAGCCCATCTTGCCTCAAAAAACAGCTGCAAATCTTTGTCTCGTCTCGCAAAATCCCTGTATAGTAGTAATTACAAGAAAGATAATTCATGCCAAACGCATCGATTATAAAACACTTTCCAACACACTAGCGCGCGCACTCGCACACATCCCCATAGCCTT
The DNA here is from genome assembly GCA_038373885.1 of Cheiracanthium punctorium. Lineage (NCBI taxonomy): Eukaryota > Metazoa > Arthropoda > Arachnida > Araneae > Cheiracanthiidae > Cheiracanthium > Cheiracanthium punctorium. The sequence goes on along the minus strand of JAWZYV010001926.1, from coordinate 815,612 downwards.
TGCGTAACTTTGTCTTAACACAACACAGCGCACTAAATCAGTTAATTAGAGCGCAAGTAATGAATTTTCAACATTCCCATTGAAATCATATTATAACCAAATTAGGTTTTTTTTTATTTATCGCCAAACCGTGTTCATTTTTCGAAAGATTTTTTTCTCATCGTATTTGGCGGTTGATCACACAAATCTCCAATTTTGGTGACTTCTGGCACAACTTTCGGTATTACATAGTATTACATGTAAGATAGTGCTGTGCTTTAATGGATGTCTGTCTCTAAACTGCCATTGAACGTAATCTATCGCAATTATTTTGAGTGCTCTGTAGAGGAACTATTAATGATACAGGCACACTACTTTCGATGGAGAGCTTTATCTTGTGATCTTTAATAACATATATCAGTTTTGTTTCACTTCAAAGAGCCAAATATTTATAAAATTCACTTTAAAGAATGACTGCCCATAGAGCGCAATGCATTGGAAATCTTTTGAGCTGTCCTGTAGAAGAACCATAAACGCTACATGCATCATTTCAATAGGGTCCATCATAGAGTAAATAGAAATAACGTATTTATTTAAATTTCGTTGTAATCGATGGATATTTATGGAAGTTAGAACACGAACAGACAGACGGACAGAGAGACAAGCCGGAATCATAAACACTTTTCAACCTTGTTCGAAGGTGTTCATAAAAATTTCTGTCTCGTCTCGTCTCGCAAACCCGCGAGTGTTATTAAAATTTTATTGATGCACATGAGTACTTTTTACACATATAATATGTATTGCAATATAATGAGGATAATCTCAAAAAGCTGCATATCGCTACTAATAAAACCTTGAAACGCCCTGTAAAAATTTTTAAATGTATTTCTATCCTTTAAATGAAGACTAAATATTCACTGCATAACTTCTATAAATGATTATTGCATTGTGCTTGAAATGGATCATTGTCGCTAGAGTGGCATAAACCGTGATGCATTGGAATTCTTTTAAGTGCTCCAGTAGAACTTTAAATGTTACATACGCTATTTTCGATGAAGAACATTCTTTTGTGATCCCTAATGATTTATAATAGCTTTGTTTTGTTTGAAATAGCCTAATGTATCTAAGCTACGCTTTAAAGAATGACTGGCCCCACCATGGCTGAGTGGATAAGACACTAAACATGACAGACGGCTGAAATGTGAAAGTCCTACGTTCGGACCTACCGCCCATATAACAGTATGGAGTTTGGGTCGGTTTTCTCCTGATGTAACGTGAATACGCGTTAGAGCCCTTTAAAAAGTCTTTCGCCCAAGCCACCCCTCTTTAGGCAGACACCCCTCAAGAAGCTTGGCCTTAATACAGAATACAATTGGTTACTCTTGTAAAAGAACTATAAATGCTAGATGCGCAATTTTCAATTGGGTACATGGTACCGTACATAGGATTAACATACATGAATTTCGTAGTAATCGATGCATATTTATGGCAGTTAAAGCACGGAAGGATAGACAGACAAACCGAAAATAACGCATTTCAACGTTGCATAACCGCTTTTCATAACCGCTGTTCATAAACGCTTTTCAACGTTGTTGGAAAGTGTTAAAAATTAGTCCATATAATGAGGTACCCAAAATGTAGTTAACCCTTTAATGCGCAGTGTTCCCGCTCTAGGAACACCAAACTCTGACGTTTTGACTGTTGCCAGTCACGAAGAATAGATTTGATTTCTATAAAAATAGTTGCGGGTGACATAGCTCCACGAGAATCCTTTACTTTTTAGCACGTCATTTCCCGTAAAAAATGGTCACGATTATTTTTAACAGCACTGACATCTGATGAAAAACGGAAGAATGCGAGAACAGCAGGATAGATTGCCAATGCTGCAAAAAGGACAGCCGTTGCCACCGCTCGACTTAACTACCAGCAAGATGGCGGACGATCGAAATGTTCATTGCATGACACAGATCTAGAGACTCTTTTTTGACGACAGCTGGCTGTGCCGGCTGCCCTTTTGTCAGCATTGGGAAAGGGTTGCACCTCAAAGGATTAATGTAAATAAAGTTTAATTTTCCAGTAAGCTAATTTTTAATTTACTTTTTAAAGTAATTTCAAAAATACTGTAAAATCTCGTAACAATGAACTAAAACCATTATTAATACGTATTAATGAATAAAAAAATTTTATTACAGAAAATCATTAACCCTTTGAAGCGCGACCATTTCCCAATGATGAAAAAAGGGCAGCCGGTTGCCATCGCTCGGTTTAACTACCAGTAAGATGTGTCAAAAAATGATCTCTAGATCTGTGGCACGCAATGAACGTTTCGATCGTCCGCCATCTTGCTGGTAGTTAAGTCGAGCGATGGCAACGGTTGCCCTTTTTTCAGCATTGGGAAAGGGTTGCGCCTCAAAGGGTTATGTAAAATAAATTTTTGATATTAGTGAAATTAACATTGCTATAACTATACACAATCATTGTGTCTCAGAATATTTTTTTAAAAATTACCTGTATCATTTCCGATATTTTATCTCTGCCGCTTGTTCCGTAAACAGCAGACACGAATTTGACCATCGTCACAATATCTGAGTTCCTCAGCAGCGTTTTAATACTTTCACTCATCGGCTGAGTGAGATCAGCCTCCTCGAAAGACAAATTCAGCTTGACGAAACGGGGATCGGCGCACCTCCACCAATTCTGAACGATCTTCTTTGAAACTTTCTTCCAGCCGGGGTCAATATCAATAATGGTAGCGTTCACCGTCACAGGTTTTGTGATGTAACAGAACATCTTCAGGATCAGCTCCAGCGCTTTGAGAGTGGCCATCACTTCTCCCCCGGGTCCTCCGCCAAGGCAACAGATCGTTAAGCAGTTTTCAGAAAGCACATTACTCAGCAGTCGAGGATTTCCGTGAATCACGTTTATAAAATGGCTGGCAACGCAACTTGAAAAACAAGGGATGCTTTGAAATATGTAGGCAGATCTCATGCCAGCGCTGCTGAAGGAGGAATCTGTCAGACCGTTCTGTAAAACATACTTGCTGTATCCATGTCTAACCTTGCTTAGACACGAAAGGTTGGATTCTAACTGAGACCATTGGATATCTTCCAGAATTACATGATGGTGATAAAATTCTATTAGGGCAATTTCTAGTTCAATAACGTAACGATAATCCAGCCGCCCACGAACCGCCATTTGATATCGGTTATCCTTTACTTTTTATAAAAGGTCACAGCTTGACTATATTGTGCTTATTTCCAACTGAACGGATCTAAATTTATCGAATGATGGTTTTATTTTCGGATTTGGATATTTTTTACTGGTTGCTTTTAATGATGAGAAACCACAAAAGCACAGGCAGGACGCGTTTTCTATGTATTTTCATTATTAAGGGATATGACAAGCACGCGAGCGCTGCAAAGGTAATGAGTAAAAAGGAAGTAGTGTCAGTTTCGACTTCTTTAAATTGTCTGTCAAAACGAGATAAAAAGAACACACACGATAAGCTCTCCAAAGCTGTTCATTTATTTAACGCCATTTATAGGCAGATTCGATTCAGAGAAGCCGATTGTGCAAATTCTTATTTATCAGAAGCGATGCATTTACAGATATTAAATCGCCTTTCTTCTTCTTCACAGTTCAAGAAAAAAATGCTTTTATCAAAAATTTTGAATATGTTTTCAGAAATCCTGATTATAGACCCTCAATAACTATAGGTGCGCACCGAATATTTGAGTTTTTATTTTCATTAAAAAAAAATTCTTTGATTTTAATTGGCACTGGTACACACTGGAAAAAAAAAATAATTATAGCTCTGAACATTTAAGGAATCCAATCCCGCACTGTTTTTCGTTTCGCGAAATTTCAGTATTGAGATTTACAGATCCCGCGGGATTCAGCAATACCATGGGACTGATATTTTATTCAGCTGAGAATTCATTAAAAAATTGCCAACAGAGAGAAGTATGAAAACGTAAGATATTGAGCACAAGGAATAGGGTTCGAAAAAAATACAGGTCGCACAGGAGATTAAAAAGTATCTCTTGGCGACTAGCTTTATTTTCATTAAAATAATTCAGTATATATGTGGCTCCTAAAATTTTTTTTTTTTTTGCTGGTTCCTGAGATTTGACAACTTGTGTCAATCCTTGAGTATGGAATTTAATCTAAGTATAATGATAATAATTAATCTTAATTGATAGTTTAGAAAATTACAGAAATATGAAAACTATACTGTGCGTATGAATGTAAACAGAAGTGATAATGCCTTACTTTGGCCAAGTGGATAAGAAACTTAATGGCGGATGGCTGAAGTGTAGTGCTGTAAAAGTAACGACAAAATGAGTATCCGTATGTATTTGTTACTTAGATGTTCGCTATTCGTTACTAAGTATTCGTTACTCGTTACTTCTAATAGAATCGGTAATAGGGTGTTATATGTGCCCCATTACAACACATCCGGGACAGTGTTGTTATGGGTATATGCCGCCCATACATAAACCCATAACAAAACCTAACCAAAAAGAATTTTTTTTAGCGAAGTTGTACAAAGTTGTATTTAGAGCTTATTTTCTCTGATTTACAGATTGTTTTTATACACATTTATGGTTTTATACAATGCTAAATTATCCGAATTACTGAGTACACATAGAAATCTTCCAAAGACATATGCCATTCTTTTTTTTTCTCAACCCCCCCTTTTTTAAATTCTGAACGCTGGTTTAACCTGTTCACTCTTATCATAAAAAGTGTAAAGGAAAGTTTGTGACTCGTGTTTTTTTCTGGAGCGGGTTCTCGAATACTGAGATCCAGGGATTGGGCCACATATATTAAATTCACAGGGCAGGGGATCTCAGTATGATATCAACTACTTTGCGTCTCTACAAGCATAATATCTTTATTATTTGTGAGTTCTTATTTCATATCAAAAACTTCTTTTGCTGGACGATTTTTCGAAGTAAATTAAAAATTACCATATTTTAAATTAAAATTGTTTAATTCAGTGAGAATGATCTATTTTTAAGATATTTCCAGTTCTATCTCTGCACTTTTGGGATGAAAGGGGTTAGCCCCTTCTGTGGGTGCATATATGAGAGCATTCTTTAAACAAAAATTATCCCTCCTTTCATACAGAAAGAATGGTTGCACCGGACTATGCGTATTCCATGAGTTCATGGAATAAAATGTACCATAAAATAGGGCAGATGGCCCCCCTAAACGCCGACATTTTAGAAACATACTGAACTTTATTGAATTATTTTACTACCAGTGGCTTACGCAGGAGAGGGCATAGAAATCCCGGGTAGCTCCCAATTTTTTATATATTTTTTAAACAATTACTTAAAAAATGTGTTTAGGTTTCCATGCTAAATATTTTTTTTAGTTCCAAATAATATTTTAAATAATAAAAATGTGTGAATTCGTTTACTTTATAAAAAAATATTTTTTTAAAGGTGTATTTAAATAATTTGTTATTTATTACTCATATTTCGATTCTAGCTAAAAAAAAAAGAAAAAGTTAAGTTCGCAATCCTGCTTCGGAACCACCCTGAAAGAAAGAATTCTGATTGCACCACTATTTAGTACTAAAATGTTAGAAAGCCCGAAATTAGCACCCCTTACTAACATGCTTCTCTTATATGTATTGCTCCTCTACAATTATAAGAACACCCCCTTCCCCCCCCCTGCAAAAAAAAGTTCAACTGCGCATAAGAACGCACTATACACCGGATCCTATCCCCCATTGTACGACCCATATCAATAGAGCAGCAGATAGTATATCCATCTCCATAACTGTAACGAAACATACGGATTCTTCCAAACCTCATCAAAACGATACCATTCGGCTCGGCACAAACGAATTGCAACCAGAACATACTACTACTCAAATACCTCTCATACCGAAACTGATTTTTCCCTTCAAACAGCGAGAATCCACAATACTTCCGGTATCTAGTAACGGAACGGAACATACTATTACTCAAATACCGAAATTCATTTTCTCCCTCCGGCAGTCTTGTATTCGAAGTTCGAACCTGGTCGATCCGAAATGCACACTCTAAAGTCATTTTCCCCCTTGAAACCGCGATCCGATATCCAGTAACGAACAGAAGATATTAGTACTCGATTACTGGAACCCGTTTCCCCCTAGTTCGCCTCGCCTGGAAGTCTGTATTCGAAGTTCGAAGCTGCTCGATCCGAACGAGTAACGATATCAACCGAAAAGTAACAATTCGTTACTTCGAGTCTGAGTGATTATCCGTATCTTAGTACCGAATACATGCGGTTTGCTTCAGCTCTACTGAAGTGTGAAGGTACCGGGTTCAACCCGTTGCGCGGCTAACGCGCGATCTAACGATTTGGAGTTATGGTCAGTTTTCTCCAGATGCTACGTGAATACGCGTTAGAATCTTTTAAAAAATCCTCCGACCAAGGTATCTGCTATCCTAGGCAGATAGTCCATGCTTAGCCTTCCCATAAGAACAAACAAAATTGATAATTTCAGTAAATACTTTATTAATTACAAGCAATAAACAAGCAATAGAAAACTAGACAGATAAATTGATATTCATTATGAAGGATTACAAAATAATGCAGTCCATCGAAAATAGTGTAGGTAGTATACTTCTACAGGATCACTGAAAAGAATTAAATTACATTACGGTCTATGACAGTATAGATATATTAATCCATTTCAAGCGCAATAGAATATGTACAGTGTATAAGCTTTTATAAAAGCTAACTGTACTTTTAAAAGATGACATTTAAGTTATTTTACAGGGTTTCGCAAAATTTCCTTAATAGTGATGTACAGCTTTTTTGAGGTTATCCACCCAAATCTCGCCCACTTTAGAAAAAATAAAAATAAAAATAACAAAATACAGCTGTTATACTAGAAAGTGCATTTGGATAGTTGGAATATAGAAATCGTCGAAAATGGCCAAACTTGCAGACTTTCGACCTTACAATAGCTACCTTTTTACTGGATGTAATGCTTTAAAAACACACACACACACATATATATATATATATATATATATATTCCATTTTCGGAATGAAAATATCATCAGAATTTGCCCAACTTGATATGGGACCACACATAAAGTATGTCCTGTCGTTTAAAGAAAGAATTATCCAAATCGGCCTATGTGGTCAAGAATTATAATTGAACAAAAATTTAAAAAAATAAAAAGATTCCGACGTATTGACAATCTCCTCCTTCTTGAAGTAGATTAATGAGCATAATTCCCGTGCGAAGAACAGGTACTTCAGTTAGTACTTTATAAATCAATACATGATTATTATGTAATAATCTTCTGGTGCTCTGCTACTTACAGAACTTCTTCCTCTTTCCAAAATATCATGGCACTGCTGAAAATTTCACTGCGATACTTTTGCATTGGTGTAAACAAGAAAAGTTTGAAGTGAATATTAATTAGTGCGTTCTTTTAACCTGCCTCTTGTTAGGCGACAGTCTTCTACCAAACCAACTTTGATTTTTCTTTTTAATGACTATGTCATTTTATCTCTCAACACCCTTTATTGAAAAATGTGTCCCAAAAATGCGACATAAAAAGCGACGTAATTTTACATGTATTTAAATACTATTAGTTCACAACAGCTTTAATTATTGTTACACTATTTCGTAAGCTGTAGAATATGCGTCACATGTATTTTTTACATATATTTAAATACTATTAGGTCACAACAGCTTTAATCTATTGTTACAATACTTCGTAAGCTGTAGAATATGCTTCACATGTATTTTTGTATAGATAGGTTACACTCATAAAAATTTCAACATAGGGTTACCAGGCGAAATACGCGAAAGATGAGCGATAAAATGACATAGTCGATTAATATCGTTTTAATATGGCAATAATGAAGCTAAAAAATTAGAGGGGTTCAGGCTCCCCCCCCCCCTGACGAGGGTCGAACAGCCGAGTTCTTTTTTTTTTTTTTTTTTTTTTTTTTTTTTATAGGAAATGAAGTACACTCATGTCCATAAATTAAGGATAATGAAGTTCAGGCAAAGAAAGAGAAAGAAGCAAAACAAATTTGACTTATTTGTAAAGTCTATTTATTAAACAAAAAGTAAAGAGCAAAAAAGATGCTATATGTTTGACATAATTAATAAAAATTGCAAGTTTTACTCCCTTGACCAAATTTCAAAAAAGAAACTATTTACAAAAAACAGTATAACATGGTTAGTAGGATGGTTAATACGGAGTATGTCTCCCGGACGATGCAATACAGGCCTGACAACGCCTAGGCATGCTGAGTATCAAATGATCAATCTGATCTTGGGGAATATTACACCACTCATCAAGCAATGCACTCCGAAGTTCCGGTAGACAGGTGGGAGGGGGTTGACGGGCTACAATTCGTCGGCCAAGCATATCCCACACATGCTCTATTGGATTCAAGTCCGGTGAGTATGCTGGCCAATGCATACGGGAGATATCCTCCGATTGAAGGCATTCGTCTACGATGTTTGCACGGTGAGGACGGGCGTTGTCATCCATAAACACAAATTCAGCACCCATGGCGCCCCGAAACAAACGTACATGTTGTTCCAGAATGACATCCCGATAGATGTGGCCTGTCATCGTTACACTCTGAACATGCAGGTCAGTTCTGGAACGAAGAATAATTCCTCCCCAAACGAGCCATCCTGCACCACCATAACGGTGTCTTTCAATGGTGTTCTCTTGGTGGTAACGGGTACCTGGCGCTCTCCAGATGAATGTCCGGTGAGAATCAGACTCCAAACTAAACCTGGACTCGTCGGAAAACATCACACAAGACCACTGTTGCGGTGTCCACAATGCATGCTCTCTACTTCATGTTAATCGCAGGCGACAGTTAGTTGCGGTAAGTGGAACACATCTGACAGGCCTACGAGCATATAGACCAATGTGCCCCAAGCGTCTGTACATGGTCTGCCTTGAAACTGTCGTACCGGTAGCTGAAGAGAGCTGACGAGACAGGTCTGATGCTGTACTCCGTCTATTTCTTTTGGCAGTAACTGCCAAATAGCGGTCCTCATTCGGCGTTGTAACTCGGGGGCGACCTGTGCTGTGACGTCTACTCACATTACCATCATCTTGGAATCGTTGCCAAATCCTGGAGATGACACTCTGGGCGATTCCAAGTTCCTGGGATACTTCCAGCTGGGTACGTCCACATTCCAGTCGTCCGATAATTCTGCCACGTAAAACATCATCCAAATGCCTCCTTTGTGCCATAACTATGCGGTTTTTGCACTGAAAGGCTTTCACAGCGCTTGTGAACAATTTTACTTCTTTGCCACCATTCCTTATATACCCCTCTCTTACACTCTCGTCATTGTGACGTACCATCCACGCCATCTGGTGGTTTCCTGTAATTTGCATATTCTTCTTCAAGATGTGTATGGTCATTCCACAGGGGAAATTTTTATTTTAGAGATCAATTTCTGTGTGATTCTGAATTATCCTTAATTTATGGACATGAGTGTATATTAGAAGTAATCCCATACTATTTTGTTCAATTCCTGATCACTGATAAAAAAAAAAAAAAAAAAAAAAATCCTTGAAAATACGAAAAATGTGCCTGGCAAATAAGTCGCCCGTACTATTTCCGTATATTTACAAAATTTTATTCCTGTAATTTCCAGTAGAAATTTTGCTAGGGATAAGCACCGATGTTTGATATATGGAAATTGTCCTGTATTCAATATAAAGAGAATTTCCGTAAAATTTTACGGAAAGTTTCCAGTAATTGTGCGGTTATTTTTTAGAGTCAAGGATCAATGACAAAATTTAGGCACTGTTCCGTTCTTATGAGAACATAAACGATACTTAGGCAAATCTCTTAGGATATGGAAATATATGAATTACCTTAATTTCGTCACAATGACGTAATCTGAAGTCAGTTTTCTTTCTTTAAAAATATCATACTTTTATCAAGAGTGATATATTTCTGTCGCGGCGAGTCGCCGTTGTTCCCTTTCCCTGCACCCATCCTTGTCACGCAAATTAAAATTCGAAATAACTTCAATAAAATAAGTTAAAAAATAAATACATTAAAAAATGGTAATTTACAGGTGTACTTTTTAAAACCATGTTTGGAAACCGTTAAAATTTTTTCCATTGTCTGTGGGCTGACGCCTTTTCTGCCATACATTTATACTGTTCGTTGATATAGTACAAGGTAGTCTGACGGACGTAAAAAATCTGCAATACAGCCTGAGGCTTTCTGCTTGGAAGCATTGCGACATCTCATAAACACACGTCACTCCGTGGCCGTATATCTCAAACATATCTCTCGAAGAATTTATGATAGTTTGTAGAGCATCGTAGTGTCCAAATTTTGAGGAATCTATAAATAATAGAATTCCATTTTCTTTCATATTCTGAATAACAGCCTGCAAAAAAGAGAAGATAATTAATTGGACGAGTAACATTAAATATTAGACATGTTAAATGCATGAATTTTAAAACTCTTTGATCGATGCTGGCTCCCATAGAGGTTCTCTGAATGCTCCGCTAAGCCCAGCGTTGCTCTTCCGCAATCATTGGATTCCGGCAGAGTTCAAATAAAATTCAAAAAATTCTGGAAAGCAACATCGGTCAAAACAGAAATTTTTCTCTTTCAGTCTTTTAAATGATGAGAGCGGACAGGTTAAACATGGGTTTAGTAGTGGGTTTTAATCCACTCAAAGGGCTAAAGGGATACGATCGACGTATTTACCCTCTCCTCTTTGGATCCGCCACTGAGCACAGCCACGGAAGAAGCCGACTGCTATTTGAAGAAGGAGTGAATTTTCAGATTTTATAGTAGCTAAGGTCGTATTTTACATGTTTGTGAAAATTTTCTCGATAATTAGCAGCAAAATATTTGCATACTACACAAGCAAACCAAATAAACAAACCAGTTTTCTGCTTTATAAAAACTACTTAAACTTACTGTCAAGTCCCACAAATATGCCCCCAAATGCAGAAAGATTATGTTCTGAAAGTGTTAGTGTAGTGAATGTACAATTAAATGTGCCAAAGTTATCAGTATTACTCGTCATTTACAGTCCATTGTAAGGAAATGATTTTGTAATAATCTATAATAATAGAAATAAAACAAGTGAACTATTTGCTTATTTTTAGTGCAGTTTGTTTGAGTAAATTAAAGACCACTGATTTTATTATTTTGAATAGTAGTAGTAGTATCTATACGTATTATAAAACTAAGTTCCCTTACCGTGTCTGTCTGTCTGAACGCGTTAATCTCAGAAACTACCAGCTCAATTTGAAAAATTATTTTTGCTTTAGATAGGCCTTTAAATGAGGAAGGCTTTAAACTATATAACAATACGGTATGACAATAATATGCACGTCTATAGAAGAAAAGGGTAATATTTACGCCGTCGCAATAAAATTTTCAGCTTAAAGCGCGCGAAATACCGCACTGTAATCATAGATTTAGGATTACCTAGATTGCTCATCCAATGTTCCTTATCGTGTGCTTTTTGTTGCCAAAAACGCACCCTATTTCTGCCACTATCATGGCTGCCGTCGATGTAAAATAGAACATTCGTTGCAATACTTCAGAAAAATAAATAAGTTCGAGAGAAAATATTTCGATACGAGTACTTTTTAAAATACAGATCGTTCTAAAATGATTGAAAACACCATTATAATTTAGAAACCCGATTAGGTTAACAGGCTTTGACGAAAAAATTATGCAACGAGCGAAATAATATTACAGAGGGAGACTTATTTTTCAGGAGTTCAATAAGTCGCTTTAAATATCAATTTAAATTAATAATCTCTGACTCAAAAATTTTGTCACGTGCAAAATTATTTCGTAATTTTTCCGATTTCGGTTAGTTTGGAATACCTGTTTGAAATTAACAAGATTAATTGATCTTCTTTTCCGAGAGACCAGGGTTGTTATTCACAGCAAAAAGGAATCCGAGAATTTGCGGCTAAGTGAAGAACAAATGCACTCAAAAACAGTGCAAAGTAATATGTGAAAATAATTCCCCCCTGACGTGGCGTTTGCGGAATGTTTTTCGATTTCGGATTCCTCTTTGCTGGGAATACCCACTCTCTTAGACTCGGAAAATGAAAATACATAAATATAAAATAAATATAACATTAACTTAATGGAGCTTTAAAAGGACTCGGATTTTTAATCCTATTCTTGGTATTTAACATTTTATTTCCTTTGCATGCGTGGCAACATTTTTACGAAGCCCTTTAGAGATACGCTTGCAGACTCATTCGTAGCCGCATATGTGTTTGATCCCTCAGGGGAGCGACGATTAACGTCAGAAAAATCGGAGCCTTTGCTTTGCCTTTTGAGAGCTTTAGCTTCGTAGATGATGCCTATAATCCAATATTAATGCATGATTAAAAATAACTCACTTTTAAATATCAAGTAGAGTTTTTTTTCAGTGAGGCAAAAGGCTTCAAACATAGTTATTCTCTCAGGCGTTCAACAGAGAACGCCAAGATATTGTCTGCAGGAAATCAAACACTGAAAATTTCACGTTTTGTGCTTCTTTTGTTGAACACACACACACACACATGTATATATTTGGCTCTAATCTGACAATCAAAAAAAAAAAAACGTTTTCCTCCATTAAACCCCCTACCACTAAACCACACAGTTTAGAATAAAAAATATAGCCGAATAGTGGACGGGCTAATACGTAAATAGTTTCGTCTACAAGCGTTGAACTCTAAACCGTTCTAGGAACAAACTTATAGAGTTCCACAACGCAAAGTGTTTTTTTTTTTCCGATTTAGTTAGATATCGTGTGGTCAAGTTACGAGTGAAACCATTTGGTAATTCTGCTACGACTAAATTAACTTTAAATTATGTGTGATAGGAAAATGTCTGCTTCCTCCCGTAGGGAGAACGGGTACTCAGCTAATTTAAAATAAAGGCTGTAACTCCAGAGTAACATCCAGATTTCAAACTCCAGAATCCTGGGAACGCAAAAGTCACAGAGAAACGCACGTAATAATAATCACAAAATAGGGAAGCTGCACGGAAAACAGGTAAATAACAAAACAAACATGAAATAGCTAAATGGATAGAAACTGTCCCACTAATGTGAGTATTTACGGTTTTACAAGGGAAAAGAACTTTTGAGTAACTTAAATTGAAAAGCATAAATAATTACCTTCATAGCACATAAAGCGCCTCCAAGCCCAGATTTTCCATAAACTGTAGTTACGAATTTTGTCATCGTCACTATATCCGCTTTCCGCAGAACATCTATTATCTCCCTGTTTAAAGGTTTTGTGAGGTCTGCTTCGACAAAAGACAATTTACACTGCACCAAAGACGTATCCACCAAGTCAGCTAAACTTTCGTTTATATTTTGCACAGTGACAGCCCAACCAGCATGCATGTCAATGATCTTAACGTCCAGTTTTAGAGGCCTGTTACCTCTGGGGCAGTGCCTCCAGAGCATTTCTTCTAAACTCTTGGCAATGGCCACGAATTCCATCGCAGGCCCTCCACCAAGACTGCAGATATTTATCTCGTCGGCAAGAAGTGCATCTTCAAGGAGCCACGTGTTAAGATAAAGCATGTTCTGGAAATGCTGAGCAATGATACTGGAAAAACAAGGAGCATACTGGAAAATGTAAGAGCATCTTACTTCTGGCTTCTCAAAGTTTATTTTGGACCTACAATTGCTGATGGATGCTTTAGAGTAGGATTTCTTAACCAGTTTCAAAGAGTCCTCCAGACTGAAATAGCTGAAAAGCGAATATTCTCGCTCGAAAATGTCATGATAGAACTGCAGGAGTTTTAGCTCTAAACTCGTCTTCGGATCAATAGGAAAGTTGAAAACGGCGCGCATGCTGATCGTATTCACAACCTGTGTGACGTTAAAGAGGTCACGGAAAGTTGTTAATAGGTTTTAATAAGCAAACCAAAACTCGGCACTTCAAACACAAACTAACTGATAAGGAAGAAAAAACAATGATAATGATATGTCCCTGTGAATAAAAACGACGCTCCCGGAAATGAATGAGTCACGAACGTTTATCATCTTAGTTTTATGCTTTTGTAACTATGTAACTTCATATCCTAAAAGTGGTGCCTGAAAAAACTGTTTATTGTGGACTGAAAGGGAGGAGAGAGATCATTTTAATTTTCATGGTTCTGAACTCTATTAAACAAAGAATCTGAGAAATAATATCTAATAATAAAAGTGAAAATTTCTTTTATTCTGTTATGAGCAATTGGTTATTCTTGTTTAAAAGTAAATTCATAATCAGCAGAATATTTATTATCAACTGACATCTGGTTTTGCACTTTGAAGATATAAGTTATTTTATTTGTTTAAGTATTTATTTATTTCAATGACGGGTGCTGAATGACATAATCTGCCGATATACTCCTCTGTATAAGAAACTCGCAGAAAATTAATTCTTCCCTTTTTACTTTTTGAACATGTACCATGTAAGGAAAGTATAGTAATCATGAAAAAATTTGACTTCGAGATTTAGATGTATTTACACGTTTTGAGGTCTTCTGAATTCGTTTATGTTATTTTTACGAGATGTGTGTGTGTGTGTGTGTGTGTGTGAGTGAAAACGATAGCGCCTAAACGGAGCATTCGATTGAGCTGAAATTGGATATATATGTTATAAACCACCGTCGCAAGACCGGTATTGATTTGGATGTGAATAGGACTTATAGTTTTTCTACAGGGTTACGACAAAGATTTCTTTTACATTATGGCATATGGGGAGAAATTCTTGAAAGTGAGCTAGTGTTTAAATGGTGCATTCGATTGAGCTTCAATTTGGTATATGTGCTTGAATTATTCATTGATTAAAATTTATTTAAATGCTTGGAAATGATCTTAATCGTAATTGTGTCGGAAAGTCGAGTGGAGTCACTACAGATTTTTTGAGTTTTGTTATTTCGGTAGATTATTGATACAGATTCAATATAATAAATAAATAGAATTTTTTAATCTTCACAGTGTCATTGCGTGGAAAAATTTAAATTCTTCCATAAGTAGCTTAAAAACTTATTTAAATTAGAAAACAATTTACAGTGCGTCGGGCAGAAAACCTCCAAAGTTTAACTATTTCAACAAATTATTGGTACTCCATGGGGGGAAAAAACGAAAACTTGGTAGTTTTTTTAATAAACACAAAAGATAAACAGTGCCAAACAATTATAACACATATTTGCTCAATCTATACAATACCTTCTTCCCCAAATTTGTTTTACTTAGATAAAAAGAATCTCCACAATAATAATACCAGTTTGAAAGTTCAATAACGATGCTAATTTTGCACTTCATTTTCCGGTCAAAAAAAAAGTCAAAATTAAATTTTCATTTAATAATCAATGAATAAATATTAACTATGAAGCACTAAAAAATGAGGAATTTAATGTTAAACGATTTCAAACTTTATGACACAACTTTTAACCCTTTGAAGGGCAAGTATTTGTATCTCATTCTTATACATTTTGCAGATACCAGTCTCACTTAATTAATTTTTCAAATACTTTTAAGCTTTTCCTAAATATTCATGTTAAAAATATTCATTCGTCCCCCCCTTTTTTTAGGAGGGGGGAAGTATTTTGTGAAACAAAAATGGTATTATTTATGAAATAGAGGTAGGAAATCTGACTAACACTGAACATTTTTGCCATTATTTGTATAAAAAAGAAAATTATTGGTTTTGTAGTAAAGCCACTGTGTGTTAAGGGGTTGAAAGAAAATAGATGTTTTTAATTAAATTAAAAACATAAAAAAATATCTGAAACACTTTCGTGTTTTAAATTCGCTCTAAGGTGATATATATAATAAACGTTTCACAATCCATGTGTTGGCTTTTTTCCATTTCTTACTTCATTACGTTGGAAAGTACATCATTATTCATGTGTCCGCCTTATTTGTCTGTCTCGTTCTATTACGCTGGAAAGTGCATCATTATACATGCGTCAGCTCTATTTGGCTTTCTTGTTTCATTAAGCATGAAAGTGTGTCATTCTAAATTCGTCAGCCATATTTGTCTTCTTTATTCATTAAGCATGAAGGGGCATAATTATCCATGCGGCCGCCCTATAAGTCTTTCTAGCTTCATATTGGAAAGAGGTCGTTATCTTCCTTGTTTTATTATTGTAAAATGAACTATAATCCTTGTCTCACTCCTGTAAGTATTATGTGTTCCATTACGTTGGAAATTGCATCATAATCCATGAGTGTTCTATTTTGTCTTCCATAAAAATCTTTTTGGAATTAAAATATATTTTAAAATTGCCTGCTAAAACTGTTTTCTACAAACTTTGTCATGCACATTCTAACTATACTTCGCCTTTATGATAAACAATAGGGTTTGGCACTTTTTCGACAATTGAAGGCTTCTTCAAGATGGGTCCACTTTTCATTTTTCACCCCTCCGGGATAACTCCCTTTTTGGTTCTGAGCTTCAAATTACCCGGAAGGATCATTTATTATAAAATCCTAAGTCTACTGTAACAAAATTTTGAAAATGCAATTACTTAAATAAATGGAAAGAAAACACAATTACAATAAAATTGTGAGAATACAAAAATACGATGGGTTCAGTTTCGAGAAATTCTTTTTGGCGTTAAACTTGGTGATAAATCGGCAAAAATGATCAACCATGGCAGCTTTTCACATTTCACTACTTCGCCAATAACCAGCAACCCTTGAAAAGTGATTCGCCGTTTCCCAGTACACAAAAATCCTTGTCTGGTATTAATAGCATTCAAGCGCTAATAATTTATAAAAACACAAATAATAAAGAAATGTGTCTTTTTAATTATGACATTTTTTTATTAATATGAATTATTAAACCATGTTTTAAAAATCATAAGCAGAAACATGTATAAACTTTTTTAAAGAATGTATATCTTTCAAAACCCTCCCAAAATGGATATTTTTTTCCATTCAGAATAGTAATTTAAAAATATTTCAAATAAAATAATTAAAAACCAGGCTTGTAATTAGGGATGGACACACGAAGCACGTGCCTTGGGTGGCATGCCAGCATGGACACCAAAATCAAAAGAGGAGGGCACCAAACTGCCTTCACAGATGGTGTTGGCTGAAAGGAGAGCAACGCATTGACTGTAAAACGCTTTCCAACACGACAATCTTTTTTGGCGATGAATTGTCAACAATGAGTCTCAATAAAGTTCAAGATAAAATTCGGCATGAATTTGGAGATAACCCCCCAAAAAAGCTGTACAGGGCTAGAAAGTTTTTATTTTCCATCCAACAAAACCAATAGAAAAAACCGTATAACCGTATTCTAAAACTAACTGAATTATGATGCAGAAAAAAATTGGAATTGCAGAAAACATTTTCCGGACATTTTTTATCACATAAAAGACTATTTACTCAGTGAAAAAGGGGGGGGGGGCGTATACAAATTGATAACGGGAATTTTTAGATCAAAAATATGTCATTGCAACTTGCAATGTGTTTCGAATTAAGCATCTTGAGTAAGAAATATTTTAGTAAACAACTAAATCTGAAGTTGATTTAAAACCTTATAAATTAAATACAGATAGCGCAAGATAAACGGAAAGCTAAAGAATATGCAAATTTTGTGAGCTTGTTAGTACACATTTTTTTATCTTATTTATGCTTTATCGTGTTACTAATACTTATATTTATAAAACGTTTCACTGCAAATAAATACATTAAATTTGCAATCAAAAACATTTATGTAAATGCATGTAATTTTAAAATTAAAACATTTTTCGAAAATGAATAAGTACTTATTACGATAGCTAAATGTTCAATTTTATAAACCTTTTAGAGGATACCACTCATATAAAAAAGCAAATTTCATTAAAATTGCTAAAAATGCAAATAAAGAAAATGCAATTTACAAAGCATTCTCGAAATGTTTTCCATCAACTCCTATACATAACTGAGCTCTTCTAATAATGCTTCTGTAAACATTTTGGAGTTCTTCTCTAGTAATATTGTTGCATTGCATGCATCTATTATCTTTTGTTTTAGATTAGTTGCATTTAGGGACGAGTATTATAAGCTAGCGTTCGAAGCTGATTCCAAAAATAAAAATCGAGCAGCGTTAGATCAGGGGATCTGATGGGCCATTCTTTCAAACCAATCCACTGTTTATCAAAGTTAACATTGAGCCAGTTTGTTACACTTATAGCCTTGTGTGCAGGTGCTCCATCTTGTTGAAAGTACATACATTTTACATACGATAAGGGTGTATTCTCCAAAATATCTGTTACTATGCCATCTAAAATAAGGTGCAGATATTTTGAGGCTGTAAGTGTAAAACACAGGACCTTCATAAAACAGAGGACCAACTAATTCTCTATTCCAAATTCCGCACCACACGGAGACAGAAAATTTTCTTTGGTGGTGTACTTCTTTGGTGGTGTATTTCTTGCACAAAATATGGTTTTGTATAATTCCAACAATGATCATTATGAGTATGTATTGACCCATCTTCCGTAAATAAACATTCATCTGTCCACATAATATTTTTAACAAAATTCACATCGTATCTTGTTGAATTAAGAACCAATGCTAGACGTCGAGCAAAATCAGATGGATTGAGTGCTTGCAGTCCATGTGTACAAAATGGGTGCCAATTATGTTTTTCAAGAATTCTATCGATTGATGTTCTAGGTACTCAAGTCGCGATTGCTTTTCGAATACTTGTACGTGAGTTGGCAAAAAAATACACTATAATATCAGTTTCTTCGTTTTCACCGTACGAGCGATTTCTCCCAGGGCCAAGTTTTGGATGAAGAGCACCGGTTGTTCTCAATCGCCTCATCGTCCGATAAACAAACATGCGAGAAATTCGAATATTGTCGTCCGAATTCTCGAGCAGTTTCTGGATTATTTCGGTTGCACTTAGAATAAATCACTGTTAATTCAAACAGCTCGTCATTTAAAAAAAAACACTATGCAGCACTAGTTCCATATTTTTATTTCGAAAATATGAAGCTAAATATCGCCGCATAATTTTAATGCACTATTTATTCTGATATGTACAGCTGTGGGAAAAAAAAGCCCACTTGTACTCTTTTCGGCCGTCTTTCATCGTACAGCAAAGTTACAGATAATAATCTTTTACGATAGACGTACACTTTAATTTGCTATGCATAAAAATTGCATAAGGGGCCTGTCACGTTCACACAACGTGCATATTTTTTAATGAAAAATTATTAATACAAATCTTAATTAATATTGTCTAAATTTAAACTAATAATCTATTTTAAATTTAATTTATAAGTTTTAACAGTAACTCTTTTTAAAGCTTTCAAATTTCCTTTCAGCCATTTTATTTGTAAGGCAATAACGCACTTTTAATCATTTCGATTTCCTGCCTTCTGCTATGCTAATCAAACTTGCAGCTGTAATCTGTTTTATTTATATTTTTTTCTTCCCATCCTCTTTTCGCACTTATTCATATGAAAGCCTAACTTGCAGTATTGCACTGCTCCCAGACCGCAGTGTTTTGTTTTTATTTTTGCTTCTCTGTGTGCAGCTGCATGCATCGAATGTTCTAGAAAAGTCTTTCGAGTTCCTTTTTTCTCTCTTACATATGTAATAGTTTAACGGCAAAAGTTAACCTCGTGACATACCCCCCTGTACATCTTTGAATATGAGTAATTCTGTTTTAAGTCAGCGAGCAGAGTAGAACTGCGTTGGAGGTTCGGGCAAGCACTTGCCCTTTGGGGCTTGTGCCTCTGTCCGTGTCCGTAATATATTCTAATTTTATGTGAAAATATGTAATTGTTTCTATATTCAATATTTATCGTGTGCAATTTAACCTAGAAGCCTGTATTGTGATATTGTGATGCTGAAAATAAAAAATTGTCATTATCGTCAATAATCTGTTTTCTTCAATTACGGTGATTTAAGAAATAGTGCATTTTCATTCGTCTTCATTTATAGAGTTCGGAAGTGGTGTTTTATTTAGTGCAAGGAATTATTCACACCTTGCATGTTGATGATCGTTTTATTTTCCTTCGATAAGGATGTTTACTGCATGCTCAAGTATTCTAGATGTGTGTGTGTGTTTGTAAAGATGTTAGAAGGAAAATACGTAAATCAGGGAAAAACCCTGTGTTCAACTAATTCATCAAATACTAACCACTATCATCGATCACATGCGCCACAATTCATAATTCTCTACGGTTTTCTTGTTCTGGATTTACATGCTTTCGCATGGCTATCACCAATATATTAAAATTACTTTTCACAATAATATTTCCTTGGTACAGGGCCATCTACATATTATAATTCGCACCAGCTTTCCCCCCCCCCAATAGCAACCCCTAGATTTCACTTCATATTTCAAAAATTTAGCTTATTTTAACCCCGGATACCAATTTTCAATAAATTGGTAACAAAAAAAAAAAAAAAAAAACAAAAAAAAAAAAGAAGAAGAAAAAGAAAATGGTTAAAAACAAAATGAGCGAGCTTCCAAATCTCCCTTCCCATACGTTAAAATATTTTTTCATACTTAATTCATATCTCATATAATATTGATAATAAGAAGCTGATTTTTATTCGTACTATTAGAACTAAACGACCCAAACATAACGTTACTATGATATCTAATAAAATATTAATACGGATTATGAATTATTAAATTAATATTCGAAAAAATATGAATAGCGACCTAACAAAATTTCGGGACCACCCAAAAGAATTTCAATACATTAATGTCTATGGACATTTTCAATATATTACATCTGTAGTCAGTGATTGTTCGGTCCATGCCCAAAATCTCGCCATTTGCCATCGACCTCGGCGAGTTTTGCCGAAATAGCGCCAAATTTGACTTAAAAAATAATTGCACACAAATTTCGTATAACTCTAAAATTTTAATATAGAATGTTGAGACTTGTATTTAGAACTATTGTAACATACAATTGTGCATTTTTTTATTGCAAACGACTGAGTAATTTATTTACAGGGTCAACCAAAAGACTTTCAATACATTAAGGTCTGTGGATACCTTCAATTCATTAAAAGTCTGTGATGAATCATTATATTTCAGCTATTACCAAAATCTCGCCAACTATCTCAATCTTGTCAGCTTTTTGCGAAATTTCCCCCAGTTAGGCGCCAAAAACGAATCTTTCAAATTGAGCTTGCCGATATCTCAACTATCTGGCTAGCGATTGCTAAATCTTACTATTATTGCAGTATTTTATCTCTTTCAAGCAAAAACGCTTATAGAAGTGCACCGAAAATATTTATGATTTAAAAGACGTACAAGGAAGTCATGCGGTGTCCGCATCAGATTTTTTTCTTCAGATCTTTAAAGCGCCTGGCGACAATTACCGCCCACAGAAAGTGTCGGCAGTGTTGATTCAAAATTTATAACGAAGTTCTGCACAACATATGCAAAAATCAGCTGTGAAAATTTAAGTAAAGTTAGTATTATTTTTACATACCTGTAACAAGGGACACCTGAGAATGGGCCATCGGCACAAGCTAGCAAGTATGCATACGTTTACTGTACTAGTGTTTTCACTAGAGCGCGAGAACGCGAGAATCTCGCATATTTTTTAGTTTTCTCGCATTAAAAAATTATTACTGCGATGAATTCGCGCACCCTACAAATCGGTTGCTCAAAGAAAAAAAAAAAAAAGAATGAAGAACACAGTGTGTAAAAGTGGATTCTCAAGAACCGAAGTCGATGAAAGAAAAGTATGAAGGGGGCTGGGGGTTCCTGGGAACATTCTGATCCTGGGGGAGTCTTAAACTGGGTTACTTTTATTGCATGTAACTGTGCTTGATTAAAACTTGGAGGTCCAGTTACACTCAATAAATAAAAATAACTAAAAATCATAAATACCTTGATTTTGGGTATTTACCCAACACAGGAATAAATACCCTACCACTGGATACCAACCCAAATTTATTAGTGATAAATTCTTACCCATTTTATAAAAATCTCACTCAGTTTGCGGGAAAGGGTGAGAAATTCTCACCCATTTTTTTTTCTTCAATGACAACCCTGTGTACGTATTAACACTAACTACTCTATGGTATACATTTTGAGAATAAGAAAATAAGTAAGATCATGGGGGCCCTGGGATCTTGGAGTAATCGTTATCAATTTGTTTGGTGGTTTATCTTCATCGCTGGGTGAGCAGGGATATATAATGAGTGATAGTTAATAATCTGATCTTTTACATATTCTAGCAAAGTGTTTTGTTAGTAAAAGAGCTTTTTATTAGCTGCATTTATATTTTATGAATTGTTATACTAATAGGAATTTTTAAAACATATTTTAAAATTCGTAAACAGATGCTGTGGCGGATCCACAAAAATTTCAAGGACGGGCGATAAGTAGTACGAAGCGTGTTATTAGAGATATGCTACTCCCTTTCTCTATCTTTCCCTCTTGTTCATTTTTAATATTAAACCCATGTTTATCCTGCGCGATCTTGTCATTAATAAAACGCAAACGAAGAAGATTCTTTTTTTCGCATGCTGTTTTCCAGAATGTTCCTTTGAACGCCGGGGTCCAGTTTTGCTCTTGCGCAATCGTTGGGCTTCCGGCGGAGCATTCAAAGAACCGTTATTGGTATCAACCGAGAAGCAGATTTATTTCCGTTGTGCCTTTAAAAGTAATGAGAGCGAACCGGTTAAACTTGGGTTAAATTCCGGGTTTATTTGTGCTCAGGGAGAGAGCGATTCTCCAACCCCCTAGGATCTGCCACTAATAATAAACATACATAAACTTTGTTTTTATTAGAATCAGTTTACTTTAGATCCCTCCCAAAACCTATTTTCGCTCCATTCAGACCAGTAATTTAAGGGGAGAGTTCACCCATTCAAGGCATGAAATCATTAAAAAGTGCTCTATCTTCAGAAATCTTTGACCAAAAATAAATAAATAAATAAATAAATGTAAAGGAAGACTAAAAGAAAAAGAAAAAAAATATTAAATTCTTCCAGATTTTATTCACGCACTCGGCCTTAAGAATTTCAGTTTTTTCTTTTTAAATCTATTCTATCAATTCTGCCATATAGAGGGAAATGATAACTGTAAGTGCTCATATAGACTCCGGTTCGCATAATTTTGTTGCTGAAAACTGCATCAATTGTTGTTTCGCCCCCAGTGGTGAAATGTTTCGGATGGCTGCGTATTGCGAAATCTAAAGTATCTATTTCAGTTATGAAATTGGATCCTTGATCGGAATTTAATTCTATGTTAAAAATCTCCCACTAAAACAGTCTTACAATCATCCTCCTTCAGCAACTTTTCGAATATAGCGTCTAATTTATCTTCATAAGAAATTAGAGGACTAGCGTATGTAACTGCAAATCTCACGCAATGACCATTTGAACACCATTGATCTGGCTCGTATAGGCACGGGTAAAGTGTTTCACATTCTTTTTATAAAGTTTTCCTCTATAAAAATCATAATTCCAGATGGCTCTCTGTTTTGGAAACCACTGTCTGTCCGTTCGACCAAAGTGAATCCTGGTATTTGAAAATCATCTGAAGGGATAGTCCATGTTTCCGTTAGCAATATCAAATCACTCTGCAGAAAACATCAATCAAACGGAAAAGTGACCACGGCACGCCGCGTAGATAAAAATCCCGTGCGTGAAAGGAACAGCACCCGAGTGCTTAAAAAAAACTAAACTATTGATGCTTCAAACTAACTTGGCGATAAATCTCCAAAAGTGACCAACCTTGGCGACTTTTTACATATATGAGTGGATTTTTGTAGAGTGATTCCATGCAATAATGTTTTGTATAGTAAAAATAAAAAAATAATAAAATAAAGTTTATTTACTACTTAGAAACACATAGATATAACACAAAATTTTACGTCTTCAAAATTACTATAATGCACTCCGTGCAGGATAACAACATAAGTTTTCAATATTTTCCAACATATTTCACTTTATATTAAAGAAAATACTCCTACTGGTAATTTGAACTACAATAATTAAGTTATTTATAAAAGCAAGAACAATATTTAATTTTAAGTAGGATGCATTTTTCGTGGTCTTTTTTGTTTATAAAAAAGTTTTCTATCTATTTTATATTTATAATTATAGTTTATTTTATGCATATCAGTACGATGAACAAGTCCTGAAAATTTTAAGGTGTCATATTGAACCATTCCAAAGATATGAGCACGGAATGTTAAAATTTGCTATCTTGAGGTATCAGCATTTAAAGATAAAATTTGGAATTTGTTTCCATTATATCTTATGAAATCTTCTCGTTATATCTCATGAAATAAATGTTGTATGATTGAAATGTTCATATTAAATTGTTCACTGTGATATAAACTATAATTCAGGATTAAAGAACAAAAACCGATTTCTTGACCGAAGTTCAGTGAAGTCTCCCCTTTATATTTATCTGTTATCACTAATTCGAATTTTTCTGTTTCAGTAACTTTTATTCAACAGTATATATATATATATATATATATATATATATATATATATATATATATATATATATATATATATATATATATTCAACAGTTTGTAAACAAAATACTTTGTACTCGTTTTTAAGCTCTAATGAATAGATAATTCTATTTAAGAAAAAAAATAGTCTTTATTTCACATATGCATTGAAACACAAAATGAAAATGAATAAATGTATTATTTTGAAAACAACTAAATATAATGCAACAGATGAGTATTGTTCAGCTGCATTAGCATATTAAAGTATTTGTGGCTCGCTCAGCCTGTCCCCAGCATGCCAAACAGACAATGGCAGTTCAGCCATCCCAAAACAAATGTCAAATAAAATCTAAGAAATAATTAGTATTTTGATTTATTAATTTATCACAATCCAATATCATAACAAACATCATCATAGCAGAATATCATCAAAATAAACCATACTGCTTATTCCTTGTAGATTTGGCCTCTTCTGCCACGCATAAATGCAATTTGTTGATTTCTGACAAGGGGAATTAATAGACGAATAAAATTTGTCGTACAGTCTGTGACTTTCCTTCAGGAAACTTGGAGACATCTCGTAAGCAGAAACTCTTTCATAAATCTTACACATATCGCCCGACGAACTTACATCAGTTTGTAGGGTATAGTAGTAGCCGAATCTTGAAGAATCGATTAATAACAAGATTCCATGTTCTTGGATGTGAGGAGCAACGGCCTGCAAAAGGAATACAGGCTGTTAGACTGTAAGTTTAACAAGTATGAGTTTTTAAAAAAAAAAAAAAAAAGAAAAGAAAAGAAAAAGTAAAACGGCTTCAAATTACTTCGATATAACAAACAGCTTGTATATTTGCTACCCATGGCGACTTGTAATTCTTTGGCGATTTGCGCATGTACATAATCGATAATAATCATTTCCTATTAAGGTTACCATTAAAACAGTTCCCCCATACATACTTATGTACAATCATTGCAGAGTGGCGTATTTAACGCCTCGGAATATTTCATGTCGCCGTGTGGCAAATATTCAATCTTTATTTACTTTGTAAAATTGTTAAGTTTAACAATATCTTGCCAAATATAGAAGATATTGGCAAATTGAGTTCAATTTTGGGAACTTATTTTTGACGGAAAACTGGGCGATAAATCTCCAAAAGTGGCCAACCTTGGCGACTTTATTACGATCAGAGGCGTTACTGGCAATCCTTTAAGCAATGGTTTAGGAACACAGTTTTTTGCCGATTTTCGGAAAAATAATATCATTGGAACGTCACCAAATCAGTATGGGACTACCCCCGAACTAAAACATTTAAAAAAAAATTAAATCAATTCACGTAGTAAAAAAATTATCGTACGTATCGTATTTATTTCTTGTCTGTTTGTTTGTTTGTTTCATTATCTGTTCGCTATAAGTGCCTAGACCGTCCGCCGAATCTGGACGAAATTTGGCATACTAAGCAGGGCAAAAGAAACCCTTTAAAAAATTCAATCAGATTTCTAGTTTTTTAGTTTTTTTATATTTTGTCCAGTTTTTGGCCATTTTGTGTTATCGTGCGATAAATTTTTCTCCAAAAATTACATTTCTTATATCATCGGAAACTACAAAGTTTTCATTTTCAAAGGAGCTCTGTTTCAAAATGGTGCTTAAATTTGCAGATTTTTAAGAATTTTTAAAAGAAAGATAACTTTTCATGTATATTTTCGCAATTTGAAATTGAAACTATCTCTTCGAAAATTCTAACAGGCAATTTTTTCCCATCATTTACCATTGATAAAACTTTTATTTCGCCCTCTTTTAAATTTTGAACCGTTCAGAAATATATTAATTAGATTAGTTTATATGATTTTTTTCCGAAAAGATCTCGAGAGGGAAATCTCTATTCCGGAAGGAACGTGGAGGGATGAGTTTCTTCTGACGTCAAGCAGAGTGAAAGAAAGAAAAGATTTAGAATGTTATTCACTAATGCGTTAACGGGTGCGTTTGAAATAAGATGCTTATATTTGTTCGATTGAAACGATTTCTCTAGAACTATTATATTATACTGGGAGCTCTATAAGAAAACTACAGCCTGGTATACTATACTAATCTGTGAGTTGTATTTCGTGTGTGTTTGTTTCCAAGACAATTAGACAGTTTTTTTAAAGTGTGCGTATGTGTGCATGTGTGTGTGTGTGGGGGGGGGGGGGTGACACGCTGGGAGGGAGTGGAATAGATTAGCGAACATCAGCAGTTATTTTTTAACCTTGCTACGGGGAATTTCTCGGGGAATTCAATTTTTCTTTAAGGCACTTTGTGACAATTGAACTTTTTGACTATTTTCAGCAAATCATTTTGTTATTATTATTATTTATGTATTAGAAATTATGCAATGACTTATTTATTTATACATTTTTAAACAGTGGAACTTGAATATTTTTATTATTATTTTAATTTTAGGGTAACGGGACTTGGCGATTTTCTTTTATTATTACTATTATTATTAGTTAAATAGATATTAAATTACTAACTTTTAAATTGTGGGACTTGGAGATTTTTATTTTATTTTATTTTTTACGATAATGGGTCGTGGCAATTTTTTTAGTAATTAATTTAAGAATTTAATTTTTATTTCAAATTATTATTAGAGGATTAAATGATTTTTTTCATAGCTTCATCACGTACAATGTTTGAAGAATTGCACACATTTGCAGACTAATGTTTTTAAAAATTACATTTACTTTATACATTGGTGGTTGTGAAAATAAGCCACGGAAATATAGTAGCGAGCATGAGCAGATTTTTTTTTTTTTTTTTTTTTTTTTTTTTTTTTTTTAAGTTATACCTTTATACCTAATGCTCTAGGGCAGGGGTGGAGAACCTTTATGGATCAACGTGCCATTTTTATTTATTTATTTATTTATTTATTTGAAATGTTTAATGAGGCCATCGACGTGCCGTCAAATAATTTTCACTTACTGATTTTGACTTAGTGACCGTTCGATTGTGATGCTTCATAGTGAACTTTGTCATCTGTTAATTTAAATGCAAACAGTTTTGATCGTTGGCGTGCCCAAATATTGTGTCGCGTGTCATCAACGGCACGCGTCCAATGGTTCGCCATCCCTGCCCTAGGGCAACGCTGGGCTACGCAGATAGTACATAATATATATACTGAGTGTATATCTATTGAGTGTAGTTTTCAGTAATACGAATACAAATTATTTCATCTGTAGATTTCTTTTGACTCTCCTAAAACTGGACATTAATGTAAAGTTAATAAACAACCTGGACCGCATATCGTAAAAATTAAAAAAATAAAAGAGGAAGGGCCTATTGGTTTCGGATTAAATCAGGATATTTTGCTACTATTGCAAAATATCCTTAAATTTTAATGCATGATTAATGGATTGAGCATTTCCAAATTCAGATTCCAAACAAATTGTTTTTAAAATACAAGTGTGATCGATGTCAATCTCATGTTAATCGACGTCATGCAGTTAAAATGCCGAGTTTTGACTAAAAAGTGACATTACGGAGAAGATACTTTTGCAATCCTTGATATCAAAATTAGATGGAATGAATCCGACAAAATTGTTTTAACTCAATTTTACAAGTTAGTTGGTTTGAATTTTTTCACAAATAACCAGAAAAATAACGAAGATAAATCTTGGCTACTTTTAAAAACCGTATCACGTTTGGTCATTCTCACAGAATTAAAAAAATAAAAGCACATGATTATTTAATTTTGTTTTCCATTTATATATATTAGTGTGTTAAAACAGTCCCGTTTCTGTACGAAGAAGGGTATATCAGCTTCAGACGGTATACATTTAAAAGTTGGTTGTCAGTAAGAATATCATTCAATATATATATCTAAATTAATACAAAATATTACCTGCACAACATTTGAAACACCCTCGAGACCAGATTTTCCATAAACTGCACTTACGAACTTTGTCATCGTCACAAAGTTTGATTTCCTCAGAACATGTTGAACATCCTTAGTTAGAGGTTTTGTAAGGTCTGCTTCCATGAAGGACAACTTACACTTCACCACAGACGTCTCCACAAAGTGAACTAAACGTTCTTCCACCTTTCTCATGGTCTCAGCCCAACCTACGTCTATATCAATACTTGTAAATATGAGATTCAGAGGCCGGCCATCTCTCGGACTGTTCTCTTTGACTATTTCTTCCAGACGTTTAGCAATGGCAACAATGTCTGTGGCCGGCCCTCCGCCGAGACTGCAAATGCTTATCTCGTCCGCAAGACGTATAGTCTCAAGAAGTGGTGGATTTTCAAGCAGCATGTTTTGGAAATGCTGAGAAATCGTGCTAGAAAAACACGGAGTGTACTGGAAAATGTACGAACATCTCACTTCCGGTTGCTTAAAGTTTATCTCAGAGCAGTTACTGTTGATTGATTTACTATAATAAGCCTTCTTCACTGACTCCAAAGAGTCTTCGAAATTGATCGGACAGTTCACCAACAATTTTTCTTGCTCAAAAATATTATTGAAAAATTCCAGAAGTTTTAGTTCCAAACATGTCTTTGGATCAGTGTCGTCCATGTTCATCATGCTGGCAAGTGACAACCAGGATAATGATAAAGAAATTTAAATGTATGTTTGTATGTCATACAAACTGTATGAGCATCCAAATGTAAACCTAAACCTCGCATTAAAAATATAAACTAGTTGATAAAAATTTAAAACTAATGAGATAAAGAGTGAAGTGATAAATGAAAATATATGTGTGTAAGTGCTCTATCTTCTTCCTTTTGTAATTTTGAATTACGTAGTTTCATGTGAATCTGTAAAAACATTACGTATTATAAAATCGATTTCAGGAGATTAATTGCCAGCTTTATATGAAATTAATAAAAATTTACGATTATTTACTTTAAAAAATGTATACAGTTTTTAATTTTTTTTTCCCATAAGGAATAACTATATGTAGTTCACAGCTCAGTTATTTTATCAGTAAATGTTCAATAAAACATTTTGTTTCGCAATTTCATCAGCTTTTATCTGATAAAAATATCTGCCAACTATTCGGGTGTAATTTTTTCTGAAATTAAGTAAATTCGTTAAGTTTCAGGTGTAGGGGAGAGTCGAAAAGGGTGGGACATCTTCTACAAAAATATTTCTTACGAATTCTTTTCTACATGGATAATTTTGAAAGTTTTAAAATAACATCTGGAAACATTTTAACAAATTTTAAAATTATAAATTTGATGCTTAGTATTAAAGTCTTAGTTATATAGGCAAATTAAAATAGTAAGAAAAATGTCCCATCCTTCTCTTACGTGAAGGAAGAATAAGACATGTTTTTAAAAGGTAAAATCTATGCAGAATTTCCATAAATATTCGGAAAAAAAGAAGAGTGTCTAATTTATGTTCCCAAGATTTATTGCGCATTGTAACATGTATTTATCTAGCATGCTATTCAAATCGAATGAAAAATCTGACCGAGCACGACTAGTTCTGCCAACCGTTTTTGGTGGATGCAGTTTTGCGTTAATTATCTTCTTTATCAATGATGGAACAAACAGTTTCTTGTGGGAAGATAAAACTTCACTTTTTCTCATC
Source organism: Cheiracanthium punctorium (assembly GCA_038373885.1). Classification (NCBI taxonomy): domain Eukaryota; kingdom Metazoa; phylum Arthropoda; class Arachnida; order Araneae; family Cheiracanthiidae; genus Cheiracanthium; species Cheiracanthium punctorium. The sequence continues at coordinate 785,618 of JAWZYV010001926.1, read as the reverse complement.
CTTTTCCTCCCTAAATTAAAGTGCCTCATCTCTCTTTTTACACAACATTCAATAAAATAAATTATTCCTAAAATTATGCTGCTGCTAGGCCTCATTAAACTGCTAATTTATAAAAGTTATGGTTTTGAGTCTACAGTATATTAAGAAGAATTTTTTTAGACACAATAAATGAGACTGAAAACTGGCATCCAAAGTATAATAAGTTATTTACTTTTAGTGTAGGAAAACATCTTTTTTTTTCATGTAATCCTAAAGAAATTTGTAACTGAAATTATTTATAGCAATAAGTATGATTCTATGGCTGCTCTACCTGGTGAAAAAATCAGTAATTAAAAACAGTGTTTCCTTTAAGTATAATTGATGGTGTCCCATCCTTTCCGATTCTCCCCAATTTTTTTATGCTTTTGAATTTAGAAAAATGAAGACCTAAACCATGAGTTGCCAACCTTTTCCACAGTCGGGCCAAATTTGAAAAAAAAATTTAACCGTAGGGCCGCGCACGCTTTTTTTTTTTTTTTTTAAAGCATACCGAAGCTTCAAATACATCGTCGCGTTCCAGAAGATGATTAGACCAAGCTCTTCGCTAGTTTGATGAGAAAAGAATCCAAGAAATACTTAGAAATACTATAATAATGATGATGATGATGATGATGATGATGATAACATTAGTATCAATAGCAGGAATTTGGGAGTTGTGTGTATGTGACATATATGTATACTGCATAAATAATTAATGTAATGTGACAGCAGTACACGAAGTATTGCATGTTTTATTTAGAGCTTGGGCAAAATACATAGAAAATGTATTTGTGATACAAAATACAAGATACATTGATTTGAATACATAAAACTACAAAATAATTTCTGAACTGAAAAAATACAAAATACATGTATTTTCAAAATATATACAAATTACATGTAAAATTTTTAAAGTATTACAATTAAGCTAAATGTTTAACTGGAGTAGAAAATTATAGTTTATTATCAAAATAAATTTTAACGTGAAAAACAAAAACAATAGCATTAGTTGATACTTAGAATGGATGGTATTTATTAAAATGTTAAAGTAAAAAAATATAAAAATCTAGCCACTGTCTTTCTAAAACGGTATCTTGAAAAATTTTACATGTGCACTAATAAAATCCTAAACAGACCATTTCTGAGAAATTACATTTATGCTCAAAATGTAATTAAAGCAATATTATTTCAACATATAAATAATGTATACATCAGTTTGTTTCAAAATAGTTTATAAAAATATTAATTTTCATAAGTCACAGTCAAAAAGCAGCATCTGAGTAAGGAAATGAACAAAAGTATGTTATTCAAGCATGGTTATCATTATCAGTTTTTACTCTGGATTATCATAAAGCAGGAACGTAGTAAATAGAGGGGGTAAGCTATAGAAGCCCCCCCTCAAAAGTTCGGGTAAAAAATTTCGGATTTTTGTTAATTGGATGTCAATAATCAAAGCATTTTTGAAGTAAATGCCATCTCTTCCATCATTTCGTCTGCCTCCCGTTCGAAATTTTTTCTCGCTACGTCTGTGTGATAAAGAAATAAAAGCATATTTTTATGAACAGTTATTTACAGATAAGGCGCGACATTTATGTTTGATGTACGTATTAATGACATGTAAGTTAACTTTTGATACCTGAAGAATATTAACAGCGTGGTTCTTATTTTAAAAAAAGAAGCTGAAAAAACCTCTACATATACATTTTTTCTTATTGAATTCAGTCAAACATTTGAAAATAGACACTTAGTTAAAGCAATTTAAAAATTAATAGTAACAAACAAGTTTTACCTTAAGTGATTTATATATAATTTATGATAGATTTCAATGTTCCGCTTATTAGCGAAGTTTGTCTTACCTAACTGGCATTACGCTTTATTTTTTTCATTTCCATTTACTGGCAGAATTTGGAAAAATCCTCCACTATAAGAAATGAACAACCTTTTTACAGAAATACTGACTGATTTCATTTCAGTGTATTTATAGATTGTCTTAGACAGATTTAAAAATTACTCTAAAACATAACTTTTTTTGGCTTCGCTTACATTTCTAAAAAGTTATCAGCAGTCCAGAAAATTTTCTAGTCCAAACATCATTACACTATTTTAAATAGGCTTTCTTTGCCAACCTGCTTTGTTTAAATTAAGGGGTCCCAACAGACTTATCACCGCTTTACTTACTACGCATAGCCTTCAAATAGTGCACCTGCAAAAGAACTGCGTTTCATTTCATTTCATTTAAGAAATTGGGAGCTAGGGCACATGTCCCGAATGGGCGTAAATCAGTCCCCGAATGTTTTAAGTGTTAAACTTATTTGGAGCAGATCAGTGAAAACCAGTGGCAGCCCGTGGTCAAAACTGTTAGTGCAGCCGGAAGCATATGACCCTTTTCCTCCGGACAGGATTGGAAAATCTTTGTTACTGAATTCGAAAGCTGGCGGATTAAGCCCTCACCGAGGGAAAAAAAAAAAAAAAAAGAAATTACATAAAAATTGTGAGAGATCCTATTTTACTTCCATAAAATGTACATAAATTTCAACCAGCCGCTCTTATCCTCAAAATTGCATTAATCCGTGTCTGATTCGAAGTTTCCTTAGAATTTTCTTTTGTAACGATAACTTGAGAAGAAAAGAAAAAAAAAAAAAGAAAACTTACTTATTTTTTATAAGTCAAATCAATCCTCCTTTCTTTTAAACATGCGAATCGGTCAGTGATGTCCCCATAAAAAGGCGTTGTTTTAATTCAGATATCAATAATTTTAAAAGCTCTTTAAAATTTCCCATGTTTAAAGAATTTTCTCGCTCGCCATGTCCTGTAAATGCCAGTTCTTGCTTACATAAAAACAATACTGCTTTGATAGATAATTGTCCATTCATAAGCATCTATTCAGGCTTCCCTTCTTGATAAATTCAGCAATATAAAGTCGAGAGTTTTCCAAACATATATTCTCCTTACCCCCTCCCTCACTTCTCGTCCGAGCCCAATCAGTTTGTCGAGTTCTCAAGTTCAGCCGCCGTTAAAAAATCGTTCATCGGCTGTATCACCTGCATACTCCCTGTCCCTATCCCGGAGAGGCTGCTTACGTAGTCGTTGTCATGGCAACGGTGTTGCCAATTTTCTTTTCAGCGCTCTGGGCTGAACCAAATATTTTCCCAATTGAATTGCGGGAAGATTAAAGTGCTTTTTTTCTGAATGAGCGATCCGGCCACAATACGTTTTTTTTTTTTTGTTTTTTTCGGAGATTTTTTTAATTTACCGTAGGAATTCCACATTTCTAATCTGAATTTTGGAAAATTAGTAGAATAAATTATTTTAAAGTATGTGCTGATAACTTCAAGTGCAGCCCGGCTGTACTTGCTGTATTCCACGAGCCGCCACTGGTGAAAACGATGGTTTTATGATATGTATGTTTGCAGTTCAGTTTCCAGATGAAGTATTTCAAAATAGTACTTCATCTATAGTATTTACCAGCAGCGCTGATTTGCTGCGTTTTTATCAGCGTTAAAAAGCGTTGCACGGAAAAGATAATAAAAATGTGAAGAATAAAATAATACTATTGTTGTTGTTCTTTTCTTCCTTTCCTTCGCTCCCTCTCCCTTTCTCTTATTAATTTCAGTTTAGCTGTAAAGGGGGAAAAAAAAAGAAGAAGAAAAAAAAAACCGTCAGCAAACTCAAACCGATTGTGAGAAAACTGACGTCATTGTGTGTTACGAATAAACGCAAAATGATTGCATTTAACTGTTATCTTCTTTTGTCTTTCTCGTCCTATACATACACTGATTTTCCATCGGGTCTGGTCGTTCAGGCCTAAGCCTCCTCCCCCCCCCCCTACCACCACCACAAAATTTTTTTCCAAAAGAAAAAAAAAATCTTTACTTTTTTATTTTACCTTTTTACTTTCCGAACACATGCCATGCCGGAAAGTATTGTAATCATGAAAAAAATTCGACTTTGAAATTTTAATGTATTTACACATTTCGAGGTCTGCTGAATTCATCTCTAGTATGTAAAAAGGGAAATCTTGTCCGTTTGTTCGCTATAGGCGTCTTGATCCGGCCCGGACTGGCCAGGGTGTCCGACTGTCTGCAGACGGGCGGGCCCACACCTTCGACGGGCCCTCCCTGCTGAGGGCGGGATCCCAAACAGAAAAAAGAAAGAAAATTTTTAAAAAGTGCTGTACTGAGAGCACTTGAATGAAGTTTGACACATACAAAATTTTTTGCAGCTGCAATTGCGCAACAGAAGGCTTCAAAACACTTCATTTTAAATATAGTTCTCACAATTCCTTGAGTGAGGGTTCCCGAATGAACAAGGGATTAATTAATATGAGAATGACGCATATTATTTAATAGATCAATATTTTATTAATGCATTAATTATCAATCATAATTAATTAATAATAACACCTTACCTCCCCCCCATACCCCGAAAGTTAGCACATCCTATTATTTATCGGTTATACAATAACCTGCCCCCCCCCTTTCTCTTGAGACGGGCGGGCCCCTACCCTCCCAGTCCGGGCCTGGTCTTGATCGTTCTCCGGATCGAGCAAATCTGCCACACTAACTAAATAGGAAAGAGAAAGCTAATATCGAAAAAATAAAATTAATCAGATTACCGTATTTACCCACGTATACGTCGATCCCGCGTATAAGTCGACAACCCCCACTTTCTTGATAAAAAAATTTGATTTTTTTAAAAATCCCGCGTATAAGTCGATCCACCACTTTCCCGATCAAGAAACTTTAATTTTTTTAAATACATTTATTCCAAAATCATATGTAAAAAAAGAAAGTACTAAATATACATTAATAAAGATAATAACAATACAAAAGTAGTATACAAAATTAAACTGATAATAATGAATAATAATAATAATATGACACTACTGATAGTATGATACAGCAAAATACTAATATACAAAGTTAAACTGATTCAAGATCCGATTCAATATCGGACTCATCAAACAATTAAAAAAATTCCTTCGTCGACATCAACTCATCATGTACACGTATTGGGTTAGAATCCCTTAGAAAGACCTCCACGGGGGGTGCGGGGGCATCCTACCCTTCGGCCTAGAGTCCCCGTGTAGCTAATGGGCCGTAATCCAACAAAAACAACAACATGATACACGCTTTCAATTTTTGTATCGTTACATTCTTCCTGGTATGAAAATCAACCTGAAAAGACGTCACTGTGTTATGGAATGCAGGAAGAGAACATTTGTCTTATAAAAGGGCATTTTTGACTTCTGATTTAAAAAATAATAATTAAAAATTAAGGACCCTCCTTTAAGTCGACCCCCCAAGTTTAAAGCCTTTTGTCCGAAATTTCTAGACTCATACGCGGCTAAATACGGTAATAGTTTTTTTGGTTATTTAATATTTTGTCCAGGTTTCGGCCATTTTTCATGCGTTTTGCACGGCGAAGAACGGACTTTGAATGAAGAACGGACAAGAGAAAAAGAGCTTGGCGCGACTGGAAACGGGAATTCCCGGATGCTGGGGCAGCTTTATCTCCTGCGGTTATTCGCCCGCCAAGGTTATTTATTCGCCATCGCCCGCCAAGGACGTTGTACAATGTGTTCAGGCGTGACGTCATGCTTTAAGTTCAAGTTTGGAAAGCCCGTGCGGCAGTTCGTTACTCTCCTTTTTTTTAACAACAGAGTTTTCTTTTTCAAATAAAATTTGTTACAAAATCGTAGTTCACTTTTCTGGTAAATTTTCGCAATTGGCTGAAGCGCTATCAAGGCAACTGACGGTGTTCATTTTTCTTTTTTAGTTGCAGCGGGGAGTCCCATGTCCTTTTTTTATCATTGCAACGGGAGTATTCACATTCCTTCCCATTACAATCTCATACGGACGACTGGACTCTATTTGATTTTAGTAGTTGCGTAGGTATTAGCGATAAATGACTGTTAGAACACAGACAGGTAGAAGGGGGAGAAGCCTAGCCATATCCAATTCCCGGTAACCTTTGTACGCTATCAGGTGCCGTGTTATTACTTTTTTTTTCGTTGCAGCGGGAAGTCCCATGACCTTTTTATGATTGCAGCGGGAGGATTCACATTCCAGCCTAGCCACGTCCAATTCCCGGTAAATTCTGTACGCTATCAGGTGCCGTGTTCGTTGTTTTTTCATAGCAGCGGGAAGTCCTATGTCCTTTTTTTATCATTGCAGCATTCCTTCCCTTTGCAATCTATATTTAAGGACAATGGGCATTTCTCTTCCATTGCACAGGCAACGCCAGTCATATACGATATAAATGTCATAAAAGGGCTACGCTGCCAGTTTATGACATTTTTTAATTGTTAACAAGTTTGCATGCTGTGCTGTTCTTTGTTATTGAATAATGTTCTATTCTACGCAGTGTCACAACTAGAGATTATGCCAGCCGGAGCAAACCCTAATTTTGTCGTCCCATCAACACGGCCACGGGGCGCGCACACACATACATATATCACCGTAAAAATACCATTAATGAATTTAGAAGAACCCAAAGCGCGTAAATACATTAAAATCTCAAAGTCGAATTTTTTCATGATTACAATATTTTCCTTACTTTGTACCTGTTCGGAAACTTAAAAAATCTGGAGTGGCTCCACTTGATCTTTACCAACCGTTTAAATAATTTGATTCAACCCCATGGGATGTAGCCTTCAGACGCTAGTGCATTTCAGATAATTTGAATGTATTAGCCGCAGTGTATAAGAAAACTTTTTTCTAACTCTGTAAAAAACTGTAAGCCCTGTACGCACCAAAATCTATGTAGTATTAAGACAGTCACCGTAATATGCGTACCTAATTTGATTCCAACCGTATGCACCATTAGATGCTAGCCCTACTAGCAATTTTGCTCGGGCTACCACCGGCCACGCAGCCAGCCGATGATGGTCCGAGCAAAATTGCTAGTAGGGAGAGCACTTTCCAGAATTTGCGCCTATAAGCCGTAATCTGTAAGAATTCTTTCTTTTTCTAGCCCTGTACAAATATAAGCCCTATATACCAAAATCTCTAAATCAGACCGTTCAGACGCACCGTTCAGACCCTAGCGCATTTTCAAGATTTCTGTCATAGGCCGTAATGTAAAAGATTTTTTTGTAGCCCTGTAATGAAATCATAAGGCCTGTTATACAGAATTAGCCTGTTATTCTTCCTTTCTTTCTTTCTTTCTTTTTTTTTTTTCCCGTACAAATGTAAGCCTTACATACCAAAATCTCTACAGGTTATGTTACGGTGACCTATAATATAAATACTGAGTTTGAACTTATTCGAATGTACCGTTTAGACACGAGCACACTTTAACTGATTTACATGTCGATAGGCCATAATGTATAAAAATTATTTTTTGCAACTCAGTGAGCAAATTATCAGCTCTGCATACACCGAAATCTATGCAGGTCATTTGACCGGGACCTATAGTATACATACCCAATTTACGCTCAATCGATTGCACCGTTCAGACCTAGCGCATTTTCAAGATTTCTGTCCATAGGCCGTAATGTAAAATATTTTTTTTTTTTTTGTAGCCTTCTAATAAAATCTTAAGGCCTGTTATACACACCAAAATAGACAGTGGTCGTGCGAGGGTGGTTTAATATATACCAACCTTGAGCTCAATCGAATGCATCATTCGTGTTCACTCACACACTACACATCACAAAATCACATAATCTGAAATATACTTGAATCGTGACTAAAAGTTGACGTCATGAGTGCAAATTTTAGACGATTGCAACATGACACAAAAGCTACGTCAATGTGACTGGCGATCAAAAAAGAAAGAACTTTATCACATAAAGAACTTTATCACATAATCACATAAATAAATGCAGAATACCTGAAAACGTGTAAATACCTTAAAATTTCGATGTCGAATTTTTTCATGATTACAATACTATCATTTCATGGTACACATTCTGTAAGTTTTAGAAATGCATATACGAAATTAATAACTGATAATTCAATCGAAACACAGAGCATCAGAAACGAGGAATAAGTGCAAAGTGACGGATCAGTGGCTTGGTGAGATTGATTTTTTTTCTTTTTCAAAAAAATTGCAGGCGAAATCTAGCTGATACAAGAGCGCCTTTTTTAGTCATTTTAAAATTATGTACCTCGCATTCATTTCGTCTAGACTGGTCACTTTAGATGCCATAAGTAATTTGCTCTAAAAATCTCTGTCAGGCATGGCGTGAGCACCAAATCTCGTCCCCCTCCCCCAAGTCCTTTTTTTTTTTTAGCACTAGCGTGCTTTTTCACTCAGTACAAGAATTTTGTCTACGCATTTTTGTCTGCGCTCTTTTGTCTACGAGATCTTGTCGACAAGTTTTGTAGATATGAACTCTCACGGTGAAGATATTTTCAAATGTGTTTGCCAGATAACGTGGCGAAGAGGGGGTGCGTAAATAAAATGTTGAAAGTCGCACAAGAGTTGCAAGTTTTGATAAAGAATCGCTAAATTTGGTGCCAAAACACAAAAAATTATTATAAATATATTTCGAGTACAGTTAGGAATTATTAAAAAATAGTTTTAGTAACCGATTTTAATATAGACTAGCTGCTTGCCCGTTCTCCGCATATTTTCCTAACACATATATAATTCGAATTAAACCCAGTAATGAGAGATCTCAAAACGTGAAAATATACTTGAATCGTAACTAAAAGTTGACGTCATGAGTGCAAATTTTAGACGATTGCAACATGACACAAAAACTACGTCAATGTGACTGGCGATCAAAAAAGAAAGAAATTTATGGTATGCAGACAAAACTTTTCTCTTTCGAAAAATGCCTGATTTCTACATCAAATAATTCGTACTGTGAGGTTTAGTATATACCACATTTAGGTTTAGTATACATAGTATATACCACATAAATAACATTACATGATGTTGACAACAATTTTATCTTGCATTTTTCAATGCGTGGACAATGCATTAGCGCAGTTATGTTACACACGACTTTATTAAATTTTACCTAAATTAAAAAACCTACATGAAACAATGCATGCGTCATTTACGTTTAAAAGCCAAAAATATACCCTGCTCCGGTGAAAATCATGTCGCTTTTGTAAATGAAAACGTTCGTGATGTAACTTCTGAGAAAAAGCTTATTACCCTTATTGAACTCTTAATGCAGTATCACACTTGTTACATAAAAGTGACAAATGACGTTTATCTCACTGTCAATTCGCACTAAATAAATAACTAATTTCATTTTTCATTTTTTACAGATTACAGTTGACCCCTTTATAACATGGGTCTACAACACGAATTCTTAGAACACGACGAAAACATTACGATCGTTTTCGTGTAACACGTTAAAAGAGACTCGTACAGCACGATGAAAGGAGACATATGTTCTGATATTGTGACGCCTTAGCTCCTGTAATTAGCATTCCTTTTGAATGGCAACACCAAACATCATGCATTTTTATGGAGCGCGAATAAGTTTTGCCGTGATTATACCGCGCAGTCCGCACTCCAGGTGGAGTATAGCGCAGGACCCGTACAACACGGATTCCTATAACACGGAACGTATCTACCGTGATATACGGAATCTACTGTAGTTGCATAGTGTCAAATTCAATAGTTAAGAAAATTGTCGGTTGCCGTATTTAGTAATATTTCATCTTACCTTGGTGGCCGAAATGTATTAAAACCAAATATTCGAACTGTATCAAAAGTAAAATTTACTAAAAGCAAAATTTTTAATTTTGTATAACCCTCAGAACAACTTCGGAGTTTGCCATCTACGACGGTTTTTCATGACGTGACAACTGATGCTTGCGTACAGTGACGTAGCCAAGGAGGAGATAGGGGGTCACAACCACCCATGTGGAGTTTTTTGCCATACAAAATGTATATTCTTAACTCCCGTAACATTCCCATGAAAAAATTTTGGCTACTCCTGCTTGAATATGATTGATCTTTTTTTTTTCATTTATCAGTGCTCAATATACTTCAGGATCGGAATCTCCGCGGTAAAAAATGGTCTAAAAAATCTGACACCAGAAACATCTGATTAACACAGTGGGGTTACACAAATACGCGACGGACATACGCTCTTGCTTATGTCCGGAAGAGCAAATGCATTAGAGGTTATGTGCTACTCCGGATAATCTGTCAGGAAAACAGCAAAAATGACGTAAAAATTACATCCACACGCGAAGGAAACAAAATTAAAGATATGTAGAATTGCATGAAAACTTCGATTATTTTTAAAGTGCAAGTCTGTTATAGTTAGTTCTATTTATTTCACGTTTGATGCGCTTTCACTTTTCTGAGTCTTAAAAGCTGTAGAAATGAGTGGTTTCACTTAATTGTTAAATTTAACAACTTAAGTGGCAACAATGGATTCCGTTGCTACGGAAATTATAGCAATGTTAAAAATAGAACACGAAATGAGTTATTCACGTTTACTTTGCTAGAACTACCATATTGGCGAAATTAACGCCGCCAGTCGATGGCCAATAGCTCAAACCACAAATTAAACTTGACACTAAAGTCAATACGCAATACTTTGTTTGGCGGAATTTAAAAAAAATATCTATGCATACGCTAGTGACATCGGCTCATCTCAATTGTGGAATGGAATTAAAACTACGTACAGAGCTGCACTACATTTGAATATTTTTCGCCAACTTTGCTAAGAAATGTACTAAAGTAGGAATCAACATGCATTTCAATTCGTAAAACAAAAAATATATTAGACAGTATTAATTACGCCTTTCTAACAGCTTTCAGTAAAAGAAACTTCCGTAGCGCTACTTAACAAATAAGAATCAATTACTTATTTCACAGTACTTCGATCGCCAAATGCCAACATACACCATTTTGCAAGATATTTTTGTTTTCAGGGAATCATTCGAAGCATTGATTTATCAGCAATCAAAATGGGAAATAGTTATCTATGATTTATATGGTTCCATCGCCAAAATTTAATGCAGGCATATTATTGATAAGTAGCAGTTATTTAAATTATTATTAACTATAACGGGTTTTAATCACCGTTAACTACCATGTACAAAATGCGAGAATTTCAATTTTCTGAAATTTGGCGGAATTCCTCTAACTTAAATCAGTTTACTTAATTTCGTGAAAATTCTATAGATCGTTTAAAATCGCCTTAATAACTGCATTATTTCTATATGAAAAATCGAAGTATAGCGCCGTAAAACTTATACTTGTTATTAAAAATACTATTTCGTTACGCTCTCAGTAATTTGCGCCAAGCCCAAAACTGTACAAATCGGTAGAACCTACTACTTTCTCAAAATCGCCAAATGAGCCATTTTTTTTTCGGCCAAACTAAAAAATATACATATTAGTCTCGGAAATCTCTCAATCCCTTATTCTTTTACACATAAAACACATTGAATTCCAGCTCTGATTTAACATGAACGCAATATCTTATAAATAAAAATGAAATTCTGTTTGTTTGTTTGTTTGTTTGTTTGTTTGTTTGTTTATTTGTTTGTTTGTTTGTTTGTGGATTTGATTCGTATACAAATCCACAAAAATGGACCTATCGGCCTGAAATTTAGCACAGATATGTAAAATAATACAGAATAAATCATAGTCCACTTTAAAACTTTGAAAGTCCACCCGTTCCCGGAATTTAAGAGATTTTTTATGCTCTTCACGCAAAAAGCTTTCCGTAATTGTAACCCCTGTAGTGAAAAAAGTGTGAAATAAGTATCGTGGTTGCCATGTGTGGCGATTTTGCCGAATAAAATGTTTTAAATTCTCAAAGTAAAAATAAAAGAATAATGATTTTTTTTTTATTAGTTTATATTCGTAAGGTTATTTTTTTAAATTATAATATCGTGTGCATGGGAAATCAGAGCAGGAATGTAATGCTTCACACGCAAAACAATAAGAATTGAAGATTTCCGAGGCTAATGTGTAAATTCTTTTAGTTTGGCGAAAAAATAAAATGGCTGAAATATGGATTTTGAGTAAGTGAGTTCTAGCGGTTTGCACAGTTTTCGGCTTGGCGCAATTTATTGAGAGCTTAAGGAAATAGATTTTTGAAAACAAGTGCAAAGGTTTTATTAGAATACAGCGTTAAATTTTAATGATCCGTGAAGAAATAATGCAGTTATTAAGGGATTTCAAGCGATCTAACTTCAGAATTCTCGCCAATTGAGTACATTGATTTAAGTTGGGGGAATTCCGCCAAATTTCAGAAAATTGAAATCTTCTCATTTAGTACATCGGAGTAACGATGAATAAAACACATTATAGTTGATAATTAAAAAAAAAAATCGGCTGTATTAAGGAATTCCAATTTTCAAATAAATGCGTGCTACTCTTTGGCGGTCGAACCATTTCCCATATTGATTGCTGCTAAGTCAATGCTTCGAATGATTCCCTGAAAAACTCTTGCAAAATGGCGTATGTTGGCACTTTGGCGAGGCTTAGATTTGAAACTGGATTTTATTTGAGACTGGTATATATAATAACACTGGTTATGGATAAAAATGGATGTTGGTATGTGTTTATGAGGTTGAAAAACTCCAGCACCGTTGCACGATGAAATTTGGTTCACCTAAGTCTTTTATGATGGAGAAGGTTTTTATGCTATCCGTTTTCCTTAACTTGCCACTTGGTGCCGCAGCACAACGTTGAATTCTATTCCGTTTAGCCGTTTGCTATGCGAATATCGTCCAACCGATTTCGATGAAATTTGGTACACGCGAATATTAGAACACGGAGAATATTTTTCACTATCCATTTTGCTGTAACTTGCCGCTAAATGGCGCTGCAAAGCAACAACTTCTATACCGTTCGACCGATCGGCATAAAAAATTTTATACTTACACATTTGAGCACGAAGAATATATTCTAACTGCGTTCCTTTTGATGTTACTCACCACTAGATGACACTGCAATGCATTATTATTTTAACTCGCCACTAGATGACGCTGCAGCAGGCCAAATTCTTGACCATTCAAACAGTCGCTATGAAAATCAGTATACATAGCTATTTGAACAATGAGAATATTTTGGCGTTATCCATTTTGCTATAACTCGCCACTTGACGGCGCTGTAGTAAATCATTACTTTAATTAACTACTGGATGGCCCTGCAGTGTATCACTTCTTGACTGTGCAAATGATCGTTATGAAAATTGGTATACATAGATAGTTGAACACGGTCGCTATGAAAATCAGTATACAGAGCTATTTGAACAATGAGAATATTTTGGCGTTATCCATTTTGCTATAACTCGCCACTTGACAGCGCTGTAGCAAATCATTATACTTTATTGAACCACTAGATGGCCCTGCAGTGTATCACTTCTTGACTGTGCAAATAATCGCTATGAAAATAGGTATACATAGATATTTGAACACGGGGAAGAGTTTGGCGCTATCCATTTTCCTATAACTTGCCACTAGATGTCGCGTCAACACATGAACTTCAGGACTGTCCAGCCGATAGTCATGAAAATTTGTTTACATCGATATCTGAATGCGAAAAATATTTTCGCCGTATCCGTTTTGCTAAAACTCGCCACTAGATTGCGCTACGCCGCATGGCCTTCTGCACCGTACAAACGATTGCCTTGCAATTCGGTATGCATGATTATTGGACACAATATAACGCGATATCCACTTTGCTATATCTGTTTATTACAATGAATAGTAATCACCACAAATCGTAATGTCAAAAAGTCCACTCATTCCCGTGCGAAGAACGGGTACTTCAGCTAGTTTTAATTCAAAAATAACTTTGTAAATAATCTAAACAGAAAAAAAATCATTATTCTTTTATTTTTACTGCAGGAGTCTAAATAATTTAATAAAATAGCCAAACATGGCAACCTCGATGCTTATTTCTCACTTTTTTGATTACAGGGGTTACAATCACGGAATTGCGGAGAGCAAAAATTAGCGTTTTTGATGGGGTTTATTATCAATATCTCCTAAACTAATTCGAATTTCGAAATTTTAATTAGCGGAGGTTCTTTCTCGAAATTTTCCGAATTCGTGGATACCACCTCGTTCGAAACTCAACTCCCAGCCGTTTAGGAGGAGATGATGCTACACACACACACACACACATACAGACAGACGCGCACAGATTTTAATAGTATAGATTTTAATTCCGAAGAAGTGCTTCATAGAACAGAGAAGACGGTACACTCATAGATTATGATACACTTTCTAAATGGTATTTATAAAGGTGAAGTATAGTTTTACCAGGCGAGTAGTCAGGAAAAATTTTCGGGGGGGGGGGGAATATGCGCCTGGAAAATTTTTCGGGGGGGGCATATGAACTTATATGCGTATAAATAGACGGAATTCCATCACTAATCCAAAAATTCCGGGGGGGGGGATATATCCCGATATCCCCCCCCTGGCTACGCCCCTGAGTTTGACTACGCCTGGCGAAAATTGTTAAACAGTTTTGGTAGGCGATTTCAATATAGATTTCTATTCCGAAGAAGTGTTTTATGGAACAAGGAAGGAAAACACGGTACACTCATGGATTATGATGCCCACTCCAAACAGTATTTAAAATGTCTACGCGATATAGTTGAAATATGCCTGGCGTAGATTGTAAAACAGTTTCAGTAGGCGATTTTAAGATAGATTTCGATTCCAAAGATGTGTTTTATGGTACAAGAAAGAGTTGATTCCTATTTCAACGCCCCCACTCTCGCCAACCTAAAAAATCCCAGCACTTTGGCGACCTCTGCAGTCATGGGTCTCTAGGAGTTATGCACAAGTTTCAACGCTCCCAAAAGAACTAGAAGAAAACTAAAGTGAACATAAATTAGCAATAAACGCATCAGTTAAGGAATTTGAAGACACTTAATTATTAAAACTACATTAATTGGCAACCCAAAATAAATAAAAATGTAACGGCATGCTGTACTTAAATGTTGCTCCAAATCGCCATTTTAATTCTAAATTACGATTGCCACATAAATGCAAAAAATTTTCGTGGTAACTGCATATGTTTAATTATCGCTACCTTTGCGAGAGTCGGGGCTTTAAAGTAGGAATCAACCCAAGAAAGACAAACACGGCACACTCATGGATTAGGATGCACATTCGAAACAATATTTAATACGGTGAGGTATAGTACTAATATACTTGGCGAAGATTGTAAAATAGTTTTAGTTGGCGAATTTAAGTTAGATTTCGATTCCAAAGATGGGTTTTATGAAACAAGGAACAAAAATACGACACAATCAAGAATAATGATATTCTTTCTAACTTAATGGAATAAGGAAGAAAAATAGGAACGAGACAAAAATTGTGATACGCTTTTAATATATAGTACTTTAGTGCGTACTTAAAATCTGAAAGTATTTCAGATTTTCTTCCTTTTTTATTTTTATTTATTTATTTATTTGGTTGCTGAGAAGAGAACGAAGTTGGATGGAAGGACGGTCTCTACAAGAGTGCCAATTTCAAAAATACGCTACTTTAATTTACGAAATAGTCAAAGTTTAGCTTTTCTTTCTTGTAGCAAGTAATTATTATTTTCAAAATAATTAGTCAAGTATCTCTCTATTTAAAAAAAAAAAAAAAAAAAGTAACGTCCGCTGTTGCCGGCTCCGCCGCCGCCGCTGGCAGAAGCTTGTTCTGCTATCTCCTCCGAAATAGTGGGGATTTGAGTTTCGATGAAGATGTCCACGGATTCAGAAAAATCTGGGGAACCTGATAAACTGACTTAAATTTCGAAAATCGAATTATTTTATATGTTAATAAAAAAACTGAAAAAAGTAAACATATTGGTTCCCAGGTTGGGCAATTTTCGCCAGCTTAAAATTATTCATTGTGCCGGTCGGCTAGCTTTGGGGCAGAGAGCAGGGGCGTAAGGAAAAAAAGACGTAGATCATTCCATGAAAACAGACCACTTGAGACAACAACACATTTTACTAACGAGAACGACGGTTACAACACACAAGTTACATTTAGAATGAATAATCACTATCTCAGAACATACGGTAACTGCTACGCGCGAATACGCGAGCGAAGAAAAAGATGAACAAAACGTTCTCTCGCCGGCAGGGGGAGCGTCGCATGAAAAAAAGATGATATAGGAGGCGCGCTACATCATGCCTTTGCACCAAAGCAATTCCAAGTATGTAGAATCGCATAAGTGGAGAAGCATGAAGTAGAATTACACTAATTGTACGCCAAATTAAAAAGTATAGGAAATAAATAACTCAAAGTGTGTTTGGAATTAGCGATTATTCGTCTTTCCAAAACAGAATAACTAATTGTAACTGATTTAAAAAGCGCGATCTTGGTATTAGGTACGATCTGGCAAAATGGTATCTCTCCAAGCAGGGTGAATCTAAACCGCGAGTTCTAAAATATTAGAACCCAGAATCTTGAAAATGGTAAATAATTAAAATGCAGATTATTTTAAAGCCGGTTAGGTTCAGCTTGGGTATTTGCTACCAGTAGAAATATTTGGCGGCGTTGAGTATGCCATTATAGCAGTTATAGAAGTTTGGATATTTGGCAGCAAAGGATTATGTATGTATATCAATATATGGATAACGGTTTTCCCGGTAACCTTACATGAGCAATAATTATTGGTTATGAGCATGTATAAATCGCCAAATAACGAAAACGCGACATTCGTGGCAAGCTATCCTATCTAATCCGTAGTTTTTATCTAAGAAAACATACGAAGTACTGTTTTTTTTATAACAAATTATTAAGTATACATATACGTAAGTCGCCAAATTATGAAAAATCGCCATGGGTGGCAAATACGCAAGATGTCCCATAGGTTTTACAAAATTAAAAATACACTTGAGACGGATCTTCTGATTTTATTATGCTTTAGTTCCTAATTAATATAACTTTTGAATGGCAACATTAAATACCATTGTGTTTCTGAGGAGTAGGAGTGCAAATTTTCCGATTATACGCGAAGTCCGTACTCCAGGTGGAGTATAGGTCAGAAACAGTACTACACGGATTCCTGTGACACGGAAAGTGGGGGGGGGCTGCTGTAGTGTGATGTTTAAATTTTTATGTAATGAACATGCAGGAACCAAGTAATGTGTAGCTCAGTATAACATTCTATCTGATCCAATCTTTGGGTTTTGTCTGTTGAAATTATGCCTTTTTTTACGAATAAGCCTTATTAGGGGCCGAATGTCTCATACGAAAAGCGAGCGGAGGGAATCTAGGGGCCTTAGCCCCTAGTTTTGTAAATAAAAAGATATTAGTGTTAAAAAGGACTATTAAATCAGGCCAGTACGCAGCAAAGCCACGAGAAAAGGACCCTTAACATCCATTAGCGGATCCAGAGGGGGGGGGGGACACAGAGACACGTGCCCTCTGCAGACGAACTAAGTTTACACCACAGAAGATGGACTTAATGTGTAAATTCAAATGCTTCTGTGAGGAAAAGACGACAAAAATATTTTATGCACCTCCAGAATTTTTTTCTGTATTCGCCACTGGTAATATCTACATTTTAGAAACAATAAACCACTTCCGTAAAAAATTTTCAGCTATATCGCTTTAAATAAGTTAATAGTTTTCTCTAGAATATATTTTTTTAACTGACAGTGCACTGAGAGTGTGCATGAAAATATAAAAGGAAAGGGAGCATGCTGAGGGCGGCAGATTTTAATTCGACCTATTGGCAGCATGAATCCAGGGCCGGTTTGAGGCGTAGGCGACGTAGGCGGTGGCCTACGCTTGAGTTTTTATCGAGGGGCGCCAAATTTCACTTTTTTTCGTATTTCCCAACATTTTCCTTTTTTTAAAATTCAGATGGGCGTACTGACTGATCTCATCAAGCTTTTAAACAGTATTATTATCACAAATATACTTTTAGACACTTCTAAACTTTCCGGTGTGTATTGTCGGAAAGCGTTCTTTCATTGCTTCGTTTTTCATTCATGGGAAACGTTCAGATGTCCACTGATTGTCCAGGCCTCCACCTCCAGGCTATGCTTGCTAAATTACCATCTTCCGTACATCGTCAGAATGATCGAAAGGGGTGGTCTTTGGATCTGTTGATTCATTACCCCCCGTTAATTATTTTGAGCTGTCACTGCCACCTTACTGCAGGTCTTATCCGGATGTTTAAAGAAATGGTTTCAAATTACCTTCCTTTTTGATATACTACAAAAGAAAAGCCGCAAAAAATGTATGTCAAGAAGGACAAGCTATAATTAATTTTGAACAAAGCTACACAAAATCGAGTGTTTTTTTAATAAGTTAGCGGGAAGGAGAAATGCAGATGATTTTGGCGCCCCTGCTTTAACAAAAATATTAATTTTAGACAATTCTGCGTGCCGGTGAATTAAAGTTCTGGGACATTTCCGTTTCCTAATTTTTCCTCAACATCCAGAATCGTTTTTTAATCAGGGCAAGGTTACCGCGGGAACGGCCTTCGCCTGAGCGCAAACAGAAGAGGGGGCGCAAAATCAAAAGAATCACAAGAGGTTTAAATAATTTTTCTAATTAGTGTTTCTTTCTTTCCTTCTTTTTCAAAATAGTACATCTGTAGGGTGGAGCAAAAGGATAGGATTTTATTAGTATAATGATTCCGGACAAGGGCAGCAAATAGGGGTAGCAGTCGCACTCTAAATTTAAGAAACATTTTATTTATTTCACATTCTAGATTTTAGTACATCAAATCTCGCACCCATAAATGAAAAACGGAAGTACCGCTTCCCGCTCCTGATTCCAGGAAGTAAAGAATTATTAAGCTGTCGTTGAAGCTTCAGAAAGGGGTGGGGGAGCATAATTTGGACGGTTCTGCTAGGTTACACCGGGCTACACTGCTGTTTCCAAACGAAACACATATATATCACGACAGGAGACAGAGATTTTTTAGAGCGTAAATAAACGAAATTTCTTACAGTATAAAATTTCAAAAGACCACGCTAAAAAAAAGTTTCAGAGGAAGATACCGTGTTTACTCGCGTAATAGTCACCCTCTTATGATAGTCGCACCCCCGTTTTGAAGCAGAAAAAATTGCTTTAAAGTGACAATATTATGATGTAGAAAATTTCACTCATAATAGTCGCACCTACACTTTCACCATGAAAAATTGGCAAAATAAGTGCCACTATTACGGGAGTAATCGCGGTATATATCGGATTTCACTCCCTTAGTACGCCCTGATAAATCATAATATATTCTAGAGCGAGGGCGAGAAAGAAATCGTCTATGTCATTTGACAAGAACAGAAAAATAAATTAAAAAGTAAATTTTTGCAGTTTTTCATCGCGTTGGCAAAAGGGAAATGTGTCTAATTTTGACGCTCTGCTTTAACAATTTTTTTTAATTTAGCCTTTTCTGCGCCCCTGTGAATTACAGCTGTGGAATGCTTCAGCCTTAAGTTTTTTATATCGCGTTGGCAAAAGGGAAATGTCCCTGATTTTGACGCCCCTGTTTTAACAAAAAAATTTGTATTTAGCCTTTTCTGTGCCCTTGTGAAGTAAACCTGAGGAATGCTTCAATTTCCTGAGCGCAGCTCGTGGAATCGTTTTTTTAAACAGCGTCGTAGCGAGGATGAGGTGGGGATAGCCCTTGCCAGGGGCGCAAGCAGAAGAGGGGGGTGTAAAATCAGCCGGATTACAGGATGTTTAAATAGAGTTTTTTCTAATTTCTTAGAGGACAAAACATAAATATGTTTATAGACTAGCAAGAATTGGTTTACTGGGAACTAAGCTCAGGGGTGTAGGTAGATTTTAACTCGGAGATATGAGAGACATTTTTTTTTCAGATCACAAATAAACCAAATTCCTTCACGGTATGAAACTCCGAAAGATTATGCTAAAAGTTACTCAGGAAGATTCCACTCCATGATTCCTCTCAGCAATTATCATCAATATTAAAATAAGTAAATATATTCATAAAACGGGCCTGTGCGATGAGAAAAAAAAATCAAACAGAAAGAAGAAAAAGATTATTTCAATTTGTGCACATCCTCTGAATTAGAGACTTTAAATTGATATTTTAAGGATAAGGGCAAAAATTGAAATGATTTCCTAAAAAAAGTGTCATTTTTGAAACTTTAATATCTTATTAAAAATACTTTTAATAAAAGGATTTCTTTTTTCAAGGAAATGGATTTTCAAAGATCCGACTTCGTTTTTCTCACTGGACTTTTTATATGCAGGTTTACTTTAAAAAGTTATTTTTGCTGTTTTCTTAAATTTACTGTTTCTTATGAAATTTATGGCATAAAAAGTAACTGCATGTCGTGTTGGAAGTGCTCTTGCTGAAGTATTTAATTTAAAAAGGGCTGTACTGATAAAATAATTTGAAACAGCCGATTAAACTCATAAGTGGTACAAGTCTGCCTTTGGAAATTATCAAAAACCAAAAGCTAATTTTTCTGATAAACTATGCAAGTTGTGATTGTAAAACTTTCGGACTGAGAAAAAACTCTTATTCGCAAAAGCGTATGGGAAAATTTCTCTGAAGTACGACTCCTTTATCAAGAATAGTCCTTTAAATTAAAAAGGATGAATTAAAAAGAACTCCTTTAAATTAAAAAGGATTAATTAAAAAAACGCCTTTAAAAAAGGAGTCCTTTTTATTCTGTCTGTTTAAGAATTTTTCTGTTTGTTCATAGCTCCAGAAGGTTTATTCTGTATAAGAACATATAGTACTTCTACACATTTTTATAAACAGTAATAAATTATAATGAATCATACGTAACAAACTCTTTTTTTTTTCAAGCAAAGATTTTAGAAGAGTGTCACTTTTCACAAACTTTTAAATTTAAGAGCTTTTCCTGAAAGTTCCATACTGATACAGGTTTATCGTTTATTTCTAAGTATATAGAACAGTTTTTAAAAGGACATACTAGAGAAGTCTCTGCCCATACATACTTAGTTTAAGTGTCAAAATTATATGATTTTTTCTAAACTAAAGCACTTACCGCAAAAGTCGGAGGTCCCGCCGCAAACATTACTCTGGGGCCCCTTTAAATTAATAATGTAATTACCAATCTTTTATACTATTCCTTGCACATTTATGATACAAAACTATTGAATATTAATAATTATAAAGATTCAAAACTAAAAATTGAAATAAATGTCAGATTTATTAGTATAAATTTATTTAAATACACTATTTAAATACACAAATATCAAAGACTTTTTTATATACAAATGAAGTGTCTTATTAATCGCTGGGCACACTTTTATCAGGAACTAGCAAATGGCCCGTTCTTCGCAGAATCGCTTTCTTTATTTTATTTTATTTTTTTTTTTTTTGTTTTGTTTAAGCACATGAAACCTTTCATTTGCTTTTATGGAACTTTTAGATGACTCATGACATCAAAATGATGCCAATCTCGCTTTTTATTATTATCTTTACATGAAAAAAATCTCATATTGGTCAGTTTTTACTTGATAGGGTATAGTCGGAGGAGCTTTTTAAAGGTAATACTTGGAAAAATTCATTAAAATTTCGTAAACTGGTATGTGTCTGAGTGGATAAGCCACTGAACAGGGTAGACGGTTGAAGTGTTTCGGTCGGTTTCCTCCAGATGTACCGAGAATATGCGTTAGAACCCTTTAAAAAAGTTCTTCAGCCAAGGCACTTCCCCTCAGGCAAATGCCTTTCGTGTAGGCTTGCCATAACACAAGTCAGCCGAGAACTGGTAGATATCCGAAATTATGAAGTCATCTATGAGCTTCTCCATGTCGTTTTACAAATCTGTGCAAAATCGCAAGCTGATCGATCAGACGGTGTGGATTTGTATTCGTACACAAGGCAGATAGACAAACTTTCCCATGTATGCACATTAGATAATACTAATTTATCAGGAACATGTTGCAATTTAAAGAATCGTATCAGTATTTTTTCTAGAGGGTGTCAAATTTCACACTTGTAACAATTGGAATACCGATTTTGCTTTGTGATGTCCTTTTATTTACACCATAACACAATATGCGAAATCTCATGCTGAATGATTCATGTGTAATGGGGGAAGCAAGTGCTTTACTTTGCCCTCCTTATGGGCGCCCATGCAAATGAGAGGGGGGGCGTAAAATCAGCTTTCCATACGAAGGGGCGTAAAATTATATCTCACCTACGCCCAAAAAATGCCTAAAACCGGCCCTGCATGAATCTTAATGCGGCCCTGCTCGAACCACCTTGCCTTACCCCCATTTTCGTTGGTAAAGCGAACATTTTTATAGGATACTGATAGTTGGGAATTATTTTAGATCTAAACTGCTTAAAAACCATAGATAAGCCTTTCTCTTCCCACCTAGCAATTTTGCTCGGGTCATCATCGGCCGGCTACGTGGCCGGTGGTAGCCAAGTGGCCGGTGGTAGCAAAATTGCTAGTAGGGTTAGAAATGTACCCCTTCTCGTAAAAGTATTCTTATGGGAGTCTATGTTTACTTCTATTCTTCTTTTACTTCCAAAGACCCATTTACATTCAGCAGTTCCCACTGCTCTTTTCTCTGCTGCTTTTTCCTCCGGAAAATGTTTTTATGGTAGCCTCAAAGAGCAGTGAGGGTGTTATTTTTGGAAAAAATGATTAAAATTCAGAGGCCGATTAAAGAGAAAACATTTATTTTAACATAAAGACATTACAACAGGACTAACGCAACAGGCAAGAAGAAAAATAGTTAATAGAATACGGTACCTCCGCTTCCATACCCAGGGCCGGCCCTAACAGTTTTGCCGCCCCGGACAAAAATATAAAATGCCGCCCCTCACAGTAAAATTACTATTAAAAGAAATAATTTGTTCACAGATACTGTTTTCATGCCTGTAAAACTGGAATAGCTCTTTAAACATAACACAGCATAAGAAAAACCATATTTGTTAAAAACCATACATTAAGCTAAAAACCAAAAGAAAGAGAGAAAAATAAAGAGTTTTTTTCTGACAATCCGCAAAATTCCTGACTTTTTCTTTTAAATCAATTTTTCAACTAATTCATGTTCGATAGCCAATGTAGTTAAATTATTTAACCTATCTGGAAGAGTTGTGGAGCATAAGAAATTTTTAATTAACTTTAAATTTGAAAAACTCTTCCCTGCACTTGCTACAATTATCGGCAAAGAAAGCGAAATTCTCGAAGCAAAAGTAAGATGTGGTGTAAAATCTATAGTTGAAATTAGCTTTAAAATTTCAATTGGGCTTTCCTTTTTGCCTAATATGGCCCTAACTGACACTATTCCATTTACTAGATCAAGCGCGTTTATATTCCCCGATACCCCACCGGTAGGTATTAACTCCAATTGTTTACACTATAAACAGTGTTAACACTGTTACACTGTGTTACAATGTTTAATTAGCACTTTTTAGGAGTGTCTTTTAACTCATTTATGCCATGCAAAAATTTAAAATAATTACATTGGGTACTTAGTAAATTAAATCTGCACTCTAAGGTATTAATCGCTTTGTTTGCAGTAAAAAAATAAAACTATCTTAAATTTTAATTTAGGATCTTTCATCAGATCATCTCGTGATTCGCAATCAAAATTAATAGGTTACGTGGCTCCTTAAACTCAGTGTTAGCCAGAATACTATCTCGTCGGTCAGTTCTCTTGCATAACAGAACATTTCATTTAAAATCACATCCAATAGAAGATCCTTTCAAAAAATCTTTACAATTTCTTAAGAGTTCTAGAGTAGGTGGTAAATCGTTGTCTTTCGACTGCAATACCTTTCTTAAAGGATTCACGCAATTGAAGCTTTTGTACCAAATAATAATAGAGCATAGGAACATGAACTGTTTGAGAGAGTTAAATAATCCTAGACTCATTGGAATTAGATTTGTCAATAGCTTTATACTTTACCAAGAATGCGATCTGTTCAATTTTTTTGGCATCAGGAATGCAATCTACAAATATGGGATAATATTTGGCTTGTTGAATTTCATTAACAAACTGTAATTTAAATCCAACCGGAAATCTTGTGAAAAATCTATGCAAAATTGTAAATATTTCTTTGCACATCACATATAAACAACTGAACAAGGTCGTAGCCAGGATTTTCATTAGGGGGGGGAGGGGGAAGACAAGGAGGCCATGGAGTCCAACTGCTCCTCCCCCCGGTTTGTCATAATCAGACCCTATGACTAGCTCATTTTAGGGGGGCAGCTGGCTACGCCCATGCAACTGAAGCGAATGAAATGAAATTTATAGCAACACCAAAAGTGGCAACTTAATTTAAACTGCAGTTTCTAAAATATTTCTGATTCGTTTAAAAATTCTGAGATTTCAAACTGTTGTTTGAAAACTGTGTAAATGTATGTTCGCCCATTGTTAAAAAATGAATAGAATGAAATTTGGAGTTATATTGAATGGTAAGTTAATGGAAACAATAGATACTAAAATTGTTTTAAATAATTCATAAACTATGAGATTTTGTAAAAATCGCTTAAAAAGTTTGTTCTAGCATCCATCAAAAACGGATTAAGAGAACAGAATGAAATTAGGCCATAAGATGGGCAACAAAGCATCATCGGAATTTTTAAAGATTTGATTAAATTGAAAGGGTTTGCAAAAGTTGCATTGTATTTTTTCTTTTCTTTTTTAGGGGGCAGGGGTCACTTTAATGCGTCTGGAGGTAATATAATAGGTGGCTGTTCGACTTAAACAAATTTCGTCGACTTTTTTCTTAATTATTATTATTTTTTTAATTTTGAGAAAATTGTGCAAAAATTTTACAGGCATAATATTAAAATTTCTAAAGTTAATAGAACAAAATTCAGTTACTATTAATGATGATATATATATATATACACTATATTATTCTGAGAAAATTTTGTGTAACCACTTCGTGAAAACAACTAGTGGTCAGACAAAAGGGAATGAAATGAAATTTTGTTGAATAGTAGGCGGTTAGTAAATTAAAATTTCAGGTTTTTAATTTTCTACAAATTTGAATTATTTTTGAGATTTGACGTAAGCTTTGATAAAGTTTTTCGCGCATCAAGTAAAATCATCAAAATATAATTCAATAGGAATGGGACGTTGGAGTGTTAAATATCGGCTACTTGCTATTACAAAGAATTTTCCAGATATTCTCTTTTCAGTTTAATATTCATTACCAGCATCTTCTTTTGCAACTTTAAATGACTTCTTGATGTAGATAGCTCATCCACGAAAAGAAAACGTTAATTTTGAATGTAAAATATTTTCTCTATTGACAGTTAGTCTCAGTAATTTGTTGCTCTCTAACTTGTAATCTTTGAACAATACACAAGAGTTATAACTTCGCTTTCTATATTTCTGCCAGTACGTTAATTCCATTTCTTTTTGTACTACTACAATGCAAGCGAAATTTTGTGCGGTTAGTAAAAACCCATCAATGACGGATGGGTACATCAGCTAGTAAAGTTATATAGAATGATATTCTTGAATATTTTTTAACAATTCTTTTACTAATACAAAATTTATTTTTGAAATTCGAGTCAAAATGCCGCCCCGGACAGGGGTCCAGTTTGTCCGGCCCTAGGGCCGCCCCTGTCCATACCCATAAAAAGAAACTTTTGCTGAAAATAATTACAGACAGAAATATGCGATAACCTCAACAATTTTCTGCTACAATTCCCTTCTCCACTCCGTACTTATATTTCTGCACGCTATACTTTCCTTCTCCACACTCTGCTGAAACTTCTGCTATACTTTCCTTCTTACTGCTTACAAGATTCTTTCAGAATGGGCGCCGACAGCTTTATTTATTTTTCTTTTTTTTAAAGTTAAGCAGACCATTAATTTTACTTAAATACATCACAAAGATTTTCAAGAATAATGTAACGAGTGTGTATGTGCGCATGCGTCTTTCTCAGACATTTTGGCCACCCTTGTAAAAATCCCAGCGGCGCCCATGCCTCTCAGGAGGGAGCCTAAGGAGCAGAGGCAGAAGTGAGAAAGGTTATGGCATAAACTGAACAGGACGAGTGAGGTATTTATTTACATTAAGGCTAAGGCAGCAGCGAATCCGAAAAAAAAAATTCTGTGGAGGAGCAGAAAACTTGTATGTCTCCTTTGTCTTCAATTCAATGAAATTGAAATTCATTGAAATATACAAAATTAATTGATCATCTGTAGTGTAAACATAGTGCATCCGAAAGGAGCAAGTGTAGTTGTGCTCTCTACCCCTTCCCTCTCTAAGCAGGTGACCTGATTTTTGAACATAGAATCGGGAACATGCCCCCGATTTTGAAAAAAAAAAACTGGGGAAATTTATAATTAATGAAATAATTAACAGTAATTTAATTAAAAACATGCAATAATTAAAAATTGTCCTCCAATTCCTGTTTTACATTTTGGGGACAATTAAACCTGGTTAATTTTGGAACAAAAATGGGGACAGTTTGTAAATTCAATCTATTCAACTAAAGCATTATTAACATTCATAAAATGGAGGAAACATGATTATATTTTTTTTAATTGGGAAGAAATCGTTATTATAATTAAAATTTTGTTCCCAATTTCTGTTTTATATTTTGGGGACAAAATAAAAAAAAATCCTTACATCCAGAAGTAACGTAATAACACAAATGTTTATGATTGGCTTAGGAATTTCGGATACTTTCTCTCTTCTGTCCGTTTTCGTTTGGTGCTTTTGCTCGTTTGTTGATGTGATGTGTGCCTAGAAACAATATGGCGTCGAAGACATATGGTATTGATGAATTGGTGCAGAGTGTGACATTATATAATTCTTCTCCTTTATTACTTCATGGCTATGTTGGACCTTTTGTTATACTATATTCAATATGGTTTTATGTTTGGGCTTTTAAATATGGAGTATCAGAGTATTTTGAAGCCGGCATGATAGCAGTAGCAGTCATAGGGATTCTGCAAATTTTAACATGTTTATTTTGCCATTGGTCTGTACATGTTCGATGCTGGTTATCGTGCAAATTAGTGAGTGGAATTTAAAATTTTATCTTTTTGGTGTTTACAAAGTTATGTTTGACTTATACGTTCAGGCCGTTAAATTAGTTTTATCTGACACCAATTCATACAGAAGATTATACATAATTTATTGTTCGTTATTGTACTAAAATTTCAAAACAAAACAAATTAAATTCTTAATATGACGATAGTATCATCTAATGAAATTACAGTATTTTATTTTACTTCTCGAGTTTTATTAAATCTGAAGTTTGTACCAATTCTAATTTATCATCATGTAAAAAAAAAAAAAGACTGTTCTAAAACATACATGAACAAAATAGACAATATATACATAAGTTTGTTTTGTTGGTATTTTTATAATTTCGGCATCAGTTAATTCATCAGAATATTGTGAGACTACCTTTGCTGTGTACTTTCATTAGACATGTAATAATTATTTTTGAAACACGTTTCGACTAGTCATGTTCACTGGGTGTCCACTGGCGACTAAGAAGTGACTTTTTCTACTAATTTAAAGATGAGGCGAGTTTTTTTTATCAAAATCGTCATTTTCATTACTACTTTCATTTTTTTGGCTACTTTTACTTTACTCCAGGCAACTAATTTGAAAATCAGATATCGGTTTTTGTCAACTCCCTTTTCTTTTCAAGTTTGCTATTGGTTGTTCATCAAACATTCCAATCTATTTTTTTAATTGTGCTATAAAAATTAATGTACTATATGCCTTGTTACACAACGCATGAAGTTTCTTTAATTTATCATTCTATAATTCATTCCTTCTTAAA
The DNA here is from genome assembly GCA_038373885.1 of Cheiracanthium punctorium. Taxonomy (NCBI): domain Eukaryota; kingdom Metazoa; phylum Arthropoda; class Arachnida; order Araneae; family Cheiracanthiidae; genus Cheiracanthium; species Cheiracanthium punctorium. The sequence continues at coordinate 757,966 of JAWZYV010001926.1, read as the reverse complement.
TGAAGCTAAATTAGGTTATGTTTATTTCTGAACCACAAAATCACTTGAAAATGCTACTTTTTTGGCAACTAAATTTTGAAAAATGGCTACTAAACTGGTGGCTTTTTCATGTAGGTACTAATGATACTAATTTTGCCTTCTGACACTGGTGGACACATTGTATTCGTTATCAAGGTGTCAATATTTTAAATCAAGATTTTACTCATGGTTTAAATCAATTGATTAAAAAAAAATCAATCGATTTAAACCAGGGATGCACAAATTCTGCCCTATTGGCCATTATTAGCTCATGTCATCCTGTTCCATTCACCCCCAATCCAGTTGCATGTTGAAAAACACATCAGAATCCATCAATTGAATTTTAAGAAAAGGAATTAATTGTGAAAATTTAATTATTTCAGATTTTTTTTCAATAGTCATAAACATTGCACGAGACAATGTCAGATATAATTAATTGACTTTTATCAATATGTGCCATCATATTATCCAGAACTTTTATTTGCTAGTTGTGTTGTTCCACAGTAGGTAATGTGAACATTTTAGTCATGCCCACAGTAAGTTCGATTGATCATAACTACACAGAAAATTGGAGTACAGTGAACAATTTTTTTTTTTTTTTTTTGTAAACAATGTAACATACCTATTATTTAAAAAAACCATTGGTACTTCTCCTCCTCCTTACCCCACCTGTCACCCCACCAAACTATTTTTTCGTCAAATGTGCTCGCAAACTGTTGCCAATCATATTTCAATACCATAAATAATTTCATGATTCTGGAATTTATCTTGGTGTAAAATCACTCGTCTTAGCGGACCGCCGGGATAATACCTAAGTACCAGATGTTGAACCGTATATAAGTACCAGAAGTATCAACCGAATTTGTTGCAGACATGACATAAACACTCCAGTACTGTAGAATCACACAATTGTCTTTTCTATGTATGTCATGATATTTTCAAGAGCTTAATTTGCAGAAAAAATGATAAATACATATTTGGAATTGCATCATTACATCCATTAATTAGTCTTTTAATATTTTGTTTTTAAGACTACATTACTTGAAGGAACACACTACTTACTTGATTGGCTCTTGATACAATACATTTGAATTCCTGAGGCCCACAAGCTGAAAGAGGTTGCATAATACAAATATTGCTATTGCATGAGAATAAGATATTTGTAAAGTTTTATTTTTGAAAGCTTCGCTTTTAAATTTGTAAAGTAAGTCAGCATATAATCAGTCAATTTTGCTATGCTTCTGAAATCTTTAACTTGGATAAAATTATTTCACTTGCATTACAAAGCAATATTTACATTGGATTTATATTATTGACAACTAGATAAAGTTGTCTACACTCTTTATATCAAGAACTTAGACTACATGATCTATTTTTTTTTTTTTAATTGGACTTTATTTTAGTAATATATTAAAAAAAGATTTAAATAAAAATACAATTAATTTGATTTTCAAAAAATCATGATTTTTTTACACCCTGTTTGTTAAGATTATGTACTTTCTGTAGTACATTTTAAATATTTTTCATGTCCCTAGACTATAGCATAAAGGCACATTTCTGAAAAAATTTAATGATGAGTCTTTATTCTGTAGAGTCAGGTGTGAGAAAACGTTGAAAAAATCATGCATTTTTAAAAAAATAGTTCCCTAAATCAAGCTGTTACATTTATATTCATTAAACTATTGATGTATATTACATACATTTGACTTATATATAGATTGAAAATGTATAGCATTATTTTTTAATGTTATCAAAATACTTTTCTACAGTGTCAATTTCAATTAAGCAAGTATTCATACTCCCATTTTCCCCCTGCGAAAATAGGGGTAGTAAAAAGTTACCTGTATATTTTTAATAAAAATCATGTTAATGCTATGAATGAAATAAAAAATACTAAATTCAATGTGTTCTTAATACACTGAAAGAAAAAATGCACATAAAAGGATAATTTCTTAAAGTATTTATTAACTAACAATTGATTTTTATGTGAGAAGGGCTCCGTAACCCCCCAACCCCCTCGTTCCATTTTAATGATAAAAATAGTCAGAAAACTAAAATAACAACAACAAAAATTTTTTAATCTTAAGAAAACGTGAAAAAGATTAAAACAGAATATAGCACAGAATTCATTCACATTTCCAGAAAAAAATCAAATATTACATTTATCGTCAATTTTGGAACCAAAAAAAGTGTAGGATGTAGTGAAGCTTAGCCGGGCGATTGAAGCTTAACTTTTTCAATGTACACCGGTTTTACCCCACCTGATCCTATTCTTTCAGCAGTAAGCAAGTACCTACTGTTTTGTGTGCTATGATGCTAAACTGTCACTATTTATTATTATTATTAAATATTCATATATTGTTTAGGTAAAGAAAATAGAAGATGCCTGCTATGTCAAAGTTGTCCCTACACCAAATAACGGCTCTCCAGAATTGATTAAATTAGTTAAAGCAAAAGTAAGTTGAATTTCATGATATAAGAAAGCCTTATAAGATCTTATACGTGCATTGTACACATTCCATTCTTTTAAATCATTTAGTTATTGTTATGTTTAGTAATACAAAGTTTATGAAGTAATATGCCATTTTAGCAACTTGTATGTATGCAACATTTATTGATTTTTACTTCTACCTGGATTTTTCCCATTTTTATTGTGATATGAATTTATGTTCATATTTAGGTAGCTCAAGTTGACAAAAGTGCTGTTTTTAAAATTACACAAACTACTTTTTTACATAAAATATTATTTCTCTACTATGAGTGTTTGCTTTAATATATGTTAATATAATTTTAAATGAATTTCAAAATATTCTATTTCATATATTAACGTATGCAAATTTTACTTATGAGTAAAAATGATTTTCTATGATAATAGTTCCTTAGATCATGTCATAGGTGTGTGGGTGATAAATTTTTGCTTGTGTTGCTAATGCAATTAATACAGAAAATTCTGCTTCTGGGCTAAATATCCAGTAAAAAATTGATACTGCTATTTGATTCCTCAAGCTTTAATTGATCTCATGCATGCTTCGTATTTTCACCTGCTTTTTTTTTTTTTTTTTTTTTTTTTTTTTTTTTTTTAACTATGTATGCAAAATGTGATTGTTTAGCAATTTTAAAGTTTTGTTCACAGGTACTGGAAATTCATATTTCCAGTCTGTTTAGCTTATTAAAAATGATCTTATATGATTCATGCTTCTTAACAGTTATTAAATTATTAATTAAATTGCACATTTTAGAAATCTTTTTCTTAAAAAATTATAACTTTTAAAGCACTAAATTAGTATTTAAAGAATAATAAATTTATTTTGTGATTTTCTCTTATAGAATGAAAAAAGTGGCACAGACACTTGGTTCAAATTTCAAAAGACAAAGTATGTATATAACTCTGACAAAAAATGCTTTGAAGGCTTGCAATTTCCAGAAAATAATCCTTTTAAATTTTATCAAGAGTGGAAAGGTTTTGCTGATGAGTCTGAATTAATAGCAGCAGAAAATAAATATGGGAAAAATGAGTAAGCTACCTATCTTTTAATGTTCATTTCAAATTTTATTATCTGTAATTTTATAATTTATTATTTAAAAAATAGCTATTTTAGGTTCTTTTAAGATAAATCAGGACATTTTAGTAGTTTTATTAAAGAATCAATTATGCCAAAGACTTAAATGTCATCTCTTGATTTGGCATTGTACTATTTTAGATCTGCAGGGTTTGGGGAAAGAGCAAAGTAAAAAAAAAAATCATAGTATGATCTGCTTAGCTAGGAACTAATTTAGGCTAAAATTAATATTCTGCTCATTAAATAGCAAAAAATATGCATTTTGTTGTTTATAAATCATTTAATAGATCCTATTTTATTGACCATTGAGTTTTTTTAAATTTAAAGCTGTTCTACATGAAAATCGTGAAACTTTTGAATAGCTTTTAAAAAAATTTAATTGCACTAAAGACTCGAAAAATCTTAAAGTATTTCTTTGCAAGCTGTACTGTGAACTGACACAAACAATGAACCTGTAGGAGTTACAAAACATTTAAAAAAAAAAAAAAGGAATGCTATAAACATACAGAATTTTGTAATATTTCTCTAAGCGGGTAACTCTTCGATCTGTTTAAGACAGGTTTTGTGCTTATGAAATTTTTCTGAAAGTTACTTAAGATATACGGCTTTACTGCTAGTGTCAATCCATAGTGCATTGTGTGAAAAGGCATTATTATTTTTACTTTCCAAACATGTACCATGTAAGGACAGTATTGTAATCATGAAAAAAATTCCACTTTGAGATTTTGGTGTATTTACACGTTTTGAGGTCTTCTGAATTCATTTATGCTATTTTTATGAGATGTATGTATGCATGTGGGTCATTCTACAGAAAACATTTTTCAAAATTAAAATTTACAACAAAAAAAATTCTACTTTTAAAAAAGAAAATTAATTTATATTGCTCTTTTTATACTTCTTACTACTCGCCTATAGTTGGTCACATTCTTTTTGATTCTTTTTTAACTTTTTTTTTTCTTTATTGAAATTTTGAACACAAACAGAGGATACACACTAGTAACAAAGAATACATTTTTATGAAGAAAATAATAAATGTATGATATCTTATTGGAGCATTCAATACAGAATGTAAAATAAGTTTTAATTTTTGTTTTAAAACTATTGTTTTAATGGATATTTATAGGAAAAAGAGAACTTTCAAGTTACAATTTCAAAAAGAAAATGATTTGTTAAGTTAATTGTTTAAAGTGATATTTAAAAGCTTTTTATTTAAATAAACCTGTATGTTTTATTAAAAACAAAATTTAGACTAACTAAAAATTATTTATTAGTCTCATAATTGATTTTTTAAAAAGTTGTATTCTCCATTACATTTATATTGTAACGGTGGATACAAATTGATATGTTTTGTTTCTCATATCATGCTGATTTAAAGTTAATACATTGTTTTAATTTAGATTTTACTAAAAAGGTGCTTTATTATTAAATAAAAAAAATTCAATAAACAAACAATTTTTACTTTTTAAAATCAAGAATGGAGGAAACACATTGTCCTATTTGACTCCAGAGAGAAAAATGTTCAAATTCTTACAAAATAAGCTGTTTAACTTCCCTGTGAAGAACAGATATTGAAAGGGGGTTACCCGTGATTCTAATCCTCTGTAATGAGGTGACAGGACTGCCATTTATGGGAAATTCTTGCTCCTAATTGCATTTTGAACGGAAAAGAAAGACTGTGACAGTAATTCAAAGGATAGTTAAAGCCGAAATTTTTATTTCTTTTGTTACAGAATTAATTTAAACTGTAAAAAAAACACCTAGTAATGGAAATAATGGAAATTACTCTATTGAATCTATATCTTTTTTTTTTTTTTTTTTTTGTCTTTTTCGAACTATAGATGGTATACCACACATTGGACCACTTTTTTTTTAATTTTCAAAATTGTAAAAAAAGAAAAAAAAGAACGAGTTAAATATATGTATCTATGGTCAAATGTTAGTAAGAACAATATTGTGAGCAATTGTAAAACATTGTAAACTAACTGCTTTTATATTGTATAACACTGATGTATTTTACCAATTGTAATTCAAAAATTGTGCTGTAATAAAAATAAAATAAAAATGAGGGAAACCGCTGCTTGCTGGACTTCAGCCTGGAGCTAGGGTTCAGCAGGACAGTAAGACACTTCAGGAACTAAAACAGGCTTTAAACCAAATAGGTAGGCCGTTCCTGAAGGTAGTATCCTATAGTATCCTTTTTTTTTTGTATTTAACAAGTAAGTGAACAAGTAAATGGAGGAGAATATGTTGTGACATGTAACAGAGGTATACAAGTAAGTATCCCTCTGTTCATTGAAAAAAGCAAATAAAAACATCATCAGTTTTTATTAGTTATATTTAAAAATCTGTCATAATATTTAAAACGTCATAAGAATATTATAAAATAATTATTTGTAAAACTACCAACCACAAACTGCAAATAGCACATTTTTTGTAGAATGACCCACGTGTGTGTGTGTGTGTGTATGTGTGTTTGCGTGGATGTGATTGAACACTATAGCTCCTAAACGGGGCATTCGATTGAGCTAAAATTGGGTATATATGTTATAAACCACCGTCGCAAGACCGGTATTGATTTTGGTGTGTATAGGACTTAGTTTTTCCACAGGGCTACAACAAAGATTTCTTTTACATTATGGCCTATGGGGAGAAACTCAACTGCGCTAGCATTTAAATGTTATATTCGATTGAGCTCAAATTGAAAAAACTAAGAATTTTTGCTGAATTAATCATCGATTAAAATTTTAAATGCTTGGTAATGATCTTAATTGTAAGTGTTCAAAAAGTCAAGTGGAGTCACTCCAGATTTTTTTCAATTGTTTAGCATCATTGGTCTTTTCTTAAAGCTATTCATAAATTGAAAAGTCCCATGACAACGATTGCTTTTCAGGTGATGAAACACCCTAATATCAAGGGAAAATATAATTTTTCTCAAATTGGTAAGCAGTTTTCACAGATCCATATTTCATTTAATCTATTTAAGTTTTTTCTGTATAATATGTATACAAAAAATAAAGTAAAATAAAAAGGTTGGAATTTTAATACTTATATACCCCATTCTGTCTCTGATGTTAATTGCAAATTTTGTTGTTATATAGATTGGAAATGGTTGTACCAGAATTCATGGAGCTTTTTAAAGAGAGGGCTACGGCACCATTTTTTGTATTTCAAGTGTTCTGTGTAGGTCTGTGGTGTTTAGATGAATACTGGTATTACAGTGTTTTCACCTTGTTCATGTTGATAGCTTTTGAATGCACTCTTGTGTATCAGCAGCTTCGAAATCTGTCAGAAATTAGAAAAATGGGAAATATGCCTTATCCTATTTTAGTAAGTATTATAATCTACTCATGTTTGCTAGCAATGAAATTAAATTTTTAGAGGAAAAACTTTGAATGTTGTTGAAATTTTATTACTTACATGTATGACCTGTGATCACCCCAAAAGCAGAAAGTAGGTAAAAGTGCGACATACGTCGCAGAACAATCGCAGTCTTTGCAGAACATTTCATCTTTTAAAAGAAAGAAGATATAAAATGATATTTTCTGCAGAGTAATTGAAGGGATGTGCCCTTTATGCCATGTCTTCTCTCTTCACTTTTTGCACAACTTTTATACCTATTTTGCATTTTATCATGGTCTGTCAGACTTGGACAAAATGCCTCCAGAACATTTGCAACTGTTTGAAATTATGTTGCAGAACACTGGATATAATTCTGCTCCTGGGGTGATCACTACAGTACACAGTTTTGCATGACTATATTTATTTGCGATTTATTGTTAAACTGAATGTAATAAGATTGTTATTTATATGGATCATTCTTCAATAAAGGGAAGAAATATCTTGAATTGTTTACTGAACTAGTGTTCTCAGTATTTTATCAAAGTAATTTTTAATGTTTTTTGCCCTTGCTTGTTTGTCCTTTTGAATATTAGCAGTATACTTATCTGAAATAAATTTGTTTTATAATAATGATAAATGTACTAAATACAGTTAGCATCATTATCCTTGAATATCCCCAGTACATATTTAGTGCTGAAATTCTTTTAAGCATAATTAACGCTTTCATAATTGTAGTTGTATTTTACTGATAATGCAATACTTTGCATTATATAAGAAAAACGAATTATAAATATGTTTCAAATTTGAAAAAAAAAAAAATGAAATGCAAAACAGGTATAACTGTATGCTTCTTATTAGCATCATTGGTACTTAAAGGGCTAAAGAACATGTTAAATATATTATTTTTGTATCATTACTCAGACAGGATATCATGTGAAATTTTATAATTAGAACTTAACATTTTTTTCTGAGTTTCAAGTATATGGTTGCTGTCTGAAGCTTCCATCATTCTCCTGGCTATGTGTGTTCATTTGCATAGCAACCAACTTATATTATCTACATGATACTAATGATGAATTTATAGAAGCATACATGTACTTTAAGTTTTTGGGTGATTCTCACAAAAGGAAAGAAAACTAGTTCCTGCTAGTTTTCTAGTTTTTAAAATTATATTTTCAAGTTTTGAAAGATTTTCATGAAGCTGAAGATGTAATTTTTATAAAAAAAAACAAAAACAAAACATTGGAATCATGATTTAAAAAAAAAAAAAAACATTTTTAGAGCCATGAAAAGAAGAGTTTTGTTATTTCGGTCACTGTCCCCATCATTTCTGTACCATAAGAATCATTTCTGTCACACCAGGGCTACAGAAAATACCAAAGTAAAAAATGTCAAAAACATATTTTTTCCTTTCATTAGGTATAAAGTATAACATTTCAGATCAAAAGAACTAAAAAGAAAAAATTCTTTCTGCTAAAAAAGTGTGACAGAAATAACACAAAATCATCAATCTTATTTTGTCCCGCTATGTGAGAATCACACTTATGTAGTTCAAAAATTACTGTCAGCTGTTATCTGTGTTTGTCATTAACAAAGATGTCTCATTTTGGCAGGTATTTATTTAACATCATTCTCCTGGACTTCATTAGTGTGTTGTGTTGTGGGATTAAGGCCAATTATCTGTACGAGGGATCTAGGCCTATGGATGGGGTGCCCTCAATAAGGGGTCCTAATCCATATTTTTGCTAAGTTTTGGAGGAAACCACAGAAAACTCCGAATGGTTAGGTCGGTAGACGCGACCTGGTTCCGAACCAGGCACCATCCTTCTCTCAGTTCAGTGCGCTATGGCACTGGTCAGGCCTGAACTTCATTAGAGAATTAAGTATTTATAGCTGTAATGAAATTAAGCAATCTTTTAATACATTAGTATGTTTAATAGCTATCATAAAATTTTAGATATATTCTGTACTTTTTATTAGCAAAACAAGCATGTTGTGTTATAATCCACAAAATTCGTTAATTTCAAATAATTAATTACGGACTCCTGCAATTTTTTATGTTGGCAAGAAAAGCTGCACATAATATTATGCTCAAACATTTCAATTTCAATCTTTTCCCATCCTTTTTGAAAATGAACGTTTTTCTTTTTTTCATTCTTTTATTTAAATTTTCAAAGAAATGGAAATACAAATTAACTCCTATTTTGTATTTTATTTATGTGGGTTCTTTTTTTTCAAATTTTTGATAGTTAAATATAGTCTTTAGGTTTTAAAAACTATTCACAGTAGCCAACAAATACAGGGTGTCCTAAAAGTTTGTTTATTGATTACATAAAGGTATCATTTGGATATTTACTTTGTCAAACATCTTTGCATCTTTCAAGCAATCTAAAACACACACAGAAAACATAGAATAAATACAGAAAATATAATACGTATTGAAATTAACAAAAATAAACAGTTTAAAACAAATTGAACCTTGGAAAAAATTCCTGCATCAACATCTGATAAAAGCTACTCACCATGTGTTATTTAAAAAAATAATATATGAGAATACAAATCAAGGCTTCGGGGAAAATAATGAATAACTCAGATTCAAAAATTCCCAGCTGCACATCTGCTTGGTATTTATTATTCATTTTAAAGGCTAACTTATTTAATAATCTTTAGCAAAACTTCAACAATTCAATTTATTCAACAATCTTTATTATTATCTAGCAGTATACTGAGGGTAAATAAATCTAGTTATTAGAGTAAATAAAAGTGATGAGGTTGTATTTGGAATTATTAAGTTCATACATAAAAGCAAAATATGTTGTGAGACTTTAAATTTCATTATCAACTATTAAAATCTCTCCAACTTCTACTCAGTACATATTTTTTTAGAGTCAGAAGCTCACCTGACTGAGCAAATAGTGCCTCAGCCTTTTAAGCATCAGGTGAGTACTCTAAATAAATCACTTTAAAATCTCACATTGTTTCAAGAAGATGCAGGCATTTCTAAATAAGGAGCAACAAGCTTTGTATTCTTAGAGGTCAATCCAGAAATGTGGGGATGTAATTAAGTTTCACTTACCTAGGAGACTTAAAAAAAAAAAAAGAAAAATAGAGAGGGGAGATGAAGTGGATGAGTCTCGTATCAGTCAAAAGAAGGAATTGGATGAGCAGTTATCTTCCGCGGTTTGGTTTTTTTGTTGAGTATCTGAACTGGGTTGCATTTCCTGGCTACCTATATCAGGTTTTGAAGGGATACCTTGTAGTAGTTTTATCTTCTAATCAACCATACCAGACTCTGAGAGGATATCCTGTCTTAATGAATAGTCGAGAATCCCTATTTACTTGGGACAGTTACACACAAATAAACATTAAGCTCTTCAATTCTTGGAGTCTCCTGTTTTAAAAATCTTGCTTAGAGAGCCCCACAAAAATGTAATTTTAAATAGAAAAATAATGCCAGACCAGAAATATTAGTAAAAAAATACCCTTTTCCTATAATATATATATTAAGACATACCTTACAATTGAATTATTATTTTGTTTTTTTAATGTTTCTCATCTACAGTTTTATTTATGCAGTTTTTTTAAATTGAAATTTGCAGTATGTATGTCATATTTCCTGGGATAAAATTTAATATGAAATTACAAATTCCTAAGATTAAAAAATATTACTCAAGTTTATATTTTGTATTTATTTTTCAACACTACAATCTTTAAATGTTACAGGCATATAGAAACAGAAAATGGCGTTTCATACCTAGTTGTGATTTGGTTCCTGGAGATATTGTTTCAATAGGTAAGATTACATCTTAAACTTTCGTTTATCGATAAACTAAGTAGACTGTCAAGAAGTGCTCAATTTATTCAATGAAAACTTATATTAAGGTGATCAACTATATTATATATATGTTTACAAAAGGAGTACACCCACTAAAAAAAGTATTTGCGTCTCAGATATCATATTTTGGTATTATAAAAAGGTAATCTTTCAAAAAATTCCCGGCACAACTTGAAATATGAGTAGTTATTACTTGTATTTGAAGCACAGTGATTTAATGGTTAGCAGGTTGTGCTGCTGAGCCACTGATTTCGGGACTGAGCAAGATAGATTCAGCCTTTCATCCCTTGAGTGGGTCGATAAAACGAGAACTAAGTTTGCTTGGAGACTGGGGGCTTCGTGTCAGGCTGACTACCTGACCAGGACATGTGCTTCTTTACTGTAGCAACCATGGTTGGAAAGTCGTGGATAGACAGCTCAGGATTTTGCCTCTCATGGGCTGTTGTGATACAATTTAGTTTTATTACTGTTTTACTACGTGATTAACTTTTAGCGAAGAACAATATGTATGAAATTTATGTAAAAATTTGGCTTATACTCAACACATCTTTGAAGATTGTACAAACAGAATTTTCTTAGATACAGTAATTATGGTTATAAAAAATTGGTTAATCCTCATTTGGTAAAAAGCAAAGGTAAGTGAAGAAAATTTGAGTTTCAGTGGGAAAATTTTTGGAATTCAAGCAGAACTGTCTGAGTCAACACTACAGTATACGCACAGTTGCATATGCATCTATCATCATAGATAACTTTGTGCATATAAACATTCAAAAGGTTGCATAAAATAACTATTTGAAAAGTTTTAGATAGTCTGTTTTTTAGGAGTACAAAAGAATGCAAAGGAGTATTTTTTGAATACACAAATTTTAAAAGTACAGTGCACAGAAAAATAATACAATATTCTAAAGAAGTATGGTTGGTCACTTTGATCACTATGCTCCAAATTTAACATTTTAACCATAAAATATAGTATGCTAGATGACATACTATATTTTATGGTAATATTTGGTGTAAAATGGTGTGTGTGTACAATGAAATATCTTTTTAACAAATTTTTCAGCATTATGAGTTTGATCATCAGCCCTTTGAAATTTGTATTACTCAAATTGTACTGTATATATGTTTGAGTAAAAATGAGTTTTGCTGTAATCCATTTCCTGTCAAAGAATGCATCACAAATAAAATTTCACTACAATTACATATTACAAGGAATAATTGTAATTATTTGCTTTAACTTACAAGCAGAGGGTGTGACCTTCTAATCATTAGATTTGAATGAAATTTTGTAGGAATGTAGTTCATAAAACATGCAATCACTAATGCAAAATGTAGGATACAATGTACTGGCATTCTCAAGAAATCACATTCTAAACATTTGAAAGTCAGCTTATACTGCTTAAGTATTGTTTTGATGAATAGCAGTTCAAACAATTGCTGTACCATTGAGAAGGGCATTAAACTGGAGTTCCTGAGGCTGCATGTTTGATTTCCATGTGGGGAAAAATAATTTTTCTTTCTTTCATTAATTTTACTACATATTTAGTTAAATAATATAAACTTAATATTCACATCACTGCTTACATTATTAAATCAATTTAAAATCAATTATTATAATTAATATCACACAAATACAGATATATATTTGCAATGTGTTATTTATGTATGTATATATATATATATATATATATATATATATATTATTTACCTTTTAACCTAATTTACCTTAATAATATATATATATATATATATATATATTATTTACTTTTTCATCTTACCTTTCTCAGAAGTGTAATTCATAATAATACAGCCATTCACAAAATTAGAGATATACTTGCTCCAAGCATCTCTTTGTTGATGCAGCTTTCTCAAAATAGGAAATACTTAAAGAGAATACTTTGTGATGCTCTAAAGATATTTGCTATTTGAGTCCATTATGTTGATCTAACTCATATCAAAAGTCCAACGAGTTGTAAAGTGTTCTTTATAAAGATCTAAATCTAAATTCATTAATCAGCCTTGCTGCTCCGACAAACTTTTCATCAGAATAGCCATTCCTCCATCTGCAGCTGTAGGAACATGGATTCTGATTTGAAACTTCTGAGTATATACATTAGTGCAAAAGTTCTCTTACACTATGTCTTCTTTTTATGAAAAAACAACACCAAAAAAAAGTATACACACATATATATACATAGACGTACACACAATATTAAATTACAAATTCTTGCAATGTGTTATTTATGTATGTATATATATATATACATACAAAGGCATAAATTGTAGCCACTCTTTGGTTGAGACATGTGATTAAATTGTGTATTAGAATCTGGTAAGTCTCTATTAACAACACTACTCTGCTTATCCTCTGCTGAGATTACTGAATCACTCTGCACACAGTTGGATACTACATTACTGTTTTGATTATTATCTTGTGATCTTACCTTCTCCATTACTACTTGTGAGTCATTATTGTGAGTTACTGGACTTCGTTTATATCTAATACGTCTACAACAAGGTAGAAACTAATAATTGAAGGCATCCATGTCTTGTATATCCTCTATTTCAGGTTTATCAACTACCTCTTCAGTTTTATCCAACTTTCCACTATTTATATTATGGCATAACAGCATATGGGGAGAAATTCTTGATAGTGCGCAAGCGTTTAAACGGTGCATTCGATTGAGTTTCAATTTGGTATATATGTTTGAATTATTCATCGATTAAATTTATTTAAAAGTTTGGTAATGATCTTAATCGTAGGTGTTCGGAAAGTCGAGTAGAGTCACTCCAGATTTTTTAATTTTAAGTTCATTACGCTTTAAGTATTGCTTATGATAAATAGGAACTACCCCTATCTGTTATGAGATGTTCAAGTATCCCATGTTGAAAAATAATTTTTTTAGGGAAGAACTTACTTTAAAAAATTTCTAAAATCCCTAACTTCTTTCTTTTAATACTTAAAACTTCTAATAAAAAACCCAAAACTTATAAATTCAAAGTTTTACTAAATGCTCCCCCCCCCCCCCCCCACATAACATTTGGTAATGATATTTGGGGGCACTATATAACAAATAATTTATTCTAAATTGATTCAAGCTGTGATGTTAAAATTAATTTTATAATACTATTTAGCAAAATATGCCATAAAATGAATGAAAGGAAGATAAAAATTGTTTTGCTCCTCATGTCAATCAAATGCACAACCTCAGGATCCCCTCGTAGATGCCCTTCAAGATCACGCTACAATTGCTTGAACTGCTCTTCATCAAAGCAGTACTTAAGCTATATATGCTGATTTTCAAATGTTTAGAATGTGATTTCTTGAGAATACCTCTGTTGGGTCCTACATTTTGCATCAGTGATTCCATGTCTTATGAGCTACATTTCCACAAAGTTTCATTCAAATCAGGGATTCCAAGGTCGTGCGCTCTTGTTATACAAAACCATATGAAAAGAATTGCAAAGTCTTCAGATTTAAAAAATCCTTTAAGTTCTACTCTTGGAACATTTATAAAAACTTCTGCTTTCATAACGTTCTATAATTTTAATATTCTGTAACTGTGTGTACTTTTAAATTAAATTTACAGTATTTTATTCAACATTTTATCTAATTTTGATTTATTTTTGTTAGAAATCAGTTAATAGAGTCCTTTTAGTTGCAAATTGTGTGGCAATTATTTTAAATAGATTTTCAGTCCTTATCTGTGAGTGTGTTACTGACTTTGAGTGGGAGTTTTTGAACTGGTTATGCATTTATATCTTAAACATTATTTCAGGCCGATCTCAGCAAGATAATCTTGTACCTTGTGATCTAGTATTACTAAGGGGTCCTTGCATTGTTGATGAATCTATGTTGACTGGAGAATCAGTTCCTCAAATGAAGGTATGCTAAATAACTAGCAGTATTGATTTTTATTTTTGTGTATTTAGTTCATGTTTTATGTTCTAGGTTAAACTTTTTTTAAGCAAAAATTTCTTTATTGCAATAAAATTCGCATTATATCCTTATTATATCATTTTATTAAAAGCTAATTGAGACTTGGTAAGAACTCAGAATATGAAGAAGATAAACATAGTGCAAGGAAACAATTGCTCTTTGCAATTATTCTTTATTCATATTAATCAGGAGCAGACGAAATAATACATTTGGAATATTGAAATAGATAGTTATCAAAACCTTGATTTAATGACTGACTATACAGACTCAAAAAATATCTTGACATGATAATATATCTTGGAGAATACATCATATAAAAACTTTTTTTGATATATATTGAAACAAAACTATGTTTAAGGTTTAAAACAATTTTCCGTTCAAAATGCTTTAACAACAAAAGATAATTTAAAAGCATTAAAATGCAATATGATCTTTGTGTGTACAAACAAATACACAATTTTCAGCTTTCACAGTGAATATGTTAATGGATTATCATACCTAACACTGAGAGAACATTCAGGTATTATAAAAATTTGCCCAATATTGTTAGTTTACCTAATTCTGTTGAGGTTTTTATTTCTGTGGACAGAATTAATAAATGAATGGAGCATGTGTAATCAGTGTTTCTTTCCCTCCCGCTAGATCTTGCATAGGCAAACTGTCGCCTTGTTTCAAGTTTTTAGCACTTAATTATTCAATTCAGTTTCTTTTCATGTAATATTTATTATTATCCTTAGATTTAAAATAGTTTCAAGTATTTTGATTGTAATTGTATACCACTGTAACTAATTCAATTACCTTTTTTTAAAGGAGCCTGTTGAAGAATTAGATCCTAATGATATCTTAGATTTAGATCAACATGGTCGTTTACATATTCTGTTTGGTGGAACTAAAGTCCTGCAGCATACACCTCCTGGAAAAAATAGTCCTGGACTTAAGTGTAATTGATTTATAATAATCATTAAGTTTTTTAAAATATTTTCCCATTTGTATCATTTGTGTAAATTTATTAATTTTTAGAAACACATTTAAACTTTGAGTGTATTTTAGTCTTTTACTATGTAAAAATTATTAATTTGTTTATTATTTACTTGGGAAGTACAAAGCTCTTTACACTAATGCAAATTCAAGTACAGTGAAATACGTTCAACACAAAAGTGCTTAGCATGAAAAATCGGTTAATAAAAAACGGCACAGCTGTCCGGACCGTAAACTATACAATTTAATGCTTTTTTTTTTTTTTTTTTTTCTTTCTTTTAACATGAAGCAGTAATCGTTTAACACGAAAAAAGTTCATTTTTGATTTTCAGTGCAACAAGTCATTAGAACGTATTTCTAGAATTGTTTAAAGCCTGAGAATCGGTTCCTCTTCTTTTGGTCATCTTAGAAGTATCAAAAGTATCTTCTATCAGGTCTCCCCCCCTCCCCCTAATGAATAGAATCTATTAGAATCTATACCAAAGATCGTTCATAATCCAAAAGATTCTATGTAGATTCGGATGACTAATCTGACAATGGAATCAATGATACAGTTCCCAATCTGCTTTTTTTTTTTTTTTTTTTAACTGATCTTCCACAAATCTTTTTAATGACTTTTCAGGATAAGACAAAGAAATTTAAAAAAGTATGTTATGTGAATTCATTTTTTTTTTGTAAGTAAAGATATTTTGTTTAAAACTTCTTTATTGTTTTTAAGATAATCTTCTTATTTAGCTCAAAAATCACTCATTTAAATTAGTATTAGTAATTTAAGCTATTAGCATGTATTTACTGTCGGTGTAAATTGCTAAGCATTTTTAATATTTTTATGTGGTTTGCTTCATCTCCGTTCCCCACCACCATGAAGGGCTTTTTTTTTTTTTTTTTTTTTTCCTCCTTTCTATAGAAAGAGCAATTTTCCTGTAGGGATCTAACTACGAATATTTCTACAGAACTACTTTACATATTTTAGAAAGTGATTCTATCAACCTTTCAAGTACATTAGGCTAGTTGGAGTGTTTAGGCTGATTAATTTAAAATCAATCAGCCTAAACACTCCACTCTGGGAATCGTCCCAGACTAGCTCAGTGGTAGAGCATCCGCACGTTAAGCGTCAGTCCTGGGTTCGATCCTCAGCTCTAAAATTTTTCGCATAGTTGGTAAAAAATAAAAATTAATCCATCTAAGCACTATGTTGATGGTATTTGCGCACATAATTGTCAATGATTTTTAATGTTACAACATGAGAACACCATCCTGTTTGGATACATATTTTTTTTTTTTTTTTTGTGTGTGTGAACGTTTCTTAGCTGGCAGAGATTTATCATTTTGTAACAGTGTCTAGTACAGATTTTAAAGAGACCCTAAAAATTTTCAAGTGCTTCACTTAGTTTTATTTATGTATTGAAATCGCATGGTTTTTTTGAACTACTATCTTAATTAGAGATAAATAGTGATTCTGTAGATTTGAAAAGCTATACTTGGTTTGGTAGCACTGATTCAATAATTTAATGCACATAAAATCTTGTTTAGATTTTTTTAAATGTGATTTTTACCTCAAAAATCTTTTCTTAAACCCATGCAATATTGTTACAGCAGAATATTTCACACATTGTTCATTTAAGTTAATTGTTGAAAAATAAGTTATCTATTTTCAGATGGATCTAACTTTTTAATGATCTGGCGCACCTGTACTTAAAAAGTAGCTATAACAGGGTGTTTCCAAATTTATTTGTCTAAACTTTAGGTAAAATAAATATCGAGAAGCTTTTTTGTGTAGTAATGCCGGGTTGCTAATGAAAAGTACCATGTGATTTTAGCATTATTGGCTCCACCCATTTCCTCTATAATGTGTGCAATTACCCCCCACCATTTCCTGTTTTTCTGTCTGTTTTCATTGAAAGGTTGGAAATTAAAATTGTACATGGAAAAACTAAAAATGCTCATGTAATTATGCATATTATTGCAGAAATGGATGAAGCCACTTTGTGCTGACACCATAATAATTTTCATTTATGACCCTATCAGTGGTGTTGCCAGAAATTTTTCATGAGCAGGGGGAGGGGGCTTATGACTACTGCAACTCACATATGTGTATATGTGTGTGTGATAAGGGAGTGAAGAAAATACAATTTGTATGGCAAAAAATTCCTAATGAGGGGGGAGGGAGAGCATTGTGATCCAACCTCCTATCCAGGGTGTCTACTGGTCATGAAAATCATGAATGTCACGATTTTGGGCAATGGGTCAAGTCACGAAAATGTCCTGAATTTTGATATGATGTCACGATTTTTTCTTCATACAACCTAGTCTCAGTTGTAGAAAAAGGGAAAAAAAACTCTTGCAATCTCATTGCTGTGCAGTTTTTCTTGCTGATTAGGATAGTCACATTTCATTCCCCTTTGACCATTTTTGGCGAGCGAAGAACGTTCTCGGAATGAAATTTCTCCCCTTTCTCATTGGTTGTTGTTGCTGTAATTGGCTCACTGCCCGGCAAGGTAGTCACGGACACTCTGTCATCGGTATTACCAGAGAAACACCTTTTTACTTCCTCCCTCATCTGTAGCAGGGAATTTTCTGTTCAAATGAGAATTCAAGCCTCATTCAGAATAGAATTCATGTTCAACTGTTTCTTGTTTGAGTAGGGAATGATGGAGATGACTGGACGTTGGCAATGGGATGTTCGGCATTTTGAGAACAGTCTAGAATTCGAGCCTATGCAAGCTGCAATACTTACCCCCTCCTCTTCATGTGTTAGCTTCTCTGCGAGTTAAAATTTAAAACTATGAGGAAGAACAATTATTTAGAAAGGTTTTAAAATGAACGGTTTTCTAAACAAAGTTGGGGGGGCACACGCCCCCGCCCGACGATATGCTTGTCTCAATATTGACAGTAAAATACTTTTAAACAGTCTGACAGTAAAATACTTTTAAACAGTCTATGAGAAGTAGGGGAGGGAGAGTTTTCTCAATGTAACATTATTTTAAAACTAAATTTTGGAACTGGATTTAAGCCATCATTAGTTAAAATGAAAACTGCTGAACTAATGCATTGTGCACAAAATGCATGTAACAAAATGCATGCACAAATGTACTCAGTTTGCAAACCTGCATGAAGAAAACATTTTTGAATATTTGGTAATGGATGATAAGTCACAAATTGCTAATAATTTGACCAGTGCTAAAATAATTTCCTCTGTTTCAAAACAAGAGGAAAACAATTCTGAAACAGAACCAAATGCTGGAGAGAAAGTTGAAAAACTTTCAGAATCTGAAGAAATTTCCATAAGAGATCAATATTTAAATTCCTTAAAACACAAGACTGTGTAACCAAAGTAAAATTATTACCTGTTCAAAGGCTGCAAGAAAAGTTATTTGTTGAGAGATTGCAAATTCTAAAACAAATCAAAAGTAATATATTGTTTAACAAATAAACTTTAATGCTTTTGGTAATTTCAATTTATTTATTTTTTCTGTAAATAAATAAATTCCATTTTTTTTTTGTTTTTTAAAGTAGTATTTGTATTTAAAAAAAGTTTTAAGCATTATATTTATGTGCTCCAGCTATATTTTAATATGTTTACTAGGGACGTTTAATGATATAAGTGAATGATCCATATAACGCAAAATTCTATATAATGAAAAACCTTGCGTTTCGAGGTTTGCATTATAAAGATCTTCTACTGTATATGTGTATATAAAAGATCTTATTGAAATAAGCTGTACCTTCTTCGTTTCAGATCGAGGGGGGGGGGAAAAAGCGAATGGTTTTTTAACTCTTCATTACTTGAAAGATGCAATGTTTTTCACTAGGTTATCTAGAATTAAAATAAAATACCTTAATCTGGTACTGTAGATATGAGTTTTAAATATGTATAAATTTTGTAAAACAATTAAATGAGACTATTAAGAGTAATTAATATTATAAATATATAATTATATACTGCAATCTGTTCAAAATTAGTTACCGCCATTTTGTTGCTTTTGAAATGTATGTCATATTGGGTCATAAAAATTCCCTTGTGGAAGAGGGAATTTTCATGACCCAATATTTGTTTTCATGGCCAGGGAATTTTTTTTCTGCACTCCAGTAAAAACCCTGCTATTTCCCCCTTTCACTAGGCCACTGGACCCTATATTCCTGTATAAAAAATTACTTATATGTATTTTATCCAGCCTTAAAGTTTGCATATGAATTTAGAAACACCTTGTATACTGCAATATTTTACTACATTATGAGTTATTTATCTAATCCAAGTGTTTTTAAATTATTTTTTAGCTCTTGATAATGGATGCATTGCTTATGTTTTAAGAACTGGTTTCAACACATCTCAAGGAAAATTATTGCGTACGATCTTGTTTGGAGTAAAACGTGTGACAGCAAATAATCTAGAAACATTTTGTTTCATTTTGTTCCTGTTGGTCTTTGCAATTGCAGCATCTGCATACGTGTGGATAAAAGGTATTCATGCTTTATATTTCTGTTTCTTAATATTTGTATAGTATATTTTGATTTTGAAATTTAATATGTATATCGATTCCAAATAGAAATTTTTGTACAATTTAGTATTACTTTGAGAGAGTGTGAAACAGTTTTCCAAATATTGTTTATGTATTAAATTTGCAACTTTGCACTTGCCATTTAATTTCTGTTTTCTTATAAAAACTGGTTTTAATTTTATGATTCAAAGTTGAAATTGCTTAAGTCCCTGGCTGTGATTGTGCCTATTCTTCTTGACTTTGACATGAGTCTTCATTATGTTATGCCTCCCATTCTGCATTTTTAAAAATATTCTCCCTTCTGCCACTATATATGCTGGTCTTCAACATAAGTCACCATTATTGAAGCATTGGAACCACTTACAACACATTCTTTCACTAAAAGCGGCCTCACCATTAGTATTTGAGAGCATTCCATGATCCTCAGCTGAATGTTTTTTCATATTGAAGCAGAAAATTAATCCCTTGCAAATGATGAGAATTTGGCTTTTAAACTGATATTTCACAATTAGAATAACTATGATGTAAACACAAATCAACTAATGTTTCTGTGGGAATTTGTTACAGATGCCAAAATTCATTGCTTTACATCTTGATCTATTTATTACAATCACTACTTATTATTAAAGCCATCTATGGGAAAACAGAAGGAACAAAGTTGCTCATAATTATTCAGGTGTCACTCTACAGAAATAATGGATTATTTTTACTGTGTAATTTTACATTAAATAATATTTGGGAATAGCTGAGAATTCATAAATACATTTACTGAGTAAAGCTTTACAGAAATAGCTATGCAAGCCATGAAAGATTTAAACCCTATATCAGTCCCATGAAGACATAAGATAATCCTGCTTAATAATCTGTATTATTAATGCATAGTAATTATAATATATTTTGCTATTATATGTAATACAAGGATCTACTTTCATTGTAATAACGCAATATGAAATGAAGTTCTCGTTTATGACTTTGAGGTATTATGAAAAATGTGCATGGAATTTACATATTTTTTCCATTATTGGTACTAAATCTCACCATTTGGGCAGATACAAGTAATTTGTGAAAGTGGTTAGTAAATTAATAGAATTAGGTCCAGAAAAGTACTGCCCAACTCTTTTTTTCAGCACATTCCAGCAAGGTTGAAATGTGTTTATGATTTCTGTTTGTCTGTCTATCCATGCTCTAAATGCCATAAAGATAATTACTATGAAATTTTTGCATGTCATTACTATGTACTGTACCCTATTAAAAATTGTGTATGTAACATTTATAGTTCTTTTACAGGAGCATGTAAAGAACTCAAATACATTAACTTCTTTGGCCAGTAATTCTTTAAAGCATATTTTAGAGTTATTCGGCTATTTCAAATTAAATAAAATTGATAGCTGTTAAGGATTACTTAAATAGTAAGGATTACTAAATAAAGTTCGCCACCAAAAATAATGTATGTAGAATTCATAGTTCTGTAATAGGGGTAATCAAAAGAAGTTTAATGCATTATGGTAAATGGCAGTTTTACAGGAATTCACCCATTTCAAGTAGATACCTCCTACTATATAGTTAGCTAATGATCTGACAGTGGTCATGTATCTCCCTTAAACATTGTGCCAAAATCTCACCAAGCTTGGCAGTTTGGAGATAAATTAACAAATATGACTTGAAAAAATGTTTTCAGAAATGAAACTAGCTTGGCAATATTTTCATTATTTGGTAGGAAATAAAAAAAAAATCCTTAATGTGGTAATAATAAGGTATAGTGATTTCATTGAGAATTTTGAAAATTTGTAACTAGCACTAATTAACTGATTTATGCAACAAAATTACACTCATTAATTTTTTAGTGAATGGAATATTAATGTGAGACTGCCAAATCTTAAAAGAGCAAATTCCTTGCTTTCCATATTTGTGCTATGTGGTTAGTTTTTCACTATGGAAGTTTGGAGTGTTTTGGGTTGATCGATACACCAACTATGCAAAAAATTCCAGATCTGAGGATTAAACCCAGGCCTACTGCTTAATATGTGGACGTTGTAATTGAGCTACTCTAGGATGATTCTCAGATGAAATTTCTCTTATAAAACCCATTGGCACTTATCATCTTTGTCTGCAAATACAGACTGAATAGATGAAACATTATTTTTAAAAAGTGAGAAACCTCACAAATTTAAACAACCCTTAATTAAGTTAAGAAGTTCGTAGTATTTCCCAGCTCTGGAATTTTTCGCATACTTGGTATATTGATCGACACAAAACGCTCCAAACTTTTTAACTTATTAAGGGTTGTTTAAATTTGTAAGGTTTCTGACTTTCTAAAAATAAGACTAAGGTACAGTAGAACCTCGATTATCCGAAGTAATTGGGACCGAACCTACTTCGGATAATCGAGAATTCATCAATAACCATCTAGTTTAATATGTAGTATCGTCATTGAACTATTATTATGACTATTAACTGTTAAATAAATTAAAATTATAAATGAAAATAAATTTATTTCTGAAACAAAAACTTAGTGGTTTAAATAGAAGTTTCACCTGGTGTACATTGGCCATCCTTTGTCGTGCAGCTCTATCCCGAAGTTTTCTTAAAAGCATGAGTTCAGAGGAATCACACTGTTCCTGTTGTTCCAACCAAAGAAAGCCTTTTGAGAAACTCTTACAAGCATCATTGTTACTGAACTTATTTACTCCAGAATCATTCTCATCTTCATCATCATCTTCTTGAGATTTTTGGACTTGTGCTATTAATTCCTCATCATTGACAACTGGGCACCTGCATCTTCCACGTCACAATTCAACCACTCTGTGATTTCTCTATCCCAGTAATTTTCAAAACCGTTCATTGTGCTAAAAAAGCTTGAAAACTCAGTAACACTATCTTTCACAAAGTCTGTAGCATTTTCATCTGCGCCAGTTTAGAACAGGGATGTTTGAAAGTGGGGAAGAGAACACTCATACCGAGAATTGAGCTTGCGAGAAGGAATTCTATAAAAGGGAATTCAAAATATTTATCTGCACTCGTAGTTTGGAAAGGACGGCTTGCATACCAAAGGAATGTGGGGGGGGGGGGAAGTGAAGAAGAAACCGACTTTGGCTAACAGAGAGTTTCGGTTAATCGAGGTTTGGATAATCAAGGTTCTGCTGTATTTATGATTTCTATGTGTGTGTCTATCTGTGCTCTAGCTATTGTAAATGTGCATTGATTGCTACACAATTTATGTATGTTATTCTTTTGTACAATACCATGTGCCCATGTTGAAAATGGTGTGTGTAGTATTTATAGTTCTTTTACAGGAGTACCTAAAAGAATACCAATGTATTATGCACTACGAGAAATCATTCTTTAAAGTGTATTTTAGAGCTATTCAGTTATTTCAAACAAAACAAAATTGATATATGGTATTAAGAAACATAAAATAATTCTCCCCATCAAAAATATTGTATTTAGTTTTTATAGTTCTGTATGAGCACTCAAAAGGATGTTAATGCATTACAGTCTATGACAGGTTAGAGGAATTCATGCACAATGCAATATGTATATAAATGTTTATAACAGTTTACTCGCAATTTAAAAGTTGAAAGTAACTTAAAGTTCTTTTACAGGTCTAGGTTATTCAGGGATTGATGCAAGCAAAATTTGAGTCTGTTTTATGGCCCCTTCACAAAATTTAATTGATTAAAATGGCTTCTTCACTAAATTACAATAGATTAAAAGTCCCTTTTTCACAAAAATACAATCGATTAAAACAACCTTTCATTGACATTTTGCCATATATTTTATTTTGTTAATTATTTTAAGGGGAAAAAGGACTTTTAAAAATTGGTATGAAAATTACCCAAAAATGGGACCCTGAAAAAAAATTTCTGGATCAACCCCTGTTATTTGAATAATCATTGCATTATCATTGCAATTGCTTGCTGTGAACGCACTGATTGTTGGAATTTTAAAGGAAAGAGGCTTAGAAGAACTTGGTTACGAAAATGATACTGATAAAAAGCTCACTTTTAATTAGTATCACTTTATCATAATCACAACATTATTCAGAATATTATTTAATAATGTAGTGATTTTGTTATGTTTATTAATGTACTTACTGATTTTAATTTAGTATTATAAAATTGATTATAGACAAATAAGATATTCCATGTTTTGATTCTCCTTTGAATTGTTTTCAGGAACTGAGGATCCTAAACGAAACAGATATAAGTTGATATTAGAATGTGCATTAATTATAACATCTGTTGTGCCCCCTGAACTACCTATTGAACTTTCTCTTGCTGTCAACACATCACTTCTAGCATTATCTAAGTTATGTAAGTTTATAAAAATGAAAATCTGTTCCATAAAGTAATCTTGTATAAATACATAAAATATATATAGAATGTCAACACATGCATGCCATACTGAGTTAAATATTTTGTTACACATTATGACTTTTATCGTGTCATTGCCAAAATAATGTGTTTTCAATTTGTGCCTCTGTTGACCCTGTATTATCCAGCTGTGCTTTGTTCTATTGAACTTATTAATTACCTCTAAAACCTCATAAAGAGATCCTTAGTTTGTCAATTATTGCATCTGCAGACAAACTGTATCTTACATACTTTTGTTTTTAATAATACAGTAGACCCCTCCCCTATAACATGGTAGATATGTTCCGTGTTATAGGAATCCGTGTTGTACGGGTCCTGAGCTATACTTCACCTGGAGTGTAAACCATGCTGTTCAACTGCTGCACAACTTATTTGAGCAATTTATTTAACTTAAATACTGTTTATATACTTGATACTAGGTATGCATCAGAGATAACTGATATGCACTTCCTCTAACTTAAATAGGGTTTAAATTCACAGCTTTATTTTTAATAAAACATTTCCTTTCATAATAAGAAGTTGAAATAGAATAAAATAAATCATACAAAAGTTCTTTCTGATACGTTTAATGTACACCACAATTACAAAAAGCAGACCATCTCCTTAATTCATCATATGTTTTTTGCTTGAGGCGTATGTTGTGGCCTGCAAAATGCCAGCTTGTGCTTCTATTACTCTGGGAGAAGCAATTATTTCTTTTAGTATTGCCATTCAATAGTTATATTAATTACTGGAGCAAAAGTGTAATAAAATCAGAAATCTCAATTTACAGTGATATACGAGTCTCTTTTAACGTTTTATAGAGAACTCGGTCGCAAATTTTTTGCTGTGTTCTAGAGATCTGTGTTGTTTGGACCCGCGTTAAAGGGGTGTCTACTGTATTTTGATCTTAATAGCTATAGAGACAATTTCTTCTGAGTTATGCTAGTATATCTCTATGCACTCTGTTAAATACAGGGTGGTTATTAATTAATGTGAGGTGTTCAGAGCCCTCTAGCGAGTAAAGTATTGGACGAAACTTTACCAAATTTGATGAGCATGCATAGTAGACCATGGGATTTGGATTTCCAAAAAAAAAAGTAGTTCCAAAATTTGCCACTGGGGCAATTTTGGCGCTGCAAAAGTGCCCGAGGTCCCCCGATCTCAATCCTTGCGATTTTTGGTTGTGGGGTTTTCTTAAAGGTGTTGTTTATCAAGGACATGTCTCCTATATCACAACGTTAAAGGATCGAATAACGTTGCACGTGAGGCAAATCAACTATGATATGCTGCGAGCGGCAGTAGAAAATATCGTGCATCGTATGCAGTTCTTGGAATTTACCAATGGTGCGCATATTGAACCAAATTTGTAAGTAAAATTGGTGTTTTCTGTATTGTTTGTCAATTAACCATTCAATAATTACGCTAATACACTTTTGCAGCGCCAAAATTGCCCCAGTGGCAAATTTTGGAACTTTTTTTTTTGAAATCAAAATCCCATGGTCTACTACACATGCTCATCAAATTTGGTTAGGTTTCGTCCAATACTTCACTCGCTAGAGGGCTCTGAACACCTCACATTAATTAATGACCACCCTGTATATTACAGCTTTTTTATCTTTTACCTGAGATCTCTTACTTTCATAAATGCTTTTATCACTCTTTGCAATTTTTTAATTTCATTTATTCTTGTTATTCAATATGTTGCTATTCATTAAGTCAAATTCAGTAGGCTATAAAATTCCTATACCTTGATACAAAAAGGTTTATGGATTATAGAATTCATAAATTATAGATTTTGAACTTTGTTATTTAAAATTTTTAAAAGCTTAATGTTGCTTATTCATTCGTTATATGATTTTGCAAGTGTGAAAATTAATATTATGTTTAATCTGTCTAGTTCTATGCCATCTAAATATAGAAATCATTGTAAAATCTATATATATAAATTATATTGGGAAATTCAATTTTTCTATTTTTTTTCTTTCTTTCTTTTGACAATTTTCAGCAAAAGTTTTTAATTATTAGTTATGGAGTAAAAATTATGTAACGACTTATTTATTTAAAGAAATGTTAAACAATAAAACTTAAAAATTTTTATTACTATTTTAATTTTAGGATAACATGACTTGGCAGTTTTCTTTTTCTTTCTTTTTTTTTTTTTTTTTTTTTTAATTTTTTTTTTAGTTAAATAGATATTAAAATAATAACTTTTAAATAGTAGAACTTGAAAATTTTTATTGTTATTTTTAATTTACAATTACAGGGCCATATAAAAAAAAAGATTTGAAAAAAATTATTTTGTAAAGTGTACTTTTATAAAAAAGTTACATACAATGAAAGTACGATAAGATATGTCGTGTAATGTCTTATCAGATCATGGATTTTGATGAGTAATGTATTTTTAATTGCATGACAATTTATTTAATTGGATAGAGAGCTTTTTTTTGTCTTTCAATATTTAACAATTCTTTTAAAAAATCTAAAATTACCTACATTTGTTAACATTTTTGTTGACTAAATGCTTTGAGTAATATTATTAAGCTGAAATCATGAATGTGCAACTTTACTGTTTTGGGATGGTGGTACTTCAAAATAGTTTATGTGTGTGTTTAGTTAAACATTGGGAATACATTTTTATAAACTCATATTTTTCTTATGTTATGGATAACATTAAAGTAAAAGTTTTTAATTAATGTTATAGATGTCTATTGTACTGAACCATTTCGTATTCCTTTTGCGGGAAAAGTTGAGATATGCTGCTTTGATAAAACTGGAACTCTTACAAGTGATAACTTAGTAGTGGAAGGCGTAGCTGGTTTGAAGTAAGTAAAAATTTTTATGCATTATATTTCTTATTTATTCAATACTTTTCATTACTAATTTTTTGCTGCAAAGTGCTTTCAAGCTTCACAAAACAATTTATTTAACTTGTTTTCAATCTAGTTGTATGGAGTAATTTTTGTCTAGTTTGTCCTGTTTTACCAATTTTTATTAGGAATTAATGTATTGCTTAAAATTGTGAAATTGATGCTCAAATCTTATTCTAAAGCACAAATTAGATGTATATTCAATAGCTGATTATGTTCCTTGTTTTAATTTTGCTCTCATTGTCTGTCGCATGTAACGTTTGATACATAAAGAAAAAAATAGAGATTTTGTAAAAACTGATGATTTATTTTTCATAAAAATACTGTTGGAGATGCCTTTGAATGGTATTCTACTCTAGTGTTAATATTTACCATTCAATGGCAGATCCAGGTATGAGGATTTCCTTCTCCCCCCTCCCCCCCCCTTCCCTGAGAACCCATGCTTAACCTCTTGCTCTCATCATTGAAAAGAGCAATAACGCTAGGTTCTGGTAGATTGTTCAATCAGCCTGGGTTTATGATTGCATTCTGGGAACCAACGTCAGTCAAAGAATCTTCTTCAGTGTGTCTTGTCATTGGTAAGAGTGAGCTGGTTAAGCATGGGTTCAAAATTAAGAATGAGCTAGTACTTAAGGAAAAAGAGTGACTCATATCCCATAATATACTTCATTGTGCATATTGCCTCTCCCGTGAAACATTTTTGGGTCTGCTACTGGTACCATTCAACAGAAAGACAACTATATATCTTGTTAAGTTTAATTTTTTGTAATCTGAAGATATTTCACTGCATCTTTTTCCCCCTTAGAGATAAAAGTGAAGTATGTGCAATCAGTGAAATTCCTCCAGAAAGTATTCAAGTTTTAGCTACTTGTCATTCTTTAGTGCAGTTAGATGATGGTATTGTAGGTGATCCTTTAGAGAAAGCGACTTTGACAGCTGTAGATTGGAACCTTACCAAAGGTTATTTATATTTTCTTTTTTCTTAATTATGTGTAGTGAAAATTTGTCTTTCATATTTAAAAGTTATATATTTCATGCTCTTAGTGATATGATACTTTATGAAGAATTTGTCTAAAAATGAAAATATGCGTTTGTTTGCTGCCAAAAAGAAGCTGTACTATGTCATAAAATAATAATAAATAGCTAAATTATTCTAGTTTATATTCAAATTGATGGAGAAAAATGTTAGTATAACGTATTTACACATGTGAAATAAAACTAAACTGCATAATATTTAGAATGGTGTGTCCCAAACACTGGTCCACAGACCAGCACCAGTCTGCGGGACTTTACTGCCAGTTCAAGAATATAAAATTTATTTTAAATATCAGCATCAAATATTATTCTAACTAGAAATTATATTTGTATAATACTTGATATAATAAATAAAGGACAATAATATTTATTGTTTTTGGCTGGCACTGATCCACGAAACTTTTTTTCCTATTTTTGTCAGTCCATAGATACAAAAAGGTTGGGAAACACTGACCTAGAACATTTCATTTGTTTGTTGTATTTTAATTTGTGCAAGCTGAAAAAAAAAAAGTGTTTTACTATGTATATTTCAATTCACAGGTGATTGTGTTGTTCCACGTAAAGGAAAAATGGCTGGTTTGAAAATATTTCATAGATTCCATTTTTCTAGTAACTTAAAACGAATGTCTGTTATTGCTGGCTATAACAGCCCTGGTTCTTCTGATACATTTTATATATCTTCTGTAAAAGGAGCTCCTGAAGTTCTGAAAACTATGGTAGGTATTTTATTATTTCTAACTTCAGTAATTTTGAGTAAGTTTTTATTTTTTCCGTCTAATCATCAGTGTACTATTAAGAAAATATACAAGTAAAGCAAAACTGGGAATTTCTAACTAAACGCTAGGTGCAGACATAGGTAGTTTTTGACATAGTGTATTTAAATCATTTTATAATATCATCATAAAGATTCAGAAATCTGCCTTATTAATAGATACGTTTTATGTTCTCTTCTTTGGAGAATGTGGCTAGTAATGTGAAATTGGCATAAGTGTTACTTTGAAGTTTCTCATTGATGTCCATTCATTACTCCTACCAAATGATTTTCATCTTTTCACTGAACTAAAATGTTGACTAAGAGAAAAAAGTTTCCTAAATAAGATGCAGGTCCACTCACATCGCCATTCACTTGAAGCTTCCCATTGTTTGCGATAGGCCATTGACTTAGCAGAGAATGATTTGCATATCTTCCCTTATCTGAAGAGTTGGTTAAAAGACAAAAGCTTTCAAACCAATAGTTTTCATTTCTTTTCTCTTACCTGCAGATGTTAGTATGTAAATTATAACTTATTTTTTCATTTTATGTTATTGATTCCTATATATGAAAAGTTTATGTATAGTAAATGTTACAACAAGAGGATGATTTTCTAGATTTCATAAAATTTTTAATTTGTCTTCATCATTTGTCATTGAAGCCAGATTAGGCAAAAAGTCTGTTCCAGCTCCTTAGTCGAACCACTGCTTTCTTAGTCGCCACGGTCTCGTTTGCCCTTTAGCATGCAGCAAAAGGCAGCTCTAGGTAATCTCCAGTGTTTCATATGCTGGACAGCTCTAGGTATTTTCTCTCTAATGTTATCCAAAAAATAAAAAAAGAATTTCTTAATTTTGTAAATCTCTGAGAATCACAAATTTAAGAACCCATGCAACTTTTGACCTGTGTGAGGAGAAAAAAAAAAGTAATAATGATAATTGTTGCAACCTTATGTGTAACAATCTTTGTATAATATGTATTTGTATATACATTCTTAAACTCTTGTGACACCACTGTATTTAACCCAATGAACACCAGGTTTAAATTAGAACTAGTGTTCTGTTATCAGATATTAATGAAAGTGACAAGTTTTCTTGTTTAGCATTCTGTTTTTAAAATATGCAAATAGTTTGTATAAAATTTACAAGATTAAAACCATGAATTTCGTATTGAAAAATATATATGTATATATAATTTATTCATGATAAATACTTACTTCTTACATAGTTATTTGAACTTTCATGATTTTCGTTTTCTCTCACTCTGTTTTAGTTTAAAACACTTCCTTCTAATTATGAAGAAACCTATACAGCAATGGCTAGGCGTGGAGCTCGTGTTTTAGCCTTAGGAAGGAGAGAATTAGGGATGCTATCTCATCAAGAGGTGAGTATGAATAAATACCACACATACATTTAAATTATGAACATAATGCAGGTTTGAATTGTATGAAATGCTAAGAAATGCTTTTGTGAAATGCAGTTGAACCTCATTAAGATAAAAACATGAAATTTTGCTTTAAGAAAAACAGTATCCCTATCATGTTAACTTGGAAAACAATAATAATTACAACATTTAATAGAAACATGAAGACAAACTTCTGTTTTTAAAAGAAGTAAATTTTGCACTTGTGAGAAAAAAAATTGAGTGATAGTATTGTAGCAGCCTTATTTTTAACTGAAAAGGAGAAGGAAGAGGTGAATAAACTGGAAGCTGATGTAAAGGTTTAGATTTACTCTGCTTGAAGTGATAGCCTTTCACCAGATCATACCTAATGCCAAAATGACACTTTTCAAAACAGTTACAATTACAGTAGAGAGCCAGAAATCTGCACTGGAACCAAGGCTTGTGTAGATTTTAGGATTTGGCAGATTTTGGGATTTGATTAAAAGATAAACGATTACATTTCTGTTATGATTTTAAAAAAGTGGAATGCAATTACAATGAAATAAAAACACATTCAAAAAAAAAATAAAAATAACCATGTAAACTAGCAATGCAAATGGTTTCAAATTTTTCTTTTTCTAATTTTAAAAACATGGTCTACGGTGATTTGTTTTAAAATATTTTTTTCTACTTTCAATTTCTTTCTTTCTTTTCTTTTCCTTTCTTTCTTTTATTTATTTATTTTTGGAAATTGTATATTATCATTAATTCTTGTTTTTTACAGAACTTTCCTGTTCTAAAAATCTAAGATACTCTTCTAACTTAAAACTTTTAACAAATGGATTTTATTATTATTCCCCAAGTTTTCATCATCATCATCAGAATCATATTTATCTGGATTCAAGACACTTTTCAACATATTCATCACAGGTGGATGACTGTGAATTTCATATTTTACATGAGAGAAGGTATGCGGATTTTGGACGTTTCCAGATTTTAGGTGGCTGGATTTTTGGCACTCAACTGTAATTATTTTGTATTAAAAAAAGGAATAATATGTTATTTTAAACCCCTGTTATCTAAGAGAACTTACTGTTTGAAAATTGTGAGTTTTGTTTAACACCCTTTGCCTTATTTATTTCTCATACTTTTTAATTTGGTGTAATTCTACTTCATGTTTGTCAATTTCATACAATTCTGCATACTTAAATTTGTGCATAATAATTAGATTTTGCTTTTTTGGAAAGACATGAATGATTTTATACTGGCAAAAATTGCCAAACATAGCAACCGTAAATCTCATTTTTTCAGTTTTTTATTAATATCTTCTAAAATAATGCGAATTTCACAAAAAATGAAGCCAGTGGAATAGCTTCCTCAGAATTTTTTGAGGACGTGGACACCTTCATCGAAACTCAACTCCCTGTGGTTATGGAGGAGATAGAATGACTTTATCCGCAGCAGCAGCGGCAGCTACATTTTTGTGGAATAGAGAGACACGACAGCTTATGTACTACTATTCTCATGTGTGTATGAGTATGGGCTTATTTGCTTGTATGGTGATGTTAGAAATGTACTTTTTTGCATAAAAATGATGATTAACTTAAAATGATTATAAAGTATTCTATAGATATCATTTAAAATCTTTGATATCTGTGTTTTCATGATTTGTTTTTTAAATCATCCTAAAGCATTTTGCTTTTTTATCGGTTAGTATAAAAAGATTTTTACCCTTCAACTTTGTGTTTACGAGGTTTGACTGTATATAAAGTTGTTTTTAATTTATAATTTAGTGTAATGATCTCTTAAATATGATCGTAATAGTTTTATTTATTTTGATTTATATACAAAAGGTGAGTCCGAAAATATGTTTCCCCCCTAGTGACTGTGGATAGAGGTGTGTATGAAAGACAAGAAATGTAACGAGGCATTTAAAACGTAACTTTATTTTTCTACATAATTACTAATTTTGTTGAGTCATAGCTCATATGGTAAAGACACACTGAGAAGAATGGCTAAACTTTTATTGGCTGCCAGGAGTCTTATGGCAGATAATGCTGGCGACTGGCGTAGGAAGGAAAAAGTAAAAGGTGACTCATTTGTCTTATTGCTTTATGAACTTCAAATAGCCTTTCAAGAAAAATCAGGGCTTTGTATACAGAAGTGTTGAATAACTTGAGTGATTTGAGCATTTCATCTAAAGTGCCTTCCAACTAGATTTTTCTTCAAAACCTGAAACAGATAGAAGTTACTGGATGCTGACTCAGTACTATGATGGATCACAAGGTGCTCCCAACCATTTGTTTGAACATTACATCTGTCTCATAGACTTCCAAGAGGCGGTTATGGGTTTCTGCTCCCTATGGTCTATGTGCTCATTCACAGCAGGCAAGCTCTCTCACTTCCTCCTTTGACCATGAATTCAAAATGTACCTTCTCTCCATATCTCCCAGGACCAGACTGAGAGGCTCGTCATTACTTTGTGTAGGCACTGCGACAGTGCCGTTTGCTTGTTCGCAGTTGAACAATACCCAGTCGTGTATGGATATCTTGCATTCAACCACTGTCTTGTTTCCCCTTATTGCTGTTCAATTTCCTCATTAAAATTGGAAGAGAAACTTATTTTCAGACTCACTCTCATATATATAAATTGAAGTAGTGCATTTAAATAAGTTGCTTGAAATGTACTTCTTTGATCAGTCAAAACTGAGCTGTATTGTTTGATAATTAGTTTGATATTGTTTGATAATCTAGTTTAAAAGAAACAGTTTACATAGCATGTGTTACATTTTATTAATACTGAATATTTGTATTCTAGGTTCGAGTGTTGACTAGAGATGATATAGAAAAAGAATTAGATTTTGTGGGTTTTGTAATAATATCCTGTCCTTTAAAGTCTGATTCTAAAGCAGTCATTAAAGAAATTCTTGAAGCTAGTCATCATGTATGTGTATAAAATTTCTATAGTTTATTCTATTATATTTAAAGTACTATAGCCTGCTTGTCATTTCTATTAGAGAAAAACATTACAACCAGCAGCTCTTGATGAATTATTTATTGATAGGATGTTTGGTTGGGAAAGGGAAATATAGATTATTAAAATAAATTTTTATTAATATGTCTAAAATATTTTCAGAATTTTTAATTATACAGTGTCAGGCATAACTCCCTCAGTAGTTGTCATAACTTATATAGTTATTTTAAAATTGTCAGGGTTTTTATGCTTCATAAAAAAAACTTATGAAACTTTTTTTAAAAATTAATTGTCTTAGTGAAAAAGTTAGGAAAAAGGTGCTTTTTTATGAAATCCTAGACTCTTCTGGTTAAGTTGGAAAATTACTGTATTCTTTTCTTTTCTCTTCTTTCTTTAATTGTGGATGAAAGAATGTATCTGTTCAAAAAATAAAACATGCTTTACCTCAATTTACTAATGGCATTATATTTTCTTTAAGTTTCAGTTAGTTTCTCCTTAGGCTGTATCAGTAATTTTTTATTCAGATAATAATATCAGATAATTATTGAAGATGAAATTAGTTTAGAGTGTAAACTTCATAAATGAGTGTCACCAAAAGTGTTACTTACAGTACTAATTAATTATCTTCTACAGTGTAATCTCAATATCTTGAACCTTGATATCTTGAAAAAATGTATTTTCCCTTACCCATTAACCCTCTGTTATTTCACCTTGTAATTTTGAAAACTTGATATCTCTAATTTTTTCCGTATCCCTTCGATTTCTAGATATTGAGGTTATGCTGTGTTTATGTTTATGAGGAATCTTGATATATAAAGGATTGTTCTAGAAAACTCTACAACTTCATTTCATCAAATTAGTATGAAATCTGCATGTAATCTCAAATTTTATGACTTTAAATATTTGCTTAGATTTCTCAAAATTATATTTTTCTTTTTCCTTTCTAATGGCTGGATCAGTGGCCTACTGGAGGCTTGACCTCTACAGAGCCTCAGGTCATTTTATTATGAGGTTGCCTATTTGGCAGATCAATGTTGCCCCCTATGAGTGGTCTCCTAATTTTGAACTATTTCTATATGAGAGACCTAGTACCTGAAATCAGCACCCCTAGAGGTATTGTTTGAACAAGGAGGACATTGCAGCAACGAGCAGGTTTTATGTGCACCAGCTCCCATTAGTGTACACTGTTCTACAGCAGCTCAGCCGAGAGGAGTTTTCACCCTCCCAAGCACTGGCCAAGTCCATGCTGCTTCACTTTCTATGTCCTTATAAGAATGTAGCTTAACAACTAGGCTACTTTTTTCATTCTAATTTTCTAGTTTAGAGGATTTTATTTTATTGCTGAATATTGACAGCTTAACTCTATTGGGCTTCTTTAATGCTATGAATGTCAGCCTTGGAAATCCTAAAAAGTTTGAAGGCATAGCACAATTTAGAGCATCATCAGAACAGGGGTCCTTCCACATACTGACTTACCCAGAGAGAATATGTAGTTCCACATTTTTCTCTCCACATATCTGTATGTATGATGAAACCCTTTTAAATGAAAATCATGTATGTAACACTGTTAGGTGCACAAGTTTATTGAAAGACAGGGGTGGGAACTAATGCTTTACAAATAGCAAAACTACAATAAATGCTACATTTTCCTGTAGTTTGTAGTGTAACATGCTACTTTTTAAAAAAAGTAGTGTAATGTGTACCACAAAACAAAAAATTCAGTAGTTTGTTGCACTTTTTAAAAACTACTTTTAACATTACTCTTGCCGCATCATCACTTCAAGCAGTTGATCACGTGGTGCTATTGCACTTTCTTCTGAGTATAGAACTAGGTTCGATACTTGAAGGACCCCCCAATGCACACACACGCAAATGAGGGTAAAAAAAAAGGTATGCTATGTGTGTTTGCCTCTAGCTATCCCCTTCTTTGTTATGGTTCCTGGTATTAAATAATACCAGGAACATATGTAGTATAACCATTCTGAAATATACTCACATAACATTTAAAATACAAGGGATATACAAACACTCGAAGGAGAGGATGAAGAGTGAAAGAAATTAAAATAAAAATAAAAAGACAGAAAAAAACGAAGGAAAGAGAGGAAAGGCAGTACGGTACATCCAGAGGCTGACTATACTTAGACTGGGCCCTATGCCATTAGCTTATTTCGGGGGGGCCCTTTACTATCACAAGCATATTTATCCAACTTTGACAACTGTTGCGTTTTTGGGATTTAGAACATTTTTGAGAAAAAAAAAATTATGTACATATTCATACTTGGGCAAGATTATATATTTAAAAATTATTTTTACAATATTATTTGTAGCCCATTTGTGTTATTAAGTTGTATGGAGACTAAGTCAAGAATGGCTATTACATGGCTCTCGTGCCAAGTTTAGCATGCACGAAAATTTCTTGGGCCCACAAAAAATTTGTTTTTTCATTTTCTTCTTTTCTGAAATACACACACATAACATTCAAAATTAGGACAGCACAAGGGATATACAAACATACAAAGGAGAGGATGAAGAGAGAAAGAAACTGAAAAAAAAAAAAAGAAGGAAAACAGAGAATACAGAAAAATATGAAGGAAAGACAGGAAAGGTGGTATCTTATGTCCAGAGCCTCTGATTATACTTTAAAATATAAAACACAATCCACTGTATGCAAAAAAAAAAAAAAATTGTGATTTCATTAACTGTAGTTTTGGTATTTCGATAAAATCATATTTATCATCCAAAAAATGCGTCTCCAAGTTGATCTAGTGATGGACAATTATGTAATAGGTATTACAGGGGAAATTCTTTTATTATTATTATTTCAAATTTCCAATCGGGATATTTAGGGGGCCCCTATTTTTCAGGGTCCCCAGCTGTTGTTCCCATCACCTGTGTGATAATTGGGCTCTGGGTGTGTCAGATACGACCAGAAGTAGAACAACTTGCATTTGCATTGATGCCTAGTCTGAGTAGTGTGATTCTCAAGCATATATTTTCCCTGGCACCCTGACACATGGTTCAAATATCCTTGTAACGATATTGTTCAAATTTTAGCAGATGTCGCTGAGTATCACTGCAGTGTAAAGGATAAAGTAGCAACATTTTGATTTCAAAAAGTTATTAAAACTTAATTAGTTTCAACAAAACTTCAATAATAAGCAGTAGTTGCTCATTAGAGCAATATCAATAGTTTTCTTCTAATTAGTAAATCAATATCCTACAATCTGAATGTATATTGACTCTTTTAAAAGTTTGCCTCCTAAAAGTAGTGAAAAAGTAGCAAAATAGTGACTACATTCCAAAAGTACTTGTAGTTAACTACAAAAAAAAGTAGTTTTTCCCACAACTTCTCAAAGGTTTTGTGAAAGCATCCTGATAGAACTTTTGTTATATCCTTCCCTGGATTTGTCAGCAATTCAGTATTCATGGTAGAGAAAATTCTTGCTAAAATGTTGAAAGAATTTAAATTCTATATAAGTAAACGAAAATCTATAAGTGAACTCTTAACTGTTCAAGACTCTCATAACTTCTACTTTCCTTCTAAAAGGTAAAATAGAAAAAAAAAAATAGAAGCTTGAATTTTTTTTTTCTCACTTTTTAAAGTCTTTCTAAGGAAAAAATAAAACTTTGGTTGGCATTTAAAGAAAAAGAAAATCTGTGAAAAGCAGCAATGCTGCAAAGTATCAGTGTTGAGAATAGTAATTAGTATTCAGTAAATCCTTGAACTTAAATAAAGTCAAGGAACAGTTTCTGCATTTTGACTTCAGGCTTTTCATTAAACACATTATTCCTTCAGTTGGGAAATTATTTTGTACGTGATATGAGTTCCATAGTTGCTTCCAAATGTGTTATTATTATAATTACTTGCCATACCTTGGAAATAAAAAGTAATTTTTATCTTTCTCCTTTCACAGGTAGTTATGATAACTGGAGATGCACCTTTAACAGCATGCCATGTTGCCAGAGAGTTAAATTTCACGAGTCATGAAATGACTCTGATTTTAACTCCACCAAAATCTAAAGCAGGTATTTATTCCGATTTTTTCTTTTTTTCAATTTTTGTTTCAGGCATATTTGTTTAACATACTTTTAATGTGGATTGGAATTTCAGTGACACATTCCAATGATTGTGCAGCTGTTCTTAATCTCCATCTCGTGCCCATTAGCCTAACAATAAGTCATTGTGTATATGGCTCATTACATTTAAAATACAGCTCCATGCAGTTTAACATACTCCAAGATATCTAGAGTTGTAACCACAAGGTTTTGCAGCTTCTCGCAAAATCAGGTTGAACTGTGCTACAACCATTAACAGCAATATTGGACTCAATTTTGTTTCCTAATGTGCATATTTTGAAAATTGTTAAGTGTTGTAAGAATGATGATTTAATTTATGATTTGTTTCATTACTTTTGGGACAGACCTTGTATTAGAATGTTTCAGAGTGGTTTGCTTATTTACATTAAAATTAATATTCTGCTTGTGAAATAGAAAGTATGCTTTGTTATGTCTAAATTGTTTAGTAAATTGTCTTTGTGAACCCGTGAACTTTTATAAATTAAAATTGGAAAATAATGTAAGAAGTACACACTGAAAGTCATTTTTAAAACTTTTTGTGTATTTATTTTTTCAGGGGGGGGGGGAATCTATAAAAAGCAAATGAAGATAAGCTTTTTAATGTATTTTTCTCAAAAACTGTTATTTAGTTAATCTACTCAAATTTTTATTTGCAGTGCAGTTTAGTTTTTCATCAAACTTATAAAATTGTGTATCATGAATGTTAATTAAAACAAAATTTTCAGATTACATTCAAAATGAAGGAAAAATGTGAATTGCTTTATTATAAAGTGTGAGTTATTATAAATATATTAAATTGTGAAGATATTTTTGTAAATATTTAAGCGATATAAAAGGATCACATTCTGAAAAAATAAGGCTTGATCTTTGATCATATCCTTTTCTTAGGATAGCAGTAGGTTTTCAAACTACTGCTATCTATTGATTAGCATCTTATACTCTGCAAAAAATATTCTTCTATTTTCTTACATCCATAATATTCACTGACACGTGAGCAATGAATTATTCTCTTTCATTTCATGTACTAAGTTTTAAAAAATCTTGTAAAAATTAAGAGACAAAAGTTAGTAAGTTTTTTTTTTTTTTTTTTTTTTTTTTTTACATAAATCAAAGTTTAAATAACATGATGCACTTAGTGGAATCTTAAAATATAAATTTAAGTAAATCTGAATTTAGAAAGATTCTTTATTATTTATTTAATCCTTAAACAATCCTATTTCCTTCTCATAATGGCATCTCCCTCTTTCTAAAACTACATATAGAGAGTATACATTGTACTTGCACTTCCGTGCCAAATTTTAATAGTATATAAATTTAGTTTTCTGTGAAAATCTGCATTTCTTATTGTTTGGATGACAGCAGGAAAGCTGTAGCTTATTGGATAATTCAATGGTTATGAAAAATTTTCAGAAAATGAAGAAATCTTAAAATTGATTTTCTGAAAAATAAATTGTAAACACTTTGTACTTATTCATTTATACTTTACTTATCAGTTATTGTATTCCATTCAATTTTTATTGATCAGCATTAGTCATAATGACATAATGTACACAAAGAATGTATATTTCCTAAAAATTTATGAAAAGTTTGTAGAATTTTTTTATTATTTTTGACTTTTAGCCATGTCATTCTCTTTCAGAAATGAATAGTCAATTTGGACGATTCTTTTCATGCTAATTGTTGAGCTGTTGCAAAATTTCTGGGTTTTTTCTCTTTCGATGTCCAAATGAATTACTCCATGCATCCCCGGGGAGATTAAAGAACAGAACAAACAACATTGAGAAATTTTTAAGTTGTTTGTTGCTCTCTCTTCAATATTCAAAGCCAGTTAGATATAAAAAATTACTTTGATCAAATTTTCTTTTATTTATATTGAAACTTTGTGAATAAGCAGCAGTGAGTTCAGAATATATTTTTCTTCCTGAAAAGTAGTGAATGATTTCTATTTATTTTCTCATATAGAGCTTAAATAAATCAGATACTTGTCTCTTAAATGCTAAAATTATCGCACCCTTTTGAGTTTGTGTTATGGCAAGCCTACACAAGGGGCATCTACCTACGTGTTGGTCAGAGAACTTTCTGGGGGGTTCTAATGCATATTCGTGTTACATCTGAAGGAACTGACGAAAGCTCCACACCATTAGATTGACAGCCATGTGGCAGGCCCAAACACGGAACCTTCTCACTTGAGCTGTCTACCATAGTCAGTGTCTTATTCACTTGACTGTGGTGGGACCTAGTATCCTGTTGAAGGCAGAAAAGTACAACACTGCATTAGAAACTAGAGATCAAATGACCTCTGGCAAAATTCTAGTATTGAGAAATGTACTTATTCTTCATTTCTTTTTTGTAAGTGCTGCCATGCCATAGAGTTAACTTAGCAATATTAATTTTGTTGGTAGCGAAACAATACTCAACTTACCATTCTTTACCAGTTAATTAAATGATCTACATTAAGAATTATTAATATTTCTTTGATTATATTATATTATTTATTTTATTTAGAAGAGCAGTGGAGCTGGATATCTATTGATGAATCTGTTCTTTTACCTGACATTCCAAGTAAAAGTGCTGACAATCTCTACAAAACGTATGATTTATGTCTTACTGGAGAGGTTTGTAAAAAAAAAAAATTATTAGATTTTTTTTAATTTATGAAAGGTGTTTAAAAAAATTCTTCTACCGTTATTGAAGTTCTCAAATTTTTTCTTCATGAACTGTTTTGATTATTATTTGCTTCTCATGGGGATGGAATCCATATATCAACTTTTTCTGCTTCCAGGGCATGACATATTTAAGCTCAAAAAATCCAGAATTTTTAAGAAACCTGTTACCTCATATTCGTATTTTTGCTAGAGTTGCACCAAAGCAGAAGGTAATTTTTATATTTTATTTACATTAAGTCTGAATGCATTTTTACTGGATCTTATTTGAATTTATTACTGCTCCAAATGTTTCTTTATTTTTTACACCAATAATTTTGCATGTATTAATTCTATTGGGATCCGAATTTCATTTTTAGTTGGAAAATTCTTTCTCTTTAATTAAATGTATATGTACCTTAGTTTAAATGGCTCACATCAGGTTTCGTTGAATGTAGACGAATGGTTTAATAATTGCATTGTATACTATTAAGAACAACAGGTTTTTTGGGGAAATTTTAAACTTTTCTATGTTCAATAATTAGTATAAATGTCTCAAATGGATTAAAAAAAAACACTATGATTTAATAAGAATTCAATTACTATTACCTAGAATAACCTGAAGTGTACTATTTTTGTACTATGTTTAAATATAGTACGTGTAAAATTTGTTAATTTGGATATGCTCAGCATGAATTGATTTCAAGCAGTTTCTTTTGCTATGAAAACACAAAATTAATTTAAAGGTGTAGTTTTAAGGTTGCACCCTTCTAATTTATATCTTTTTTGCTCAAAGCTTGAATACCAATCCAGAATTGCATGAAATATGTCATTATTATTTAGAACCTATTTTATGTAGTCTAAATACATTTTATGTCTTTCAAATTACTGTATCAACATAATGTGAATTATCTTTCTTCTTTTTTTTTTTTTAAATATAGGAAGCTGTTGTCACTGAACTGAAAAGCCTTGGTTTTGTAACTTTGATGTGTGGTGATGGTACCAATGATGTAGGTGCCTTAAAGCATGCTGATGTAGGTAAGGAACTGTTTTTATTACTTAAATCATTCCAAGTATTTTTTTACATAAGTATATTTTTTGTACTTTCAGTTAACTGCACCTGAGACAAAATTAGGCTGTTTTTCCCAAAATGCCTCTCACCGCCTTAATCCGATGACAGTCACCAATTCAAACTCAATGTTCTATGAACATAACTGATCGCGACTGAAAACATAAGTAACTGATAAAAACAACATTGTGCATTTAACTCAGTTTCAGGTGAATACTTTACAAAGTTGGGCTATAAAAATCCACTTCAATTGAGTTTTATTTAAAAAAAAAAATTGTGTATCTGCTTTTTGTGTGGGAGTCAGCCTTGAAAATTCTCCACCCAGTGGTGTTTTGTTAGCCTAAAAAGACATTGATGAAACATTCATCACTGCAGAGGGTCAAGCTGAGAATTGAAACCTGACAATTGAAAATCTCTATGTAGTGGTTTTTTGCTAAACTAAGTAATGTTGGTAAATATGCCCACTACTGTCAGGGTTAATGCCTGAAATCCACTTACAGTGATTTTTTGTTTACCAGAGAAAACATCACTGGGTCTAGTAGCATCATGGTCCACCACTACGAGAAGCTGTCTTAAAAATTAGCTACTTCTAATTTTTTCTTAAACTAAAAACATGTCAATAAAAGAGAGGGTTAAGGTCTTAAAAAAAATAATAATAATTAAATAACACTAAAACCTTTACAAACTGTTAAAACTCACCAAGGTTTGCAATTTTTGATGATTTATGACCAAGTTTGGCACCAAAATATAAGTCCACAAAGTTGAAACATTGGCAAAAAACTAATAAACCCTACAGTTTATTATAAAGGAGAAGTACAGTTAGAATATGCCCGACAAAGATTGTAAAACAGTTTTAGTAAACGATTTTAATATAGATTTCAGCTCCAAAGTAGTGTTTTATGGAACAAGGAAGACAAATACAGTACGCTCATGGATTATGATACTTACCAAATAGTATTTATAAAGATGAAGTATAGTTAGAATTTGGCATAAGATTTTTAAACAGTTTTAGTAGGTGATTTTAATGTAGATTTCAATTTCTAAAGAAGTGTGAGCCAAAGTATGAAATAAGTCACAGCAACTACAGCAAATTCTGTGAGTTTAGCTCAAATAGTTGCAATGGCCACTCGTTCTTATGGCAAGTTTAGCTGGGTGTGCTTAAATTCTTGATTACTTGAATGTGTGTTAAGGTTTCATTTGAAATCGTAGAATGCTTACAAGAAAAGTAAGGCATATTTTTTGTTGCTTGTTCTCCTCATTATATCGTTAATTCTTTTTTATTTTTTAAGTGGGAAAATAAACTGCAATTCCAATTTATCACAAAATTTAAGGTTTTGCCCTGAGCTTAATACTTTTTCCTGCTAACTTGAAAAAATTCTCTCAGCTATTTTTGCAGTATGATGGGGGAAAAAAAAAAAAGGAGAAAAAAACCCTTCAGTATTTTAATGTGATGCTATAATTAATATGAGTGACAGCTGATTTAATTGAAAATGTATTTAATTTAATAAAAAATATTTCAGGTTCAGATTTAAAATTGAGCTTATAAAGTAAAAATGTATGTGAATGTTTGCTACAAATAAATATAATTAATTTTAAAAGTCACCATACCAATCAGTGGAAGTGCAGAAAACTCTTTATT
The DNA here is from genome assembly GCA_038373885.1 of Cheiracanthium punctorium. NCBI lineage: Eukaryota > Metazoa > Arthropoda > Arachnida > Araneae > Cheiracanthiidae > Cheiracanthium > Cheiracanthium punctorium. Next base: position 715,011 of record JAWZYV010001926.1, on the reverse strand, counting down.
TACAATTTAGGTGTTGCTATTTTGTCAAATGCTCCACAACGTCCACCATCCAAACCAAAAAAACTAAAAGATGAAGAACAAGATAAAGATAATATGGTAAACGATGCCATATCTAAACTTGAAAATATGGCATCTAAAGGAAGAGTCTCTCGGAGATCTGAAGCAAAAAATAAAGTTCCAACAAAAGCAGACAGTCTTACTGAGACGCAGGTTTGTATATATTAAAGTATCTATATTCAAATTGGTCAATGATATCCCACCCCCAAACAAAAGTTAATTAAGAAGTTATATTTTACTATTCATATTAAAAAGAAAGATTTAATTAAAAAAAGTAGTGGTTATACAAAAGTTCTACAAATTTAGTAAAGTATAATGGTAATTAAAAAAGATTTTCCATAACTAAAAACTTTAATTTTTAATTCAGTTATAGATTATCAGATGTATGTTTGCTGTTATCAATTTTGTAAACCAAACTTTATTCCTAATAAGGCGTCAGTATTACACTCTTGACTTATTCTCCTCTTCATAATTTAACATTAGATTATTAACAACAAAGTAGCCTTTTTGTCTCTTTTTATTAAAAAAAAAAAAAAAATTCTTTCAACAAATTTCAATCTTTAAAAATCTAAAGTCGTTGGCTTGTCAGATATTGAATTTGATTATTAAACAACATTAATTTTGTTAAAGCACTTGTGCAGTCATTGCCAATTAAAAACTGTTTAAAAGATATATTTCGGCCACTGCAATGGCCATCATCAGTTGAAACTGTTGCCTTTCTTTTTCCATCTCTTGAGGTGAAAGGTACATCATCAAAGGATGCGTGTGTCATTGGTGGTTCTATAAGTTGTTGATGTTGTTAGGATCTCTAAGGTTCATGAAAAAGAGCATATGTCCCGTTGTTATAATTGGCATTTTTTTTTATATTTTTAAAGTCAATTTCTATTTTTGATTTCTGTGCTAAGTTGGAGAGGGCAGCTCTAAGTTTATTAAATTTAAGGTCATTAATATGTTCATTTTTTCTTTCTTTAATTTTGCATTTTGTCATACCTATGTAGCTGCCTGTTTCCTGAGTTTTCAAAAAAGACGAATTTCATAAATTCCAGGGGTTTCTTGAGAACCTGTTAAATCTTTATTGGAATGGACATGTTTACCAATGATCCTCAAGGAATAAAAACTATTAAATCTTTATCAGAAGGGACATGTTTAAAAATGTTTTTATCTGATGTCTTTCCTGATAATGCCCATGGCAGTGGCTTAAATATATTAAACAGTTTTTAAGTGGTAATGACTTTTTAAATTTTCACTATAGGGCTGTATGCTTTAATAGTTTTTAACATTAATTTGATTTTAATATTTTTAATTGTGATCAATTACAACTGCTCTTTTAAATAATATTTTATACAAATAATATACTTATTTATTTATTTTTAAGAAAAAAATTCAAAAATTGCTTAAAGAAATGGAAGAGCAAGAACCTGCACAAATTGTAAAATTGGGAGATGCAAGTATTGCAGCACCATTCACATCAAAGCTGTCATCCATTCAGTGCAGTAAGGCTCTTCATTATTATTTTTTAATTACACATCTGCTGCTGTCTAATTTATGTACTGTTTATGATTTAACAATTTGAAAATGCTTTTTAAAGTGGTTTGAGTTTCACGCTTTTTTTTTTTTTTTCTCCTTCTAAAGAAGAATCAGTGTTGTCTTACTTAATATTAGTATTGCTAGTTTGGGTTTAGATGTTTCCAAAAGAAAAAATTTATATATATGTACATATATAATTGATGATTATATAATTTTATTAAATCACTTTGCTTTACTATTTCTCTTTTGACCAATGTAATCTATATTATTATTATTATCATGTGTTTTAAAGTTTGCAAATATCATATGCCTATCTTTACTTTTAATAATTAAGCAATGGTATTGTTCAGTTTAAAGTGCCATGTCTTGTATAAAGCCTCCAAAATGTCATTATTTAAAGTTTGTTTGCAATTTTATTTGATAGTGTTTTTAGTTTTTGCTTCAGAATTGTTCAAAAATTTACTTTTATGAAAGTAACAAAGTTTACTGAAAAATATCCATAGTTATGAATTAAAAGTACCTAAAACTCTGGTAATAAAATTATTTTAGCTGTTATTGACAACCATCTTCAGTCAACTGGTTCCTTTTGCTAGATCAAGTTCTCCAATTCATTTTCCGATTGCATGTGTAAGCCATATTGTTGGCAGCTCCACCTGTTGAACATATTTTCAGATTCTTACAGAAAAGCATTTTGCAAGAATTGCCTTTTCAACTGTTTTTCTGCTTGATTCTTTGGAAATCTGCTCAATAGATCAAGCTCTAAACATAATGGCATTGAATATGGAAAAGCTTTATCAAAAGTAAGGAATTAGCTGACTGAAGATGGCCATAATTAATAGCTGAAATATATTTTAGTATTAAGTTTTATAGGTATTTTAAATTTATAACATCTTCCTTTTATTTTCTACTAGCTGCGTGCCCGTTCTTCTCACGGTAGGAAACGAAAAATTTCCTCACATGTGTAATTCGAATTAATTCCAGTGATGTGGAATTTAGAAAAAGCAAAATTATTTCACTCTTGACTTAAAATTTGCATCATATATGTAATAACCTGAGATCATTGCAATATAATGACACACACACACAAAAAAAAAAAAAAAAAAAAAAAAAAACTATGTCAGCGTCATTCGGTATCAAAAATGTGAAAATGGACCGTTTGCAGTGAACTTCTCACTTTCAAAATGTCTTATTTCCTCAGACACGCTGTCTTTTAGGTTCACGTTTTAGCGTTACATACCTCAGACACTACATGAAATGGACATTTTTTTTTTAATTTTAAAAATACGTCACCCTCTCTTGCAACCATTTACAAAAAGAAAAGAGATAAGACTGCGCTATTTATAAAGGCTTTAAAATTGTTTTTCTAGATTATGCAGTTTAATTTTTCTTCTCACAAATAAATCCAGTATTTATAAAAGGAAATCGAGCCAAGCAAAGAAATCGTCTGCTCGCGGGACCCGTTTTTATTTATTTTTTTCAACTGGCAATTTTAATCATTGTTACTGTATCAATGACAACCAAACTGCAAGATATCAAACCGAAACTCATAAGCAGGTACTACTGAAATGAAAATCCTTCTTTACTTAAAAATTCGTAAAAATTCTCCTAATTTATATTTCCCCCCCCCGTTCTTCTTTTAAAAGTGGGCGAATTGTGTGCTCAGTCTTTTGCCCAAATATAAAAAAGTTATGACAGATAGAATTCAAAATGCAGCAGTTTTAAAAATATTTTTCGAAAGTTAGCGTCAAATTTAATTTTATTTGAAAAATTCCCAAAAATCTGCAAATTATGTTACACAGTCCGAACAAATAGTTTTTAAAAGAAAATTTTCTCCTCTATACGATGATGTAAATATCGTTTTCTTGCGAGTGCAATTACCGGCGTTATTATGTATTACGCAAGAAAAATTGCTAAAAATCGGACAAAACATAAAATAAAACATTTTCTAATTCGAATTTCGAAATAATCGCTTCGAGGTTTGTCGAGACCAGTCTTGGAGAATTTCCGTACAAAATTTGGTAGGTCTACGATCACCCGTTTCAGAGCTACGCGAGACACAGACAAACGGACAGTTTACACTCTGTTTTATTTATATAGATAGTTACTTTAAATCGTCTGTAACTTTTAATTTTTGAAAAAGTACTTGCATTAATGATCTATAATTATTATTATTAGTAGTAGTAGTAACAAATTTTACATGTGAGTATTTTTTGTTTCAGTATGTCACATCATCAAACAAGGACGGTGCACTTTAGTAACAACTCTACAGATGTTTAAAATTTTAGCCTTAAATGCCTTGATTCTAGCTTATTGCCAAAGTGTATTGTACTTAGATGGAATCAAGTTTAGTGATACCCAAGCAACTCTACAAGGATTGCTTTTAGCTGGATGCTTTTTATTTATTTCTAGGTCAAAGGTAACTGTGTCAATACTTTAATGTACATATACAAACCATTGCTTCTGCTTTCATGCTTGGCACTGATTTTTGAATTCGAGCTACGTTTCATGTATTTAGTAACTCTCATTATTACATATATTACTTTTTTTTCAATTATTGGTTGTACACTTTAAATTTTGTATTTGTTTATTGATTTTAAATTTTTTGAAAACTATTGCTATTAAAAAAAAATTTCATGCCTGAGCTCTATTAATTATAGTTATGTTGATTTTTTTTTTTTTTTTTTTTTTTTTTTTTTTTTTGGGGCATACTTTCATTTTTCAGAAATCTTCATTATACTCATGCATTTCAACCTCAATTTGTAAACTTTCCCCATTCACTGCTGTCTGTGGTTTATTCAAAATATACACTTACAAAAAAAAAATCTTTATTTTAAATTAGTAAAAAAGATATTTATTGACTAAAATAAAAACTAAAAGTATTTTCGACTGGATATGCCTTGGAAGCTTTCTTAATTTGAAATAGTTGAATGAATACTGATGTTTCTGAGTACATTTTAATGATATTGAAGTAATTTAGAAAGTGAAACTTGAATATGAATTCAGATTCACCAACATTTTTCTAAAAAACTCAGTTATAATATTGGCAGTAAATGGTATCCAATAAACTGCATAATTGTTTAAATTTGTAATAGTGCTCAAACAAATCTTTAACCCCATTGGCACATGATTTAAATATCTTTTAAAGCCAAAAACTGTCCACACTGTGAATTGCATTCAAATTAGAAGCATGGTATCTTTTTCCATTTTTTGTATGTATTATAAATGAGCATTTGAAGATAATTTTTTTTATAAAGGAAATGAACTACCTATAATTAAAAAAATTATATTAATGCATAAATAAAGTCTGATGCACTTCAAGTTTGTATTTTCTACTAATTTTTTTGTCTTTTTTTTTTAGCCATTGAAAACTTTATCTAGAGAACGACCTCTTCCAAACATCTTCAATGTATATACCATTTTAACTGTATTATTACAGTTTGCTGTACATTTCAAAAGTTTAGTTTATCTTGTGGAACAGGCTACTGTCAGATCTCCTCCAAGGTACAGAATTTTAAACATATTTCAGTAGATCATGTTTGAATTGTGTTGTCCATTTTGCAGAGAAGTCAGTCTAATAAACAAAAATTTTCTCCATTCTTTCTTCACTAATTAATATTAATTTATTCATTTTTTAGTTGGCAGTCTTATTTTTGTCTTTCCAAAATGTTTTTTTTAAAATAAAAATCCATTTTTAACAAAAAGTTAATAACAATGAATGCAATCTGTGTGTGTGTGCTATGTCCTTTTAATTATTAATGCCCCCCCCCCCACAATAAAAATGAAGGAGCAAAATCCTTCAAAATTTTTATCATTTGGCCAATATAAATTTATGTAGTTAATGAAATTATAAACCATTAAATATGAACTCTTAAATATCTCCATATAATATAAAATGGACTTATAATCAAAGAAAGTGCCTCTAAACTTAAGAGTCAAAGCTTTTTTGACTTTAAGAATTGAGTTGTTATTTGCATGATTATTTATTATATATTACAAAATTTTAATCTGGAATTTTTATTTCCTTGTTAAATTATATCACTCTAAAGTTATATCATGTGCTGTTTAATTTGGTAGAACTATTTCATTTAAAAATATTTATATATTTAGAACAGAGGAGTTTGCAGATATGGAAGCTGAATTTCAACCATCTCTTCTCAACAGCACTGTGTATATTATTTCAATGTCTCTACAGATATCCACATTTGCTATCAATTATAGGGTAAGTTAAATAATATGTCACTTTCATCAAACAGTAAAACTTTAAGAAATGGAAGGGAAAATACTTCTAGTTACTATATTTTCTTTATTCTTGCTAATTACAATTTTTATATATACTTTGATCCCTTCAATATATCTTTTCTTTCTTTTGTTTTATATATATTTTTGTAATGGAAAAATCTTAACCCTATATATACCAAATTTTTGATTAAAAGTATATAAACCAAATTTCTTTTTTACCTTGTTTTAAAAAGACATAATAGATGGTCAGTACTAAATAATGTTAATAAATAAGTAGCATTAGTAAATAAACTCAAGGATGTGCTTCATGAATATTTTAGAAACAATTTCTGTGTCTTTTTCAAAAGAGAATGTTGGAAACAAAACTGAAAGAAATGAATATCACTTTATATTATACGCTGGTGACAACAATTCTTTAAACGTGATCTTGGAATCTTACTTATATTCTTTATGTTAGATACACACACACAAAAAAAAGATGCAACAAGTAGTTGTCAAGATGAGGCAGAAATCAGCACGATGTGACGAACATGTACAGAAAAACTAATCAGCGCAATTTTAGAAGAATTGAAAAATTTATTCAAGAGAATGATCTCTCTCTTGACAAAGTGAGCAAGTCACTAATGCCTTTGTCCAAGTTATCATGTCAGATCAGCAAAATCTACTAACTGATTGAAGGGCCTGTCCATAGTGCTCCAAGCATTTTCACAAGGGGAGTGATCCAGCAATCTTGTTTTGAAAGGACAAGACAGTCAGTAAAAACTATTGCCTTCTGTGGGCATTATCTAGCTGAAATATAAGTTCAAGATGGCATGATATGAAAGGCAACTCAACAGAGCATAGAATATTGCCGACATACCACTGTGCTGTAAGGGTGTCGTGGATGACAACTATCGGGATTTTGCTATGAAATGAAATGGCACCTCAGACCGTCACTCCTGGTTGTCAGATTGTATGGTGGACAACAGTCACTTTGGTATCCCATTGCTGATTGGGAGCATCTGCAGATAAATTTTTGCTAGTCATCAGGGATCAATTCTTTGCGAGATTAATCTGAAGACAATTCTACTTAAGTCAGGGATATTCAAATTTGCCTGATACGACTGCAAATGATTTGTCAATGGTAGTCAGTGCGAGGGCCACTGTGAGCTGATCAACCTTTCACTTTTCTCCCTGTTATTAGTCCTTACAGTTACTGAAACACCAGTTGCATGTTCAATCAATGATAATGATGAATCTGGAACTCTTGTGTGTTGCTCTGATTATTGATCTGTCCTCACATTCTGTCATCTCTCTGGGCCAACTGCATTCTTCCAGTGAGGTAGTACTAAGAAAAAAAGTGAGTTGATACACATTTTTGATAAGTTTAACCTAAACCTGTTTGTTTAATTAAATGTAATTATTCCCAAGGGTTGAAAAGAATTTAAAATCTTTTGCTGCAGCAAAATTTTTTAGGAGCCACATATATATCGAATTATATTAATTTTAAAAAATCACATATATTGAATTATATTAATGAAAAAAAAAAAAAAGCTAGTTGTCAATTAGACCAACCGGCCTCTTTGAACACAATTACACATCCTCTCTGAAATGGTATAATCTGCACATATTGTTGCCATATCTGTGTACTAGGCATAATTATTGTCAGGGTACATGGAATCAAATTTCATAGAGTTTGACCTGGAATCAGAATTTCCTGTAATATCATACCAGTTGTGTGTGTTTGCTGCAACGTTACATGTTTGTTCATTGGCTGCCAAATTCAAAATTTTGCATTTTCCTCCTCAAGTTAAATGCATTTTTATTTGTGTATTTCTTTTTAGTGCATGTTTTTTTTTTTTGTCTGAGTGTATTTTAAAATATTTATCAGTTCAGTATACTTAAAAATAAGTAGAGAAGAAAGCCAATTTTAAGCTGTAAAGTTTATAGAAGAACCAGTTATGATATAATGATGTGAAATATTTGACAATGATTGTTAAGAAAATGATGGTTAAATTAAAAAAAAAAAAAGTTTTTTTAAAGCTTCCAAAATCCTAATTTTAAAGATAAATTTTAAAAATGTTTGTATAAAGCACTCGGAAATTTTTATTACTGGTCTGTGTGTTTTATACAAAGTTACTTTTATTTTAAGAGATGGTAATGAATTAAACCAATATTTTTTAACAATTTTATTTTCATGGTAATTTTAAAACTACTGTAGTAGGTGAAGTGTTAAATATTTAATTCCTAGTAGTGCTATTGTGTATAAAATAAATTTAATAATTCCTAGGAATTTAGAAATATGTTTAATTTCAAAGTTATTTTTAATAAGAATCTAAAGACATTTCATCTGCTGAAAATTTTTATTATGTTATGTTGTGCATTGCTTAGTGCTGGAACTTATTTATTTTTTCTGCATAAAATTTTAAACATTTTACAAGCTAAAAGAATTAAAAGAAACAAATTACCCGCTGAAATAATTAAAATTTTGTCAACACTTTTCTGCGATGCTGTATGGGGATGTCTGCTGGAAAAGGTTGAAAGTATTTTGGCCAAAGTGTGCATACGGACAGATAAGTATTTTTGTATGTGTGTTATTTTACAAGGTTTTAATTATTTCATTTTTTAAACACCAGTTTCTGAGTGTTTTTATTACAATTTACCTGCCGTAACATTTTTTGAAATTTTGTTATCTAATTAGAGTGAGAATCCTATTTTACTTTTCTAAAAATTTGCATCTGTGTATATAAGTGCAGTTTTTCAGGCATTAAGAAAAATCTTTCATCGTGATTTTGATTCATAACTATGAAAGATTCATTGTTCATAGAGAAGAAGATATCGTTCATAGTTATGATTTTATATTGATTACTAAAGTGTTAGCTTTAGTGCATTTTTATTCCTATGAGTGTACAGATATTTAACATATCATTACTGACAGCATTGAAAATGTTCTATATATTTGATATGATGTAAGAAAAATATTTTTTTCAAGCTCATATCATGTTTGAACAGAAAATGGAATCTGTGAGTGCTTGATAATGCAAATGAATAGCTTCAGTTGTTTATCTTGTACTGGCAGTTAATTTCTGGCTGATCAGCACTTATCCAGATATCTGCCAAAATAGCACTGTGAGTTTCTAGATTGGTTAACCATTCGCTCTCCTTTATTATTTATTAAAAGTTTTTTGTTTTCTATATATAATTGCATCTCCATAAATTTATCCATCCTAACATTTAATATGTATATTTTGATTATATTTCTATTTTTTGTTCATAGGGTCATCCTTTCATGGCAAGTTTAACTGAAAATAAAGCACTTTTGTACAGTATTCTTATATCTGGTGTTGCTATATTTATGCTTGTGACAGGTGCATCTCCTCAACTGGCTGAAGTATTTTCAATCGTAGAGTTTCCTTATGAAGTAAGTTGCAGATTTATTTTCCCTACATGCCTAATATATAATTAGGCAAATTTCCTGTTTTTTTTTTTTTTTTTTTTTTTTCCCGAGGGGGGGGGGGGGATTCAAAGCAATTTAATTTTATGAGCAAGATTCTGTTGAGACTTTGTTTCATTGCGTGCATATTTCTTTTCAAAATAAGTATCATAAGAACAGTGTTTACGTTTTGCATTTTTCAAAGGGTGCTGAGTCCTTTTTTGTTTTAGCGCTGATGAGCACCCTGTTTCTTATTAAAAAAAAAATTAAAAAAAATCAGTCTTGCATCTTTTCCAATGGGATGTCATAAAAATTGCTCTTTTTATCAACATGGGTATGTTTTTCTCAATAGAAAGTACGCTTTTTAATAAATCCACCCTGCTCCTTTTGAAATAAGATATAAATACCGCATGAAACACTTTGATAATATGAGCTTGGACAATTTCTTAGTGTGATATTTTTTTGTCTTTTTGATGTGGAACCACAAAATAACTTAAACATTTTCTTTTTAATAGTGCTTATATGCATGCATATTTTTAATGTGTTTTTTCTTCATTTTTTTCAGTTTCAAAATGTTGTGCTGCTGACTCTATTCAGTGATTTCCTATTTGCATACATTGCAGATAGAGCTACTTTATATTTGTTTGGACATGGAAAACTCCGAGCTGTTTGATTAAGACTTATATGTAAATATTTATTTCTTTTGAATGATGTCTCGCCAGTTAATCCTAAGGATCCTCTTGATAGATGTGTATATATATATATATTATGTATATTGATCCAGTTAACTGGCTGACTTTTTTCTATGAAAATAACAGAAATGTGAGAAGTCATCTGAACTATCATTCCTGAAAATGCATATTTGAATGCTCGACATTCATTAATTTAAATAAACTTTTATTTATTGTGTTGAATTTTAAACTTGTTTATTACCTAGATCCTTTGTCCTCCACCCCCACAAATCATCAAGTAATCACTTGTTTGCATGTAAATTAAGGATGCTTTGTGAATATCATGCAATTTTAAATTCATTTTCATTTCTCTTGTACTTGCTTAGTAAAGATGATAATATTTTGTAATAGCAAATGAACTACACATAGAAACTACATTGTCTAATTTCTATTTTAATGGTAATACATCTAAATTAATTTTGTCTTTTTAGAAATTCTACAACATAAAGTTATACAAAATGCCTTTTGAAAGTTTTTTATTTAGTATACTGGGACACCTTTGTATGCACTTACCTAAAATTAATAAATGTTTATTACAAAGTTTCTGACAAATTAGACACAAATGATAATTCCCAAGCTAAGAAATGCACTGGTTGTAGATAAATTATCAAAATGTAAAAGTATTTTTTTTTCTTCTTTAATATTTATTTATTGGAGTGGGGGTAGATTACTACAAGCTAATAAAAAATTATGTTTCATAAAATATTAGAAAAGGAAGGACATTTTTTATCTAAATATAAAAGTGCTAGAGCATACATCATATCAACAATAATATTTGTAGATTTTGGTGAAGTCTAATCAGGTCATCAGTATAAAAATGAGGAAAAGTGCTGAACTTGCATAATAAATTGTACTGTATATAATTTATCTGGCACTTCTCCATTATCTATATTTATATTCAATTGTAACACCCCTTTTTTTTTTAAACCCAAACAGATATTTTATTGCCTAGTCTGTGATTTTTATCAGTGCTTTACACTCAGTTCTTCTCCTGTTAAATTATTGAAATATAAAAAGAGATAGAAATTTCACTTAATGGTTAAATGTTTTTTCATGACTACAGCTGGAATTGCCTAGTCATCTGTAGTAGTGTGAACTGAATTCACTAGACTAAACAAAATTTTATCCTACCCTGACTTAAAACCAGATCCGTCAAAACTTTCACAGATTAAATTTTTGATTCGGCACTAGTTACAATAAACAGATGCCAATAATTTATACTCAAGTTCATTTTTGTGTCTGCATTTTCTATAGCTTTATACTGAATTTTAAGAAAAGAAACTGACTGAATTACTATGATTTGCTCTGTTTACTACACATTGCCATAGCTGGGTGGGAACTACTCTAGAAACTAAGATTTATTTCAATTTTCTATTGCAAGAATAAAAGATGGAGTCTATTTAGGTGTAGGGGATGCTAAAGAGTATCCTTGAAATACCTACCAAAATGCTTACTAATTATGTCAAAGTATATATAGTACAACCTGTTTAATGTGACCATCTTCAGGAACAACAAAGCTGGTGGTCACCTTAAAAATGTGGCCATTTTTATTGAGTTACAGAGAAATCTTATGAAACAGGTCAGTATAGATAGGTGGTCACTTTACCAGATTTTACTGTATTCATTTATTTATGTTATATAAAGTAATTTTGTATGCTGCATATGGTCTGCATTTTTAAAATGCATGTTAGTGCCAGTGTGAAGTTTCTGCATGCAAGATGTGTCTATATTAATGTGAAAGGATCATTTTACTTGTATATAATTCACTACTCATCTTGTTTCTTTTCTAATAACATTGTTCAATCGGATTTAAAAAAAAAATTAACTATCCTTTTCATACTAAAAATTGTGTGATTTTATTCTATCTAAAAAGTGAAGGGGGGGGGGGAAATAATGAAATTTTAATGAAAATCCCTGTATATTTGTATAGAAAAGTTATTGTTTTATCATAAAATAACATATTTTGAAGAAAATATTTATAAATTTTAAAAATGCTATTTGTCAGATCAAAACTTGTATGTCCACATCACACTGTTGTCTTTGTGTTTAGGGGGCTTTAAATAAATAATTATAAAGTAAAAGAATCATCCATCAGTGTTTATTTATTTTTTCTTTTTACATTTATTTATTTTAATTATAGTGAGGAAGAAAATCTACAAAAATCCATCATTTAGGTTTTTAATTTATATTTCTTGTGATATGGCAGTTATCTAACATATTATATGATTGAAAGAAATTTAATAGATTTTAATAGAGAAGACTGCACCATTTCTAAAAATTTATTCTCTTTAAAATGCATATGTGTCTTTGTAATTATCAATTATCTTTTAATTCTAATTAGTAACTGGCTTTTAAAAGTGGAACCTGTTTGCTTTGTTGTTTTTCGAAATGTTATTACTAAAATATACACAGAATAGTTAAAACTAAATTGTTAAACTAATATTTTCTAAATGTTATGTTTGTAATTTTCAGAATTATGTATTATATAATGCTGATTGTTAGTGCATGCATGCATGTGGCGAATTTTTTTTTTTTCTTCTAAGAGTGCTTTTCACAAAATGTTGAGAGATTTTGGTGCTACTATTTTCTCTGCTCAGAGAAACTTAGCAATTTCAAAATGATTTAAAATACTGCAAATTATTTGATTAAGGAGCTAGAACTAGAATATACATCTCTCTACTCATGTGTAAATTTTACTACATTTATAAAATATTTATGAAACAATAAATCATTTACATACTGTCCACAACTGAATTTTCAAAATTCATACAGTAAAATAAAAATTTATTTCATGTTTTGTGTGTGTGTTTCCTCCTTCTCATTGATTAAAATTGATATAAATAGCTAAGGAAATTATTTTAAGAACTGTTTACTGGTTTTAAGATGTATTCTGAATAACTGAATTTTCTGGATAACTGGTTGGGCATTAACATGACATCCATTGATTTGATTGGTAGCATGTGTGTTATGGTATTAAAGCTAATTATCTGCACGAGGGATCTAGGCTTATGGGTGGCATGCCCTCTGTGGGGGGTCTTTCTAAGGGGTCCTAACCCGTATTTACACTAAGGAAAGTTTTGGAAGAAACAGGGAAGACTCCGAACGGTTAGGTCGACATATCCAACCTGGTTTCGAACCAACTACCTTCTGTCTTCCTGTTCAGTGCGCTATGCACCATGCCACTGGTCGGGCTTGATTGGTAGCATATATATATATTACTCTACCTTTGATTATAATTAAACACTAATTGTTAATATACTAGAAAAGTTAAAAATTTTGAGGATTTAGTGGTGTGGGATCTAAAGCTGACTAGAGATGAGACGGCTCAGCCCGAACCGGGCTCGGGCTCTGTAATTCACAATTGTGTTTGGTCTCGGGTTCGTGAAAAATTTCTCCTTTATTGAACATACTGCTTGAAATAGATTTTAAAAAGTGATTCATGAGGAAAATAAGTCCTTATAAAAAATAAATAAACAAATAAAAATAGTGGCACGGGCACCTAGAAGGTGCGTGAAGCTCTTTGGGTATTTTAGAACGGCGGTTTATATTCCTTACTCATGAGATCCGATATTTTTTGATAAAGGATGGATACAAAGAATTAGAAAGTGCATTGGGAGTTTACAACTATAATTGTCTTTAATTTGCACAAACGGCAAAATTTATTGTATTCTATCAATGAAGTAATTGATTTTTTTTTTTTTACATTTAGCTGAAATTTCGGGGTCGGGCGGGCTCGGACTCCGACTTAAATAATATTGCTCGGGCTCGGATTAAAAGTCCTTGGGCTCGGGCTTCAAAAAATGAACCCGAACTCATCTCTAAAGCTGACTAAAAAAAAAAAGAGACAAATTTCAAATATCTTCATTTTCATGCAAAACTTAGTAATTAAAGCAATTTTCAGCTTTTTGGAAATTACTGAAAAGGATAGCCCTTTTTTGAGCTAATTTTACTGGTCGAATGTACAGGGTATTTCACCATTAGACTGATAAAGTTTCAGGACATGTTGGGGGCACAAACACGTCTCAGAATCAACAGCAATGCATGGTCTATAAAATGCCTTATTTGCAAGCAATGGTGTAAAGAAGCAGAGAAAAAGAATAGAAACACTAATATAGAAAACATGTTAATGAAAGGTTGTGCTACAGTAGGCGTTCGAGATTATGGCCAATAATAGTCTGTTAGGGTTGACAGCTGTGTTGCATAAAATTAATTATGTTCTGGAAGATTACTAGCTGTCTTGTATTCTCCCGACAGTCTTGTGGTAGATGACATTCGCAGATCACATGAATAGCAATCATTCTGGAAGTCGTCATTTGGGACCCAGTTCCTGAGGTAGTAGGATGAATGTGTATTCAAACCTTGAACTGGTCAATATGCTGATTGTGTATAGAGTTGCATACTGTAACAGGTGCTCTGCTTGGCGGTTGTACCAAGAACAGTACCTACACAGCCGTGGTCTACATCACATGACCTTCGCAAGTGTGAATTAAAGTTTAAGTGAGACTGGCTGTTTAATGAGAACTACAATGAATCCAGAGCAAGCAGTGGGGTCATCTGGCAGTGAGATGGTCTTATGTCTGTTAGAAGACAATCCAACTATGAGTACTTGAGCAATAGGCCAACGAGTGGAGTTTTCTCACTCAGCTGTCCGGAGGATACTCATAGCAAACCAAATGAGCTCATACCATTTTCAAAGCATCTAATCATTGAGCCTGAGAATTAGCCATTTTGCAGGCATTTGCTACACGGTTCCTGCTGAGTGCTGCAGACAATGTATTAGCTGCATCCATAGTGTTGAAGCATAGGTCATGCGTGAAGAATCCTTCAATCAACTTAACGCCCATGTGTGGGCTTTGGAGAACCCTCATGTACATAACCATGTGCAGCTCAACAGTGTTTCTTGGCATATGGTTCATGTTGAACACCTGAAATTCATACATCTTCCCTTTTCTTAGAGTAATTTTTAAACACTTTCAGGAACATTTTTGCCTTACTGGTAGTCAAGCTATATTCTTGAGCAGTGTTCACATTCCTTTCCAAAAGGGCTACTAAGAATTTATCAGAAAAGGGCACTTTCTATTGAAAAAAAGCTCACTTTCTGTTGAGAAAAAGGACAGTTTCTCAAATAACCCACAGGATTCATTCTGTGTACAGCTAGCATTATTTTAAAAGGGTACTTCCATTACCTCCTACTAGGTATCACTGCCAATTTAAGAGCTGATGAAAAACTTCAGTTGGGTTTAGTGTGTGTGCAGGTGTTGAGGCTGGAGTAGCTTACTCCGCATTAAAAAACTAAAGGGACTGAAATTATTATAACTAAACATTATGATTTGATAAGTAAAAGCTTGAAAAAGAGGCTAGGCTTTTTTCTTTTCTTTCTATGGATAAAAGACAACGCACACCAGCACTAAAAAAGGCTGGCGAGTTCATGATGCCCTTTGAAAATCACCAATTATGAACACTGTTCTTGAACCATTATGATTTGTCAGTTTGATTGTTGAACTCATAATATCATTTTTAATTATGTAACATGATCATTTTTAAACATCTAAAATAAAAATATGCCATTGTAATGTCAATAATTTGCGCACATTTGACAAATAGGCAAAATACCATTAGGAATCTTACATGTTATGAGAATTTTTGAAATTCGTTTCAGTGACAATAAGGAATTCTTTCATGAATGATAATCTGGAATTTGATACAGAAGTACAGTGAAGTAGGAGCATAGCATTGCACATTATATGCTACAGTATAGATTGCTAATTCAAACATTCTACACAAATAATTTAAAGTTTTAGAATTTCCTGGGTAAGAGAAAAAGATAAAATTGGTGTGAATTATACAAAAAGGTTTTTGTTTACTTTTTCATTATTGAAAGCATGGTAAATCAAAATTTTCTTTCCTCTTTTAATTTTTGCATTTGTCAGTACTCTATTATAGGAATTTGATTTGTTTATCCTTATTTATATACTGGTCAAACATTTTTATTCTTGGGAAAATAGGCATGATTAAAACAAAAATTCAAAAACATGAATCAGTTATTTAAATAGTCATCCATAAAACAAGTTTAAGTATCCAAAGATGAAAATTGTAAAATGGATATATGTGGATAAATGCTTTTACAGGGTGTCTACCATCATGCAAAGTCAAGAATTGAAAAAAAGGTCAAGAAAAGGTCAAGAAATGAAGCACTAGGTCACGATTAGCGACTCAACTCCCTTTTTCCATTTCATTCGAATTCTTAGTTGACGATTTTCGTAACTAAATTTTTTAAACTTTTGTGCACCATTTTTACGGTTTTGCTATTAAACGTACAGTTTACCGTATAATTATATCAATCTTTGTTGTAGAGATATTTAATTTTGAAATCAGGGCTTATTCGCTGCTCACCCTGTTTAACCCATTCGTGCCTGGATATTTTTGCGACTTTCTTCGATTTTTGCTAACACCAGCAGTAATTGATAAATTTCTGATGTCAACTTTTTGAACAAGGGATGATTTCATTTAAAATCATTATGTATAAAAATTGAAATTTCAACATCCCACTTGGCCATATTAAAATGTTTTGTGGAATTGAGGTTCAATACTCGCGAATAAAGGCTCGGAAAAATACGTTTTCGAATGATAGCGAAAATGCCGTCCCAAAAAAGGGACGCTAGGCATAAATGGGATAATAATAGTGTTAAATTTAAAAGTATCATTTTTCTTCATTCTATCAGTATGATGCAGGGGTGCAGAAACTGTTTTTACTCTCAACATTTCCCTCAATCCATATGCAAATTTCCCCAAAATTTTATGATATGTTTATAGCCTTGCATAAGTTCTGTATTACCATAAGTGTAAAAATATTTGCAATGTACAAGATACATATACATGTTTACTAAATAGCAATTGGTCCAAGTTAAGAGAAAGCAAATTCCTGATCGGTGAAAAAAATGAAAAAAATCGCCTTAAAAATAGGAATAAGAAAGGATAACTCGAAGAATTTTGTAATTCATTGTTAAAATCGAAATCAGTTGTATATTTTCTGCAAAATTTTCCCCAGATGGCTAAAATTTCCCCCTATCCTAGATTGCCGGATCGTACATATTCTGCATCCCTGGCACGAATGTATTTTTGATATTAGTGTTTCGTATTTGTTATGGTCAAGAAAAGGTCAAGAAATCAAGCTTACTTTATGTGGTAGACACCCTGTTTTAATGTGTCATTCCTTTTCATGGGAACGGCACCCAAAAACAGATTTAAGGCCTGAGAAAACAGAAATTAATGTAAACGATCCTATTTTACTTCCATTTAATGAATATATATGTTAATCTTCCAACTAGCAGCACCCTCACACAAAATTGCAGTTATTTTGGTGATTTTATTAAGCTATTGCAGTATTACCATTAAGTGCATAGATCCAATAAAAATTATCTTGTGCAGTCTTTTAATAAAAAAAGAAAAAAACTATAGAGCATTGATAATTCGGATTAATTGTGATAGGACCCTGTTTGGATTATCAAAATGTACGGATTTTTGGAAATGTCATTTGAGTTCATAACAAAAAGCAAATTTGCTAAAACCCACTTTAGTGGTTAAATAATTGGAGCAGATAAATTAAAGCATCCTATTGTATAGTTACACAGATTCCTTGCTCACAAACTCTGTAACGATTCCCGTTGAAAAACTTTTACCACCATTACTCCAAAAAGATTAAAAAGGTAAGCACAAAATATGCAATAACAGCTACATCTTGTTTGTACGATCTATTTGAAATTTTTCATAATTATGTATAACAACATTGAAAACAATCTGCATTAATTTAAAAATCTGAAAATCCATCCGTTCCCCAATTTTTTGGCTATTTTCAGCATTTTAATTCTGAGAGTAAAAAAAGTGACTAATTTACTTGGCAAAATTAGGTGTCGCAGGTGACAACTACGTCATATTGAAATCACGATTATCAGGCTAAGAGAAAACTGCACTTCCAATTCATTTAAAATAGTTTTTTTTAAGATTATCCAGTTTAATATTCTTTCACAAATAAAATTATTTCCTCTGCATGAAACATTGATGTATGACAAGATGCTCCCAGCCAGTGGCGTATGCAAGGAAGGGGGCAAATTGTCAAAAATTTTTTAACAAAATGTCCATAAATTTTCAATTTTAACTTAAATATTATACATTTTAACACAAAGTTATGTCTATAACACCCCCTTGAAGGAAGTTCCTCCACTGCTCCCAGCTAATCAAAATCTTTCATATGCGAAAAGTTTTTGCACGTTTTTAAAGGAAAATGCAATTCAAATTTCTGTATTAATTAAAAATTGAATATGAAATTATTTATATCTGAAGTGGACAAAGATAAAATATATTTGTAGAGACATATTTTTGTTGGGAGCTTTTTCTAGAGCTGGTTGTAATTCCCTCTACAACGAGGCTTGACTTCTAGTTAATTAATATGAGCTTATAATATGTTTTAACAAAAAAATATACATGCGTATGCAATGTACAATTTTATATAATGTATAATTTCATTTTGTGCTCCCATTTGCATTAATGCATATCAGTGGCCTAGTCAGGCGGGGGGGATAGGGGTCACAACCCCTCAAATGAGAAAATTTTTGCCATACAAAATGCATATTCTTCACTTCCTTATCACACATACGTATGACACATACACCATGAAAAATATGCCTACGCCACTGATGCATACCATTGCAGTAATCCTTTCTTTGCTCACTTTAAATACGGGAGCAGATTGTTCATGCCTTGATGTAAGTAGAAGATCTCCCCTGTTTACCAGTTTGTTCACCGAAATTGAATCCTGATTTTTGACGTCCGAATTATCGACGTTGTACTGCATATTACTGTATACTTGAAAAGAAAAATCGTAAAAAGCATGTCCCCTGTAGATTATCCAGCAAAAATCCCCTGTTTTTTTTTTTTTTTTTTTTTTTTTTTTGGGGAGAGGAAGGGGGTGTTACACACTTCACCTTCAAATTACAGACTATGAAAGATAATCGGGAGTGAGAGATTGATTCATATCGGTAGTGTTCATCTAATAAAATAAATTAAACCCTTTACTAAGGGGAAAACAATTTCTTAGTCACAACTAATACCGATTTTAAAAATACAGTATTTTATGAAGCAAATACAGGGCTGCCACCACTTTTTAGTGCTGAAAATAGTTGCTTATTAGCCTTACACATAAAAAATAGTATCTGAAATAGTATGCTTTATCCAAAAATAGTAGCCAAAAAGTAGCATGCTAATACCGTTAGTTACCAAGAGCATGTGATATAACAATATTTCTATGACAAAAGGAATTTGAGAGGGCTGATAAGGGAGTTTCGAGTATTATCCAACCATTCTAGCTTTGTGATTAGTATCTTTTTCAAAGGGCAACTTGCAAATCTGTTCTCATTAACTGCATTCGCGCGGGATAGAGCGTACCACTAAGAAAACACTAACTTGCCAGCTTTTGAAATTCCCAAGTTGTAACATAACGTGGGAACATTTTTGATGATTTTTACCAAATAATGTGCAAACGACATTTTAAATGATTTATACATGATATAAATGAAGCATACGAGGAGCTTTTTTTATGCTTTTCATAAAATAAACTGATGAAACATTTCTAAGTGGTGGGAAAGAAGTCTGGGGGTGGAAAGTCCAGAAATCCGTAATCTTAAAATAAACAAAGTGAGGAATTCCATAGAAAAGTCTCATGAACGTCAAATTCATGACAAATTCAAAACTTCAAAATTCATGAAGTGAAAAAAAAAAAACCCGTAGTTACCCTCCGTAGGGGACTTTCTAAGGGGTCTTATCCTAACACGTATTTATGCTAAGTTTAGGCCGACAGACGCAACCTGGGCTTGATACTGTATCTCTCTATTCTAAAAAAAAAAAGGAACGGCCGCTGTCAAGAGCTTGTTCGGCTATCTTCTCCTAAACCGTGAGGATTTGAATTTCGAGAAACATGTCCACAGATTTGGAAAATTCCGAGGAACCTGATAAACTGACTTAAATTTCGAAATTGGAATTATTTTGGAAGATATTAATAAAAAACTGAAAAAATAAAACATAATGGTTACCAGATTTGGCATAAAATCATTGATTCCTTTGAAACAAAGCAATTCCAAGTATGTATACTCGCGTGAAATTGGCAAACTTGAAGAAGAATTACACCCATTTTACGCCAAATTAAAAATAAATAACTCGAAGTGTGTTGCACAAAGTTGACAATTTTCAAATAGTAAGTTCGCTTAGACAACAGAAGTTTAGAATTAGCGATTATTCGTTTTTCCAAAACGGAATAACTAATTATAACTGATTTTAAAAGCGCCATCTTAGCATTAGGTACGATCTGGCAAAATGGTATCTTTCCAAGCAGGGTGAATCTAAACTGCGAGTGGAAAAATGTTAGAACCCAATGTCTTGAAAATGAAAAATAATTAAAATGCAGATTATTTTAAAGCCGGTTCGGTCCAGCTGGAGTATTTGCTACCAGTAGAAATATTTGGTGGCGTTAACTGCCATTATAGCAGTTATAGTACACTTTGGATATTTGCCAGTGCGGCGAGATGATATGGTGCTGATATATTTCGTGGTGCTGAATACGCCAATCTGCAAAGGATTATGTATACGAAAATATGGATAACGGTTTTCCCGGAACCTTACATGAACAGTAATTATTGGTTGTGAGCATGTGTAAATCGCCAAATAATGAAAAGTCGCCATTGGTGGCAAGCTATCCTAGCTGTTCCGTAGACAACCCTTTTATCAAAGAAAACTATTTATAGCTATTTATTTATTTTTGAGATCTAAATAGCGATGTGAGAATAATGATTTGACTTTTAATGGTTCTGATCATTTAAGAAGCTATTCTTAAAATTTTCTCTCCTGAATTCTCAATTAAGATGAAATTTTTTTAAATATCTTCATGAGTGACATTTTCGACACTAAAGAAATAAAATCTTGAAATTCCATCTCTGTGTCTGGGCATTTATAAGTCACGCACTCACTCAGGACATTTCTTTTATCATATATGAGAAATAAAGATGTAAAATAGAATTTAATAGATAGTTATATAAGTCAGACCACACAATGTTTAATTAAAAAGTTTATTAACTTAAATACACGAGTACACTTTTTAAAAATAACAACAAAACAGAAGCACAAATAAATATAACACAAAATTTAAAATTAGTTTTTTCATTCTAAAAGTTTCCTATATAAAATTAGTATTAAAGTAATTCATATTTTTCTTTTATATATTTCTTCCCCCTGTAAAATTGCATCCACTGACATTTTAAAGTGTTAAAGTAATTCGATTTGAGGAAATAGACTTATAGCATGTTTCTGCCAGTAGTGACTGGTGCTTTGAATAAAATCTCTGTAATTCTCTAGTATATGCACAAATTTTAAGGCAGTAAACTCGGAATATATATCTCATCAGTTGTTACAATACATATGGAATTCAGAATTGAAAAACTCGTTTTAAACTCTCAAAAAAAAAAAAAAAAAAAAAAAAAAAAAACGGTATGAAAGATATATATATAATGGATTAAGTCACTGTTATTATGAAGAATGAAATCTAAATATTTTATATATTTGATCACATCACTTAATCTGTCTAGTATCACATCTTTAACGATGCAGTGATTTTGATCTTAAATATATTTCCATAATCTTTAAATATTTACAACTGTAACTGATATTTAATAGGACAACGCATTCAGTTAGAAGATAAGATCTTATTAACGACAAGTCAGTTTTACAAATATCAGTAAATAATGATAAAATTCCTTTCACGGCCTTTCTGTTTTGTGGAATGTTTATTTTGAAATGTTGCCTATTCAAAACATTTAATCAGTGCTAGATTATTATTTGCAGTTCTGTTATTTCTGCCCTTTTATGCCTAAATTTTCTCTGTTAACAATAACGATCTAACGTTAATATTTATCTTTCTTCATTTTATTGCATGACGAAGACAGCGCGAATCTACCAGTATCTTTGGGCCTCAAACAAAGAGGCCCAGAAAGGAAAATTAGATTTTGAACGTTAGGCAGCACGTAAGAAAGTATCTTTTTACTTAAAAGTAAGTGAACTGATTGAATACGTACTGTAAAAGAAATAATGTTATTAATATTATTGTCATGGTAACGCATTGGAAGTTCTTAAAATAAATGCATCATTCCAGGTCCTGATTTGCCATTAGACACTTGGCTAACTCGCAAAACTTTAAAAAGGCTACAGGATCTTAGTTTAGAAGAGTGGGGGCTTAAAAAAAATAATGGATTCAAGATGCGAATAATTTTACGCTCTTACAAATATGCGATATAAGGTAGCCTGTCAACAACGACCACTCTTTGTACTAGTGTTTTCCAACGTACGACTCCCGGGCCAAAGTCTGGCCTGGCCTATTACCATTATTTATAGATTTATTTTAAAAGTTGGATTAAAAGAAAGGAACTGTAGAAAAATAAATCCCTTGAAAACGAGGAGAAACTATAGAAATGAAATGACAACCATTTACCCTATGACAAATGGGCAAACAAGTAGTCCCCTCAACACCAGTCCAAATAGTATCTTGCACAAAAAAGTTCGGCAACTGTACTTCGGACTTTATAAAGTCCGGAGTAGGGTTGCCAATGGTAAAGTCAATCTTTCAGAGAGGTTGTCTCAGAACAGACATAATGGATCAAGCAAAGTTTCACGAAACACTTAACCTTTTACAGGTCAATGTTCCCAATTGGGAACATCAAATTAAAAATATATTCAGAAATGAAATTTTATCAATATTGAATTGAAAAAATTAGCAGATAAAGTTTAAAATATGACTTGAGTTTTTGAAATAGAAGTTGAATGTTTGTCATTAGCGGGAAACTGGGCAAAAAATCATGAAAATAGCTATTTTCATAAATTTTTGCAGAGTTATTTTGATACACCCCCCACCACCTTCAAACTTAATTCATATCTTTACTTAAATTTAAAAATTAATCTTTTATCAATTCTTAAAATTTCACTTGTTATTTAAACTATCCATCTGTATATTCAGTTTCTGAAACCAATGTAAACGTATAGTCTCCATGCTCCCAATTGGGAACACAGTGAAAAAATTGTATACAATATTTTTTCCCCACATATAAATGACTAATATCCTTCAACTAATGCATTAGAGGACAAAATATGCAAAAAAAAAAAAAAAAAAAAATCATTAAATTAGTTTTATTTGTTATATATTTAGGAAGCATTAATGAAAAAAAAAAATTAAATTTGGTTATATATTTTAACAAGAGGAAAGCAAATTAACATTAAACCTATAGTCAAAAATAATAGGTAAGAGATAAACGGTCGTCATGACAGGTGGCTTTTTACAGAGGTTTTACTCTTTATGTATTACACATAAGTATTTAACTCAATGCCAAATATTTCTTTTGATGAAGGTTCTTTTCAATAATTTGAGGGAAGTTTTTATAACAAAGTATTTTAATACATTGACAATTTTCTATTTTTGTAAAAGAAATTTTCACTTTTATTCGTTTTTTTCCATTTGTCGGCTAGAGTGGCAGTGGGAGGCTGTAATGCTAAATATAAGAGAGTGGGCTTTAAAAATGAAACGCATTTTTATATTAACAAATCCTGGTTCAGAATTAAATTTACTGAAGTACGTATTTTTGGAAAAAGTCACGAAGGAAAGCTGTGCAACGATTCTTCTTATCACGTTGTAAGTTAGACTTCATCCTGAGTTTAAAGTTTTAATTGTAAGTTTAACAATTTTAATTAATAATAGAATTATAGTTAGGTGGGATAAAATGAAACAAGCGGGGTAAAATGAACAGTTTACAGGGAACAGAAAACTAAAGTCAATTGCATAGGTTTGTTGACATGCAATTTTTCCCCCCGTTCATTTATATCTAAGGAACATTTTTTAAAACTAATTTGCTTGGTTTAGTGACATTCCTTTAGTATGTAATGGCAACACTTGGAAGTTTCATATTTGATTCTTTGAACATTACTTTTTTTCAGCATTTTTCTCGTTCTAGAAAGTTCTAGAAATTTTGATGATACAAACGCTGCTATCATTTTTAAAGAATATATTTCTGCTTCAAGTTATGTTCATGTTATTTTTTATTTTGGAATAGTTTAAATAGAGTGGGGTAAAATGATTATAGTGCTAGGCTTGTATTTTTAGAGCGGCTATATCATTTTAGATTTATTTATTTTTTAATTTCTGTAATACATTTTATAAAATATTAAATTGTAACAGCGTGAATAAATAAATAAATTCTGTTATTCTACTTTCTTTTTTACCTAAAATGAGAAAAATAACCCAAAACTTAGGATATCGAAATTATATATTTATAAATAGCTGCTAACGGAGCATATGCTTTTCTTTAAATCGTTTGCTGTACGATTTAAAGAAAAGCACAAAGACCATGAAATAAAAAAGGTATGGTATTTAAATTTTGTGAAGAAAAAATCCAATTCTTCAATTAGGAAAGTTGAACGAGAAGAGTTCTAAATTGCCCGGACTGTAACACCTCTTTCGGATAAAATATCTGCTTGCTGTTAAGTACTGTGTTAAAAATTCTATAAATTTGATGGGCAGATTTTGTCTGCAGAAAAAGAGCTATTTACAATTAAATACCTTGCGAAAACTTATTTTAGAAATAGTATACAGTTCCAAGAAAGCTGAAGACAATGAAGTATTCAAACTGAACAGATAAGTCAAATACAGGATGATATAAAGTTTGGTAGTATAGGTATATCGGAATAGTTTGATAGTATACTTTTAATTTTTGATAACTAAAGTAAAAACCCACGTAAAACTGTTTTATAAAGTATTTTATATCTATTTTCGAGTTTATCAGATTCATAAAAACTTATTCTTATGATTTGTTTCATTTTTTCATCTTTAATCATTTTACCCCACACTATGGGTAAATTGATCATAATGACAAGCCAGAAAAATTAATGATTTATCAGTTTTAATGTTTTTAAAAGAAGCAAACAAAATTTCCAGCCAACTCTCAGATAATCCAATGTAAAATAATTATCAAACAGTTTAAATATGTTTTATCATTTTTTATGTGTAGTTTAGCAAAGTGGAAAATAGCTAAATTTATGGTCATTTTACCCCACGAGACCCCTTATTCCCTATTGATATTTTGTTTTAATTGTTTTGGGAAGTATGTTGCCACAAAAAAAAATCTTGCTGTGACTTCATTCTGACGCTTTTGTGTCGTCAAGTGATGTCGCAGGTCGTCATGAGTAATCTGTTAATAGAAATTGTGTCAATAAAATAACAGTTCATAAATTGGACACTTTTTTTCAGACTTCGACGATATGTCAGTGATCGAAAATGAAAATAACAGTCAACACCCATAGAAATATGACAGACACTCTTGACACTATACCGGTGTCAGTTAAATAATTCACCATCACTCATTGACAGCAGTATTTTTTCAGGCATTATTATCATTGGCATCATGACTGGAACGTAACGGACCGAGGACGCTATAAAACAGAGCTTAATCATTGGTACTGTGTCGCATACATAAATTTAATATTTGCAAGAGAGACAAATATTTTGTAATACATTTGTCACCGTAGAACAACTTCAGAAATGCGGGTCACCCAAAATGGAATCACGTGTAGCAGGTGTTATAGACTCTTTAGAGAGTTTTTGCATTGTCTATTTTTCGGTGAAAAGTCCAAGTAGGTGAGGCAAAGCTCATCTAGCTCCCGCCCAGTTGCGATCAATTATTGGCTTCACGTTGACCTGTACAACATTATAGTCATGTCTTTGTAACTCAGTCTGATGTAGCACTGCTTGGAGTGGGTGACGCAGCTACCCCAATTCCGTCCCACAATGCAGTGCCACGTGGGATTGTACATTTGGTCGAAGTCCTGCTTGATGCTCTCGGCTATGTGCTTCTCCGTGGAATAGATTCGTATGGCCTGCGAAGCCGAGTTGAGGGCCGCTCGCTGCATGTCGACGGCCATGTCTGAAGCTTGGATCTTGACTTCCCCGATGTCTTCGTCGGGCATCGTAGATGTGGCCACCAGACTCGACCGTCGGCTCCGATCTCTCTGCAGAGTGGTGTGGTTCGACTTCTTCCCACTACTGTAAGAGACGAAAAAAAAAGTATAAGAATACTTTTTCGTAGCCATGTAAAAAACTGTAAGCCCTACACACACCAAAATGTATGCAGTATGAAAGACAATAACTTATAATATGCTTATCTAATTAGAGATGATGATTGAATGCACCAAGACACTAGCGCACTTTCAAGAATTTGCATCTATAGGCCGTAATGTATAAGAATTACTTTTTGCAATCAGCTCTACACACACCAAAATCAATACAAGTTGTGTGCCAGTCAGGGCTCGAAAAATCTTAAAAATTTTTACGTCCTTTCGGGCATGTTAATTTAAAAAAAAAAATCACGCCCGATTCAAATTTGTGCATGCTCAAATATCTTTATTCGCATATTAACAAATACAATAACATATACTAAAATTACAATATATTAAACACATATAAAAAATTACTTGTAATTTAGTTACAGGCAACTGCATGCCCTTCCATATGTCTTTTCTTTCGTACTAAATTGCCAATGTTCAGTCACTGCTGATGGATCAAAGTTTTTTGATTTAACACCATCAATGCTTATTTGCATTAAATGATACATCATTTAAGATGACACACTGCATCGCAATTGATATTTTATGCGATTCATTGCACTGAATACTCTCTCACAGGAAGATGCGCAGGGAAAAACACAGAGCATTATTTATATATAAGTAGTGGATCATTAGGTTATATTTATGTACCCGGTCGGGCATGTAAGGGGGGAAAATGCATGCCCGATTTGAATTTTTACATGCCCCAGGCATGTCGGGCAATATAATTTTCGAATCCTGGTGCCAGTAACCTATGATATACATACTCAATTTGCGCTAATCCAAATACATCGTTTAAATGCTATCGCTCTTTCAAGAATTTCCATAAATAGACCAGAATGTTAAAGAATTCTTTTTTGTAGCCCTGTAAAAAGGTATAAGTCCTATACACAACAAAATCAATACCGGTCGTGAGAGGTTGGTCTATAACAATGGTTCTCAGACTTTGTATCCCACGGAACCCTTTTCTTACCACATGCTTAGCAACGGAACTCTTGAATAAATAATACTTAAACTAAAGGCCTGATTAGACAAACATAAAAACTAATCAATATAAAGCATTAATAAAATGTAGATATAATACTTACAAAAGATGACGCGCAAGCACGAAATTTTTAATGAATTTATACGGTAAATTGATGAAAAGTATTAATGGGATTGGGATGAATGGCTTTGTTTTTGACTGTCACAAAGTTCTTCAAAATTTGGTTGTATTGAAGAAAGTTTTATTTTCCTGTCATGTTCCGCGTCCAAATTATTTCGTTGTTTAGTTTTCGTTGATGCATGCAGAAAAAATGGCGTGGAAAACCCTCACAAAAGGACATCTGTTTTGAAAGTACATAGGTCAGGGAGGAATTCTCGCGACAACAGTGACTCCGATAGCCGGTTTTAGTCCAAAAATATATCTGGGACTCCCGTAATCCCGCCGTCACTAAAAGGTTAATTCTATATAAGAGATTGGTGAAAAATTAAATTAGAGAATTGATTTACGGATTTCCTTTAAAATTTCGATGGTGTTTTAAAATCTCACGGGGAAATCCTGGAAGGTCGTTGCGGAACCCTCTTTGAGAAACACTGGTCTATAATATCTATACCAAATTGGACTTCAATCGAATGTACCGTTTAGGAGCTATTGTGTTCACTCATCACTTACACATACATCACCGTAAAAATAACATAAATGTATTCAGAAGACCTCAAAACGTGTAAATACATCAAAATCTCATAGTCGAATTTTTTCTTGATTACAATACTTTCCTTACACTGTGCACGTTCGGAAAATAAAATATTAATTTTATATTTTTGAAGACAGTATCAATACGAAGGACAAAGACCTATTTTAGTTTCTGGAGAATACAAGAATAAGAATGTCACTTACTAATCCATAATTAAGGATTTCGGGGTGTAGTCATCGAGATCCTTAACTGATTCTGTCCTTTCTGAAGTATCGCAGCTACCGGTGATATCTAAAAATACAATCCATATCAAATTTCTTAATTTCGAAATTAGTATATTGAAATTACGAGAAATCGGGAGAAATGATTTTACCTTTTTGAAATATGTCGCGCGAACCATTCTTCGCCTTCTTGTAAAAGGACGCCACGCATGCAACGCTGTATATCTACAGAAGGAAAGGAAAGCATTAAATTGTTTTAATTTCGTGACAGCAGGTTTTATACAAACTTTTTGGCAGTGTGACCCTGCTTCGGTCACCGAAGGTGACGCGTCGACTCATGAATGGGAAGGGATAGAAAAAAAAAGGAAAGAAACAAGAAAGATAAATCGTACACAAGGTTTCGATTATAAAACACTTTCACTTTTCAACACAACTGTCTCTTTTGTGCCAAATTTGGCGATGTGCCGATATGTAGCGATCAGTGGTGGCAATGTATCATCGACAAATTTAATAATCTCACCCAGCAAATCCCAAATTAGATGTATCACTATTAATGTAATTTTTGTGAGATCTTGCACAAGAGCTTTAAATGTTTACCCTGTTTACTTCGTCGTTGCAAAGTTGAGACTTCAACACTTTCTCTTCTAGAAGTATGAATTCAATACATATTTTGGAATGTCCAGGACTGAGCAAGGATGCTCATCGTCAAGGAAAAATCTCACAATTGTATTAGGAAGCTAGAAGCCTCATTGACTAAACAGAAGTGCCTGCCTCCCCTTTTCTACTCTTTCCCTCTTTGACTTTTTGCGACTTAAGAGATTGCCGACTTCCAGTACGTTTATTTTGTTCTGCTTGTTGTTTTCCTTTGTGCGAGATCCTAATTGTAATGGATTAGTTTCCAATAAAGCCATATGTAGCAACAACGCTTTCCCTTCTGTTTTTGCCCTTGCTTCCCGCAAGAGCATAGTGTTTGAATGTTCCTGATGCGACCAAGCGTATGTGGTTGTGCAAACACTGGCCTGTTATAGGAGCATTCAAAAACCCAAGCCGGAGAGCAACGATGGGCACGGAAGAGGAAATCGCTGTCGTCGCGTCTTAGCAACATTAGGATCGTTCCTGGGAAAGTTCTCAATTCAGGAAGGTTCCATTGAAGTGCATTGTTTAATATGAATTCTTCAGTAAAGCTCCTGGTACTTTCATGTAACACTCCTTGGAATTCTGGGCATCTTAGCTGCCTATTATTTCCAATCAACGTTCCTAGATTTCTTTGCAGTGAAGGATGGAGCTAACAAGTTAATTGCAGTGTATGCTCAAAAGCGATCGTACGAGAAAGTATTTCAAAATCAATGGTTTTCTGCATGATTTATCTTCCTTATTAGTTATACTGTGAAGTTTACTCACCCTTAAAACAGTCAGAAAACCAACCACCACAGACACCAGTATATCCGCATTGCCGCAACTTGACTGGGGAAAAAAAAAAAACGCGTGTTAGAAATCATTTCAGAAATATTTTGCAAAATATAACTGGAGATTTTAAACTCACTTTAATAGTTATGAGTCTTAAAGCTGTGTAAGCTGCCATCTGGTCGTATTCATTGTGGATATTCAGAGGCTTCAAGGCACTAGGATAGAATCGATCTCTTCTTACGTACTAAAAGAGACGGTAAGTACATTAAAATAAATAAGCAATTATCGCATTAAAAACGAATCAAATTGCACAGTTAAAAATAATCTGAAAATTCAGGATAAAGATAAAATAGCTATTAAAGAAGAAACAGCCAAGAGTACACCAGGCCAAAGTATAGGTGTACCGGAAAGTAAAATCTTTTTTTTACCTTAAGTTCGAAGAGTCCAACTAGTTTTTAACTACAAAAAAGCTGTGCCAAAGCATAGGATTCATCTTTTTCACATTTTGAAGTAAGAATTTATAGACTTTTTTTTCTTTCTTTTAAGGTTGAAAAAAGAAGAGTATGACCGTCCGGTCTGTCCAGGATAAAACGAGCTCTCCCCTAAATGGGTTTCTTTTGCAATTTTAAACTCGTGATATCAAAATGTCGTTTATTTAACTTGAACTGTTGAAGGCAAAAAATAAATAAATTAATAAATCTCACTTTGTTAACAGTGTTCACAAATGTGCTCAAATCGGACATTTAAGTAGCTTTCTTCACAGAAAATTCGTTAAAAATGAGGGAACAGGTGGGTTCATAGAATTTTACAGCAGCCTACGGCCTCCACTAAACCATTTTACATGTCTGTGCAAAATTTCAAGCGATCGGTAAAAACAAAATAGATTTGTACTGTTATAATTAGATCAAAGAAACTTTCAAATTTACTTGTTAGATGAATGTCCACTTCTGGTCCTCGAGACCTTAAACTTGTTACACTGTTAACAAGTTAAGGTACAACCGTTTTTCTGCGTCTAATTTGCAAATGAATGAATGTAGAAAACAACAAATTTGGTGAAAATGGGTACTTAACACTTATTTGTTGAATGCGGTGCAGAAATTTAAATAAGCTAAACGCAAAAATTATTTACACGCACAACAACAAAATATAATCTTGGTGGAAAAGACCCTTCTTGGAAAAAACAGTACGTCGAAGTTTTATGTGGTAAAAGGTCATACAAACATAGTAAAAATGAGTTCTAATTAAGAATGTGTTCATCGCTAACTTGAATGTATTGGCAGCATCAACTTCCCACCCTACTAGCAATTTTGCTCGGTCTACCACCGGCCACGCAGCCAGCCGATGACGGCCCGAGCAAAATTGCTAGTAGGGCATGCTGTCAATTAAGTTATCAGATACCGGAATGGGAAGGGAAGACTAGACATGGTGAAAGCCTTGTTCCAGATCCTCTAACGACATTGGAGGAAGGCTTAAAGCAGCAACTTGTCTGCCAAGATAGTCCCAAACATTTTCTATTGGATTCAGGTCTGAAGATTGAGCTGGCCATTCTATTCGCTCCAAACCATGACCTTCAAGATAGTCCTCAACAACCACAGCTCGGTGAGGTCGTGCATTATCATCCATTAGGGGATTAACCCCCCCCCCCCAACGAGGAATGTTTTTATCATACAAAATGTATTTTCTTCAGTCTCTAATCACACACAAGTGTATATACAAGTTGCGGCAGTCGTAACCCTCCCTTTACGCCACTGTCCATCAACATCTAATCATTGCCAATAGCACCGGCATATGATCGGTGTTGAGAGATACGCCTGGCCACTGTGTAAAGAGGGCGCTTTTGTAACCAGCGCAGGTGCAGCGATGAAAACTTTGTATCAGACTTGTGAGAGAGTGTGTGTGCGAAGGAGTGAGCGAGCATGCCTCACGGAGAAAATAAATGTATACAGTCCATTTGAGTTATGTTTTTTGAGTATAAAAAGAGCACACATAAACCATGAGCTATCGACAGGGCCAAAACAATCGGATATATGGATCAAGTATCTCATACCGATATCTCACACCAGTCAGAGTTCCTCCGTCGAACACATGCTAGTCAGTGTAACCACCGAGTAAGATCCCTGCCCAAATCGTGCGATTCCACCATCTCTGTGACTGTGCCTTTCAACAGTGTTGGATTGATGGTATTTCGTGAAAGATCCAGAAGCAAACGCCTTGAAATCGCTCACCATTGTGAATCTGGAATTGTCTGTAGAGAGCACAGTAGCCCATTGCTGTCTGGTCCTGAAAACGTGTTCTCTTGCCCAACATAGCGTGCCCTTTTCTGTCGTCCGATGAGGAAAGGCACACACAACTGGTCGCCTAGCATAGTGACGTGCTTTGTGAAGGCGTCTTCGCACCGTACTAGTGAAGATTCTTCTCTCTGATGCTTCAAAGTGGTCTACAACGAGCTGCGGTACAGATTTTTTTTTTTTTCCCCTTTTGGTCGGAAGAGCTAGAGAACGGTCCTCTGCAGGTGTTGTAGGTCGGTGGACGGCCTGGAACAAGTCTCCTACAGACAGATCTTCGGATTGATATTGATACCAGAGTCGCTGGAGTACAGTGCAAGATACATTAAGACCCTAACAGCATCAGCCTGTAGCAACCCCATTCCCATGCATCCGGTTACCCGCCGTCTTAACGAATTGGGCAAACGGTTTCTCCTAGACATTTCTGGACACTACTGGCTTTTGTCAACGAATCTGCAAACAACAGTCGTAAATCAATAAAAGTTACACACGTAATTACGAAAGACTATATTTGCGTTTTTTTCTTTTTCATGTATAATTGTTTTTTTTTTTATAAAATAAAAGTGGTAGCTATCGTTTTTGCATAATTTTTTTTAACATTTGTTATTATCATTTATTTAAACTATAAATTTTATAGTTCTATCATCAAAAATATCATTTTTAAACATCATGACACTTAAAATTGTTTTGAAATGAAATAATGGAAAAAATTAAACAATTTAAAAACTTCCTTGAATGTTTTATGGATAAAGATCCAAAGAATTTAATTTAAAAATGCTTAAAAGCGTTTATTTGTAGTACATTTATATCATTTTTCTTTTCTATATGGAAAACTCCCAGATCGAATGAATTCATTATACAGAACAATGAGAGTAACAATAAATGTTGAAAATAAACAATTTCATAATGACAGTTAGATAAATTGTGTGATGGTCTTTTTTGCATGAATCATTTAAACAAGATTACCATGATGAGACGGAGTAACACGAAACCTGTGCTGGCGGCAATGTCTACTGCAGCAAAGACGGCTAAAAGAAGGACTGTTCGCAGAGAAACGCTACCCTGCAAAATGTTAAAAAAATATATCTGTAAAAGCATATTCAAAAAATTAGTAGTTACATATATAATATGCAGGGTTACTGGTAATTCGATGTATTCCTTTTAAGACATGATAGGGGAGCCAAAATGCTACAATTTTCACTTTCCTACGTATGGTCGAAAATCAATAGTTTTCGAGGAAATTGAATTTTAAACTTTTTTCTTAAATAATCAAAAAATAGACATTCAAGTGCAAATTTTAAAAAACGTACTTATTAAATGGGTTTCATTTTGATTAATTTTCATAGCTGAAACTTTAATTAAGCTAATGTAATCATAAAAAGTGCAAAACCACTTTAAAATTTCAATTCACGAGCTATTACATGTATTTTTATGTTTCCTTTCAAAAGATCGTATTTTCAAAATAAATAACATAGCAGTAAGCATAGAAATTACAAATAAAATTTCTACCATTAATCAGCTATCCAAAAATATATTAATGTCTATCTAAAGACATGTAATTTGTAAAGAAGAGTGAGTTCTATTTAGTGCAGATAAAAAAGTCAATGGATGCAGCCGCGTTCATTTTTTAAGATAGTTGGCCAACTAATCAAGTTAACACTTTTTTTAATTTTTTTTTTCATAGCTGACCTCTAACTAAGCTGATGTAATCATAAAAACTTACAAAAACGCTTCAAAATTTTAAATCTAGCACTTTAAAAGTATTTTTTAAAATTTATTTACATTTTCCTTTCAAAAAATGCTTTTTATCTCAAAAAAATACTATTGCAGTAGGCGTACAAATTACAAATAAAATATTCCCCATTAATCAGCTATCCAAAAACGTATTAATGTCCATCTAAAGAAATGTTGTTCGCAAAGAAGGGTTAGTTTTACTTACCCTCCTATTACTTATACTATACTATATATGAAATTTCATCGTGATCGCATGAATGGAACGTCTGCTAGAGGTCTACATATCAGGATAGGACGAGAAATTGGTTGAAGAGTGCTATAAGCAACTTATTATTATATTTCATATCAACTTACCCCTTTGCTAACCTGCTTGATGGCAAAAGCCATCCACCACCAACTGAAGATATAAACACCGACAAACACAACGCTGAGAATGAGTGTAGTCTTCGACGAACGGAGTTCAGCTAAAAAAAAAGAAAGAAAATAACAAAACTCACTACTTTCCAATAGCAGAAATGGTATATACGTATAAATTACTGCATAGAAAAAATAGATAAAGCAAGTTAACCGGGCTTCGAAGTGTTCAAGTAAAAATAAATATATCGGTTCAGCTCCGGTTTTCGTTCCGCCAAAAATAACGGTTTTCAGTTCAGTTCCGAATGAATAATTTTATTTTATGTATATTCCTTTTGTACAAAAATATAATTATATCATAAGCAAAAAATGTAATTCTATCAAAATTTAAAAGATTTTCTTCTTTTTTTATTTTGATATAATTATATTCTTATAATTATATGGTAAGTTAGCATATTGGTTACCGTATACAGTATTGATAAGTTGGTTACAGCAACAAAATGACTGAAGATATATCGAACCCAAAATAATAAATAATTTTAATACGCGCACCCTTGGTTGTTCTGCACATGTAAAGTCGATAATTTCTAACCAGGTGTCACGGAGCATGTCCCGCGTCGTGGCCTGGCAAGGGACCGATTTGCAGAGCTGGGGGCACCAGGGCAAAAGGTTCATTGCCCCCTCCCTTTTACGAAAATTGTTTTATACCATACAACAGCGGTTCTCAACCTTTTAACGTCGCCCCCCCACAAAGGCTAACTTACGGTGGTGCCCCCCTCCCTCACATTTTTCAGCATACACTCAGTTTTTTAATCTATAACAATGGACATTTAGTCCAATTTTCTACAAAATAATGTTATCGGTAAAGTTTTAATGAACAATTTAAGCGAAAATGGAAATATTTTAGAGTAAAAATGAGAATAAATAAGATAATTTTTTTTAAAAACATGCATCACTGCCGGCACAGCCAGCTGCATCAAAAAATGGTCTCTAGATCTGTGGCACGCGATGAACGTTTCGATCGTCTGCCATCTTGCTGGTAGTTAAGTCGAGCGATGGAAACAGCTGTCCTTTTTTCAACACTGGGCAATCTATCCAGCTGTTCTTGCACCATCTTTCAACAGATGTCAGTGCTGTTAAAAATAATCGTGACCATTTTTTTACGGGAAATGACGTGCTAAAAAGTAAAGGATTCTCGTGGAGCTATGTCACCCGCAACAATTTTAATAGAAATCAAATCTATTCTTCGTGACTGACAACAGACAAAACGTCAGAGTTTGGGTGTTACCAGAGGCGGAACACTGCGTGTTAAAGGGTTAAAATGTGTCTGACTATCCTTTTCGATTACCCTTCTTATTGAAACTTATGACGGCTGTTCTCCACAGAAAACGTTCGACTTATAGATCTTTTACAGAGACTCACACAATAAATACTATCGGTTACTCTATAGGAATAAATCTATCCGCTTCTCCTGTCCTTGACAAAATGCCAGGCAGTAACTGAAATGAAACGCGAAATTGGCCAAGATCCCATTTTTGTGTACGGAGTAGGAAAGCATTTGAAGGAAAAATTTTCTTTTCTAAATATATATAAATAGTATAAGTGATTACTAAACTAAACGTTGGAGTAACAGCCCGCACGTGGGGCCAACACCACTCAACCACAGCTCCTTGACCATGGGCTCTGAAGCCTATGCTTTGGAAAGTGATGAAGCACATGCCCCGGCCAGCTTGACGCGAAGACCCTTTGTTTAGTATTCAGCAAGTTTGTTCCTCATTTTATTGACTCACTCAAGGGATGAAAGGCGGATTCAACCTTGCTCAACCCGAGAATCTAACCCCTCACCTGTGGTCGGGAGCCCAATGCGCTAACCGCTATACCACTGCACTTGAGTATAAGACATAACTTATACATAATTATGTTTAAATTACATATTTTTCCACATGCAATTCATATATAACACATTTTCCCTTCTTTTCCTTAACAGGGAAAAAAAAAACCTCAATTGTACACCTATGTCCAGATGGTACAATTATACAGTCCGACAACGACATATTTAGAAAAAAAAAATCGAAGGGGGCCCAAACGGAGGAGAATTATGTACAGAAGGACTTCATCATTATCATTTTGTTAACGGAAATCTAAATTTCGGAGGAGATCCGGACCGCGGACCCCCTAGACAAATACGTCCTTGAGTCCGGATAGTAGTCAAGCTATTCTATCACACAAGTTTTTGCAGATATTACATTTGAATTACAGCTGCCTCAAATTAGCAACTTCAGAAACACAAGATAGGGTAAGGTGGGATAAAGAGGTCATATTCCAAAACATTTCTTTTTTTTTTCTATCCACATTTTTTATTGTTAGTGTAAAAGGTCAATATTTTTTATTTTGCATTCGAGTACCAAGCAACATAGTTTTTCCCCAAAATTACATTTGTGGCTATACTTTCATGGCAATGTACTGCTATTCATGTATTGTCATGTATATTGTTTGTTTATGTTTCCCTTTGATCTTTTGACTCTCTAATTAACTTCTCTTCTACATTTTTATTTATCAAAAATTTAATCGGTTGTCTGCGCAAGAGGCCTCAAAGAACATATTTTCAGTAGGTAAGTTGTGTTCATTAAGGCTTATAGCGTAGTTTAT
This sequence comes from Cheiracanthium punctorium, assembly GCA_038373885.1. Taxonomy (NCBI): domain Eukaryota; kingdom Metazoa; phylum Arthropoda; class Arachnida; order Araneae; family Cheiracanthiidae; genus Cheiracanthium; species Cheiracanthium punctorium. The sequence goes on along the minus strand of JAWZYV010001926.1, from coordinate 678,537 downwards.
TAGCTGAGGTCTGCCTCAAATCAACAACTTCAGAAACACAAGACATTGACCTTTCTTGTGGATCGCACAAACTCCGGGGGACAAAAATATAATTCTTCCTACACCTAAAATGCATCAACATAATAACACATTAAGTTTTAAACATTAATAGCATGAACTAACGAGGCAAGTTCATTGTTTTCACGTTATAACAAGACATGCAAGCGCTACGCAGACTTTCATTAGGATGTTTCTATTTACGCGCCGTGTCATGAAGTGGCATTCCGCTCACGTAAAAAGCTGGAACAATGAAATCGAAGCATCCATGAGTTATAATCGCTCGCTCGGCTGTCAGTTTTTACCCCAGATATTCCGCATCGCTTCTGGATCAGAAGCACAGCTATCTGTTACACTTGACCGCTGTGGGAGTTCGAAACCCATCAACGTTTCATTTTATCAAATTTTTTCTTTGTATATTTTTTGTTTTGTTTCGATCTCTCATCGATCGTATTTTTACAGTTACGCTGAACTTACATAAACTCTTTAACTCTCTCAGCGTGCGAGGCATAAAAGCTCCAGTTTTCAGTTGTGTTATGTTATGGCAAAGCTACGGGGTTATCTACCAAGGATGGGGGGGGGATTCCTTAGTCGGGGGACTTTTTAAGAGGTTCTAATACATCTTCACGTTACATCTGGAGAAAACTAACCAAAAATTTAGACCGTTACGCTTTAACCATCTACCATTTTGAGCGTTTTATACACTCGAGCTTGGTGAAGCTGCTCCAGTTTTCAGAGCAATGAGCTAAAGTTTTCAAAGCAAAACTCCAGTTTTCACTGCATATTAACCCTTTAACGCACAGTGTTCCCGCGCTGGGAACACCAAACTCTGACGTTTTGACTGTTGCCAGTCACGAAGAATAGATTTGATTTCTATAAAAATAGTTGCAAGTGACATAGCTCCACGAGAATACTTTACTTTTTAGCACGTCATTTCCCGTAAAAAAATGGTCACGATTATTTTTAACAGCACTGACATCTGCTGAAAAATGGAAGAATGCGAGAACAGCTGGATAGATTGCCCAATGCTGAAAAAAGAGCAGCCGTTGCCATCGCTCGACTTAACCACCAGCAAGATGGCGCACTATCGAAACGTTCATCGCGTGCCTTAGATCTAGAAACCCTTTTTTGACGCAGCTGGCTGTGCGCGGCACAGCCAGCTGCGACTACCAGCAAGATGACGGACGATCGAACGTTCATCGTGTGCCACTGTATTACTAATAATTCGACCCAGGTGGCTGTGTGGCACAGCCACCTGCGTCGAAAAAGGGTCTCTAGATCTGTGGCACGCGATGAACGTTTCGATCGTCCTCCATCTTGCTGGTAGTTAAGTCGAGCGATGGCAACGGCTGTCCTTTTTTCAGCATTGGGAAAGGGTTGCGCCTCAAAGGGTTAAGAGTGCAGCGAGGAAAATTATTAGGTTGGATTTGGTGGCAGATCTAAGGAGGGGGATAATGGGGTGATCAGTTCCATCCCACCACTTTGAGCGCACTTAAGCCTTCTACTAAACCTGCTAACCCAGGTTAAATATGAGTTTGAAATTAAAAATGAAAAGGTTAAAAAATAGAGAGTGATCCATCTCTGTAACCTGGTTTTTCATATTTATCGCTCCAACCTTGAAACTTTTATGGATGCACCACCGGGCATAAAATGAATAATATCATTCCCATTCCCACTAAATTGTTGGGAAAAGACGAAAAGGTAAATTATTTCAGACGTATGAAATATAAAACACTTTCCAAAAGCAATCTTATCTGCGCTTACGCAACTGCTTCACCCATCTCACTATCTGCTAGTGTGGAACGAGGAACTTTTCACTGCTGAAGAGACCCTTTGTACCACCCGAAACGGTCCGTACAGGTTATTTTTAGACTTATGTGTGTTATTTATGAAGCTATTTGTCTTTTTAAGCATGGTTAACAAGTCCGCTCCCATCGTTGCAAAGACGTGATTCCTTTTCCGCGCCCCCAGAGGGTATTTGAATGGTTCTATTATAGCTCTGTTTGGTGCACCAGTGTATGAAATTTTGGAGCATAACAAGACAGAGAGCCATGCTGTGAAGCAACGATGGGCCAGAAGAGGAATCATTGCCGCGAGGACTTTGTAACGATGGAAGCTAGGAGGTTAAATCAAATAAGGCAAGTATTTATTTTAATCACTGCCCTTAAAACCTAAATTTATGGCATTTCTTTTGTTTGTCCCTGTAGTAAGAGAGTTATCATCTATGATACGTTCACCATGTTTGACGGAGAGAGCATTTTTTTTCTCTCTCTCTAATTTTATACTGTTCGAAATACAGAATCACCTCCGAACACCATTCCGAAATGTACCTTAAACAATGACTGCTCTTTATGTACTAAGAGAACGTTTAGATTTCACACTAAAAAAAAAAGCTATCAATGCTGTGTACAACAACCTATTTTGGATAGGCATATAGTACATAAGCATAACATAAAATTTCTTGTCCATGCATATTTACCGAAGTTAGAGCACGGTCCGCGATAACACCTTTTTACTTTCTCGAAGCATTTTAATGAAATTGTATTTTGTCTTTCTGTCATCGTGTCACGCTTAGAAACAAGGTGCCTCCCCTTCACAGAAGTTAGAAGTATTAAAACCGCTGCCAAATCCCATTTGGTCTAATGATTAGGATACCTGGCTCGCGCGTAGGAGACTCGGGTTCGATTCCTGGCGGAATAAGAAGGATTCCATGGTGTAAGGGTCGAGTTTCACGATAATTATAAGAAACTTTAGTGAAATAACTTCATTTTAAGTTACGAATAAAACTTGTGTTTTATTTGTAAAGGCATGAAATAAAAATTTATTCTTTCAAAGATATGGTATAAATGAATGAAAGTTTCAAAACTAAAAAAAAAAAACTTTTGAGAAAAATGTAGATAATTCCTTTTCGCAAGAGATGAACAAATTTTAAAAGTTGAAAATATTTAAAAAGAATTCGAGACCAATATTCCACTTGAGCTGTTGGTCATTGATTTAGTCATTAATATCGGTATTGCAAAGTTTTCGAATGTTTTTTAAAATATTTTGAACATTTAAAAATTTTGATCTCTTGCAAAAGTAAAATATCTATATTTCTTTCAAAGGTTTTCTCAGGTTTGAAACTTTCATTCATTTGTAGCATATGTTTTTATTGTAAACAAGTATATCGGATTTGTGTGCTTGGCTCGGTGCACGCATATAATTACTCGTCAGTAAGACAACACAAGGGTGGATGCGCTCAGTGGGGATCTTTCTAAGGGGTCCTAACCCGTATTTACGCTAAGTTTCGGAGAAAACCACGGAAAACTCCGAACGTTTAGGTCGACGGACGCCCGATAGGACCCCAACCCGGGACCTTCACACTTCGCCCGTCTACCATTTGCAGTGACATAACCACTGTGTCATGATGAGGCACTTGTAGCATAACCTTGCAAGAATAAATTTTCATTTCAAGCCTTTTGGGGCTCCACAATAAAAAGCTTCTTCTTTTAAATCGCATTTTTATTTATTAATGACTATGTCATTTTATCTTTCACCCCCCCCTTTATTGAAAATTGTCCCAAAAATGCGAAATAAAAGTATGCGACATAATTTTACATATATTTAAATATTATCAGTTCACAATAGCTTTAATCTATTGTTACAATATTTCGTAAGCTGTAGAATATGCTTTACATGTATTTTTCTATAAATAGGTTACAATCATAAAAATTTCAACATAGGGCTACCAGGCGAAATACACGAAAGATGAGAGATAAAATGACATAGTCAATTAATGTGGCAATAATGAAATTAAAAAATTAGGGGAGTTCAGGAGGTCTCCCCCTGACGAGGCTCGAACAGCCGAGTTTTTTTTTTTTTTTTTAATAATTTATTTTGGAAAATGTTGCAAAATTGGTACGCACGGATGTAGAACTGCGTCAGTTCCTCTTCCAGCAATCCGAAGTACTTGGCACTGTCCGGGGACACGGTGGGAGTCTGGGAGTTGGCGTCCGACGATTGCGGGGGTGGTGCAGCCGGCTGAAACCAGTCCATCAGAATCGTCTGCAGGTACTCCACCTCGCGGTCTACTTCGTGGAGGCGGCAGGTGAGCAGTATCAAAGCCATGAAGGAGAGGCCCTGGAACGAGCAACAACAACAACAAAAAAATAAGCATGTCAGAAATCAGAGCAGCTCCCACTCTGCAGATGCAATGGAAAGGCAATTACCATGGTGATGAGTTCATTGGGCTCAAAAATTTCGGATTTTGGAAGAAAAATCGATTTGGATCATTCTTGAATTTTACTTTGTCAGATTACTACGCGATGCATGTGGATCATTCCAAAATTAAAGCACCCTTTTATGTCCTAAAACTTTCTGATTTTATATTTTCCTCATATTTGTGTGTGTTCCAAACTAAAATTTGAACATCAAATAAGATACTGCAGATATATTATTATTATGACATAATTATTAAATTTCAGATTATTTGTATTTTTTGCTTTTTAAATAGGTATATTGAATTCTATCAATAATTGAATAGGTATATTGCATTCTGTCAATGCTCTATGGAGCTTTTTCTAAAAATACTCTTGTCTGCCGCATAAAGGTAGCGATGAGAGAGGTAATATGTTATTTTGCATTCACCCCTATTTTCATAGACATTTATTATTTCCACAATTTACCTTTGTTTTGTTATCGTAATTTTTATTTCACATTGATTATAAATTATTAAACTTTTTTCTCAAAGTATCATAAATAAGAATATTACATTCACTATGTTTTCATTTGGATTTGTATAGTTCAACCTTCCCCCCCCCCCCCACACACACATACTTCGGCAAGTAAATTTGTATTTCGTTTTGATCATTTATTTTTGGGCCAAAAATAAAAGCTAATTTGTAAAATACTAGGGGCCAAGGCCCCCAGACTCGCTTCGCTCGCTTTTCGTATGAGGGATTCGGCCCCTAATCAGGCTTATTCGTAAAAAAGACATAATTTCAACAGACAAAACCCGAAGATTGTATCAGATAGAATGTTACTGAGCTAAGCTACACATTGCTTGGTTCTTGCATCTTCATTGGTACATAAAAATTTAAACTTCACACTACAGTAGACCCCCTACCCCTCATAACACTGAAGATATTTTGTTATGGGAATCCGTGTTGTACGGGTCCTGAGCTATACTCCACCTGGAATGCGGACTCTGCTTATAATCGCTGGAAAAATTATTTGCACTCCTCAGAAACACAATGATATTTAATGTTGCCTTTCAAAAGTTATATTAATTAGGAGCTAAAGCGTAATAAAATCAGAACATCTGTTTCAGCTGTATATTTAATAATGTAAAACCTATTGGACACCTTGCGAATTTGCCACCCATGGCGATTTTTTATTATTTGGCGACTTGCGTACATGTAAAGTTAATAAAAGCTACGGAACAGACAGAATAGCCTGCCACCATGGCGACTTTTCATTATTTGGCGATTTACACATGCTCACAACCTATAATTACTGTTCATTTAAGGTTACCGGAAAACCGTTATCCATATTTTCATTTACATAATCGTTTGCAGATTGGCGTACTTAACACCACGAATTATACCATCTCGTCGCGCTAGCAAATATCCAAAGTGTACTATAACTGCTATATTGGCATAGTTAACGCCGCCAAATATTTCTACTGGTAGCAAATAATCCAGCTGGACGAGAACCGGCTTTAAAATAATCTGCATTTTAATTATTTTTCATTTTCAAGATATTAGTTATTCTGTTTTGGAAAAATGAATAATCGCTAATTCTAAATTCCTGTTGTCTAAGCGAACTTACTATTTGAAAATTGTCAACTTTGTGTAACACATTTTGAGTTACTTATTTCATATAGTTTTTATTTTGGCGTAAAATGGGCGTAATTCTAACTCATGTTTGTAAATTTCACGCGATTCTAGATACTTGGAAACGCTTTGTTGCAAAGGAATGAATGATTTTATGCCAAATCTGGCAACCATTCGGTTTATTTTTTCAGTTTTTTATTAATATCTTCTAAAATAATTCGATTTTCGAAATTTAAATCAGCTTAACAGGTTCCTCGCAATTTTTCGAATCTGTGGGCACCTTAGTCGAAACTCAAATCCCCACGGTTTAGGAGGAGATACGCTGACAAGCTTTGACAGCGGCGGCGACAGCGGCCTTTACTTTTTTTTAGAATAGAGAGATAAGCTAATTTAATTTTCAAGGTTTTAAAAAACTGCACATATGAAGCTCTGACCTGCCATTCTCTTCAGAGTCACATAGTTTCCTAGTTGCACATGTATTGATAAAGTGACAATACCTGAACTAGCTTAATTTTCTTAGTAGATCAATGGAATTTAATATTAAGGTAAAAGAGACTCAATCAAGCAAGCAATTAAAATCTTTCTTCGCATGAAAGTTTTCTTAACACTATTTGAGAGCTATACTTTATTTTTATGAATTCTCATAAAATATTTAATCACTCTTTTTTACTAACCTTAAAACATTCGATTTTAATTACAGAGATTTTAAGTGCGGGGTTAATTTTAAAATAAGGTTCTATTCCGAAGTTCTTATCATTTTAGCCAAAATTATGCATAACATTTCAGATGTTAGTTACATTAAATTAAAAAATATTCAATTTGAACGCAAAAATTAATAAGTGTAAATGTTACTTTATAACTGTAAAGTAAAAAAAAAAAAATCATTCTGTGATATTCATAAAATACAAAATTCTTTTTAAAGATTAGAGTATTTTAACCAGTTCCTTTTTCACTGATAATCCTACACGTTCTTAAGTCAAAATCAATTTTCTATTATTATTGAGTTATTTCTAAACACAATTTAGACGTCGATCATAAAAACAATTTAAAAATTATAACCTAGGCCACTTCTGAACCTCAGACATCTGTGTCCGTTTTTTAAGTTCTGTGACACTTCACTCTTCTACCGTGCGGTTATGGCCAACTATTATTAATAGCTCGAGCGGCCTAGTTTTGGACCACAATGGCTACAAGCAAACGCTTTTATTTTCCGTTGATTGGACTGTAAGAACTTTAATGGGTTGAACCAGGATGGAAAAACCGCAATGTGAAATGTCCAGCACACAATGGGTCACTCTGCATAAATCATTACACGGTAGTTTTTTCCGTCTCCATAGACTATCCAGCTTTCCAGTTTTGATTGCACTTAACTGCGGCAGTTACCTAATGCGTTACGGTAGTTTTGTTTATAAAATGCACTTATTTCGAAGAAGAAGAAGAAAAAAGAATTAAGTATAAAATTGCACTGTCTGTGCGGATATGCAATTTATAGAGCAAGGTTAATATCCACTCTCTTGTGAATTTGGGTTTCTTTTCAGAGTTTTATGTGAATTGAAAAATTTGTAGAGAAATCCAATAGCTTCGACTTCTCCGAAGAAAAAAAAAATTTCCGCGCCTTACATAAAATACTGTTACGAATTTTCGGTTTGTTCTGTCCCTCAGGGGTCAAAAATAGTTTAAAATTCGTATTCTGCGCGTCAAATAATTCAATCTTGCATTTTTTTTTTCATCAAAATCGGTTAACTAGAACAGGAGATACGGAGTTTTGGGTGTCCCCCCATTGGTTACATAGGATTTTCTAGAAATCTCGAGAAATATTGGTGCTAGGGTTTAGTTGACCTCACTATTGGGGACCTCACTTTTGGGCGCCAAATTTGACAATATTTCGCCAAAAGTCACCAAACTTGGTGGCATTTCGGACTTTTGGTGCAATTTTTCTACTAGGGCCTATAATGTTAGTTTCCTTGCATTAGAATCATGCAATTAGCCTAGTGTTACTCATTTACAATTCCAAGCAAATATCTCGCTTTATGGAGATTCTTCTAGAAGTTTCTCCTAACTTCGGCGACATCTATATAAATAGGAGGCAGACAGACGAAGAGTTATCGAACGCGCACTAAGTTCGCTGCATTACGCACTGTGAATTGTGCTATTGGAACTATAATTTACTTGTTTGCAATTGTGAGTAAATTCTTCGTTGCGGAGTCTTGAGAGAAAATTTACGATTTCTCTCGTAAGTTACGATTTCTCTCGTTTCTCACTGAACTTTTGACTGTGGAAGTGCTTTATTTTGTGTGAAAATTACAGCATCTGTACTGAGCGGACTATTATCAGCACGTTACTGACTGGTTGTGTTTGGGAATTTTGTACAGCTGATTGTACGACGAAATTATAGAAGCAATAAAATTCGTGTTCCATCCTGACAAGTGAACTTTTTACTAGAACTTTCTACACAGTACTTTCTATACACATGGACTTTAAAACGACGAACCCAAGAATTAAGCAGAGTTCTTTGCAACAATACTGTGTCAAGTCCCGATAATCCGAGTTGATCCGGACTGACACCGACTCGGCTTAGTAACAGCTCGGATTATGCGGACTGAATAATAAGGTAAGCGAAAAATTCAGTTTTATGTTCAGTACGTGCAGAGAGATCAAACAGAGAAAATATAACGAGCACATAGATTCGTAAATATAAAAAGGTATTTTAAATGGTATCACACTTTTACTTTAAGTTGTTTATTTATTTTGTTGTTTATTTTTGAGCAGAAAGCTTAGCGTTACCATGGATTAAGTGGAGTTCGAGTGGACTCAGATTAGCCGGACTGTACTATTTCCAAAGACAACGAATTTGACCCCTATTTTAAATAGCACTTTAAACTTGTGCACACACCCATTTATATAGCTACTCACATTTGTTCTCATTTTAACTATTTTCCTTTTTTCATTGTAGTTACTAGATTATATTTCATTTTTAATATGTTCCTAAAGTTAAAATTTTTTTAATTTTTTTTGTCACATGCTATAATCAATTAAAAGTAACTTAATTTCTGAAATCTTTAAATGTTGTCCGAATCCACGATCAGAGAAAATATTCGACTTAAAAAAAAAAATGAGTTCAGGCAAAACAGGCGAAAGTTTTATACAGAATAGAATATGATCATAAACTTTTTCAATCATGAGCAGCATTTGACATGGGTGATTTAACGTCAAATTCACATGAAAATTGTAAATACTAGGTTTGCTAATAATAATAAAAAAAAAATCCAATAGGGTCTGCTCTTGCCTGTAATTTTCCCATAAGTAAACAAAATCAAATATAGATTTTGAGTTCAGGATCTTTAACATTTGCCCCACCACGTTTTCAGGATCGTAATTTATCAGACACATTGCCTCGATACCCTTATTTATTTATTTTGTAAGCAATTTTTTTATTGTAATTTAAGCGTAATCAAAGATAATTTAATAATTTCCTAGTAAACGCCTCATATAATTAAAGATTATATCTTTCGTATTACGCTGCTATGACGTCGATCAACAGCTTGGGGTATCAAAGTCTTTATGTTCGATTTTTCTAAATAAACTCAGCATCTGTTGTGTTTTCTGATGGAAATTAATCCCAATTTGTGTTTCATGTAGTGTTTACAATTATACATATAAAAAAAATTCTTATTTTTCTGTGAATTTTATTGTATGGTTTTGTCTATATTTTTGGGACACACAGTACAATTTAATGAGGGTACAATTAAAGCTCGTTGTTGCGAACTGAAGAAGTAAAAACTAAAATACACTGAGAATTTATAAAAGTTAATTTTAATGAAAATGATCAACTATAAACAGAAAAAAGAAGTCCAGATTGATAAAAACAATGAAGAATGGAGCCTAGTTATCATTTGGTTGCCCGAGGGCATCTATGTTTCTAATTAAGGCTTCCCTAATAAATTGGGTATTTATAAGAGTTAATTATTAAAAAATGATCAACCATTAGCAGAAAAAAATCGCATTAAGCTCGAGAAAAATAGTGAAGAACAAAGTCAGTGAAGAGCAAAGTTATTATCTGGTTGCCTAAGGGCCCCTATGGTTTTAGTTAATGTCCTGAACGCCTCCCTAATTTTAAAGCGCTCAGTATGCTAATAGTAGTAATAAACTGCAGGTTCAAAGAGAAAAACATATCTACAATGAGCACATCCCATCTCGCGTTTTCTGCTTCCGTAAATCGGCATACATAACGTCGTCAGTGGAAACTGTACCAATTAACAGAGATCGCTAATATAGTTTCCCAACGAAAAAATGACTGAACGGGTCACATGCAGGTCCACTTCAGGAAGCCACTAAACGAATCATAATAGGCCTCTACAACAGACAATTTACAATGGAGGAAACGAATCCACCAGAAATTTACGGAAGGCAGAGGTTATTAGGGTGAGAAAAGAAACAAAGAGGAGAAACTTTCATGTTACACAGGCTGAATTTTTTTTTTAGGACTCTTTGATGGTTCAAAAGTTAAGAGAGCAGAACGGTGCGTGATAAGTGCAATTTCTGAAGCATTTGTAATCCAGTTTTTCGGCTCGGTTTTCTCTTTTGAATGATGGACATGTTCGGCAAGTAACGAATACAACCGGACAAAGATTCAGAGAAATTTAACAAAATTATCTTTTGCATTGGGTTGATTCCCTGTGATGTGTGTGAACGATAGACCTGAGGTTGTGCTGGCTTCTAAAATTTGCGGGTTGTACAGATTCACAATAACAACGATTTGACGTCCCATGTTGAATTTTCTGGCTCCTTTTTTCAATAACATTCTGAAAAATTATAAGCTTGACCCAGGAACCTGAACGTGGGTTCTCAAGTATGCCTAGCGTCCGTCGTTATCAGATGTTCTTCCGCAAAAGTCGTTAAATTTAACCAAAAGTCACTAAAATATTTTATTAAGTAATGCTTTCTATTATTTCTAAATCCAATGAGAAATCGCTAAATTTAGAGACAAATCCTTTGAACTGGCAAATACTGCTAGGATTTTATAAAAGCTTGTACAGGGAACCCGGTGGTCTGAAAGAAACTGTTTCCTTTTTGAAAACAAAAAGATAAATCATGCCAAAAGTATAAATTAGAAAACACTTTTTAATATAGCTGTCCTCCCCCCGCCAAATCGACAATCTATAGTCGTGTAACTAGGAAAGATTTTGAGCAAAACCTCAGAAATGCTGTATAACTATTAATGAAATTTTGCAAGATCCAATATAAAAGAATGATATTTTCTTAAAATGAAGAGTATAAGCTTTTATAAACGTCTATACTTATTGAGCTTGAAATAGATGAATATCTCTAAACTGCCATTAGACCGAAATGTACTGGAATTTTTTGAGCGTTTCTGTAAACGAACTGTAAGTGTTACATTCATTATTTCGACGGAAAACGCAATTTGTAAACTTTAGTAGCGTATATAAACTTTGTTTTGTTTGAAATCATTTTATGCCTCTAAAACATACTTTAAATAAAGAATGTTGATAGAGTCTACTGTCATGAAATATTTTTGGGGTTCTCCTGTAAAAGAATTATGAATGATACATACACCATTTTCAGGATAGAATACGTAGGAATAACATTTATAAATTGTGTAGTATTTGTTTCTGGGAATCGGACGATGGGAAGGGGGTGCCCTCCGTGGTAATTTTCGTAAGGGGTCCTAACCCGTATTTAAGCAAAGTTTAGGAGAAAACCACGAAGAATTCCGAACGGCGAGGTCGACGAGCTCGACCTGGGTTTGAAACAGACACTTCCGAGCTTTCAAGTCAAAGCGCTATGCACTCGGCCACTGGTGGGGTGAAAAACATTGTATAGTAAAAAAAGTGGGTAAAATAAATACGCACCCTAGCCGTTTAGTACGACTTTGCTGATACACAGTTGTAATAGCGGCTCGTCTGGCGATGCTAGTGAAAGAGAGGCAGCATCGCCAAATATTCTTTCGCAAAAATCGCTAAAGTGAGGTAAAAAAAAGTCACTAAACTTTCATAAGGTTTTGAAAATTTGAAATTAATATTTTTTTTCAAAAATAAATTGAATTATTACATTTCTAAAAGTGCGTTTGTTTGCAATTACGATTAAATATTGTAAAAACATCGAGATATTGTGATGTTCTTTTCAACTTATGGAGTATGTATAATACACTCTTAATATATCCCAACTTAATAAATCTACGTTAATTCCCAATTACTATCGATTTAGAATGAATGCTGCTCTATTTTACAGTGATAGTAATTCCAGAAATGTTGATTGTCGATTTTCAGTCTGAACATTGTAGTTGCGGGCGACTACACAGATAAGTTTGATACTTCATCCTGTCGATTCATCCATTATTAAGTTGTATTTTCTATCTACAGATAAACATTTCATGCAATGGTGTGGTCTTAACACTTTGATTACTTCATTTCTTTTCTAAAGTGCCAGTGAACAGACCATGTTTTAAAAGTTTTTAAAACATTAAAAAAATATCATAAACAACAACAAAAAAAAAAACCGTTAAATTCATCTGAAAAGTCTCCAAATGAAAGAGAAAAATCCCTAAAATGTTACTAATTTCAAAGTAGAAAATTTACCTTTCAAATACGCTAAAAACCTGCTAAATTTATCGACAAATCTCGTAAACTGGCAACAATCGAGCAAAGATGAAGAACTGCTTCACGTAAAATTATACGAATGTTGAAGTTTCTTTTCTATTTCAGTTCTAAAAATAAATTTATTTCTGATATTTCATGTTAAACTAAATCATCATTCGTTACACCTCTAATTCAAAACTAGATTGTATTTTTGTGAGTGTATGTAATATGGACACGTGAATCTGCTTCACTTCTTCTCGAATTTTATGTTTGCCTCTAACTATTTATGTATACATATTACTTACCAAGTTACTATAAAAATCAGACGAAAACTAAGTACTATACCAGTATTACATAATACTTCATATAAATGGGATTTTAAAATATGGTGGGATTTAAAAATAAAAACCAGAACATAATAAAATTTGAAAAAAAAAAAATCATACCTCAAAACAGGCACAATCCAAGTTTATGTAAACCATGTGTTCAATAAAAATAAAGACATCTCATTAAAAAACCAAAACTAGAGGAATTGATAAAGTATACTGCATAGTGTAAGTGATTCATCAGTGCTCTATCACACCATGCAACAAAAAGGGAACATTTCGGCATGATAAATCAGAAACTGAATTGTAAAAAAATAATTCAAGGCGGGGTTTTAATAGTTCAATACAGCAACAAATGAACAAAACAGAATCTGAAATGGAGGTAAAGCTGACGGATTCAAGAAACAAAAGTTCGGATTAATAGAAATAATCTAATGTATGTAACATGTATTTGTCATTATATCTTTTGTAAGTATTTTTTTGTTGTAATAATTGATAATTTTTCATTGAATTATAAATACACTGAATAAACGAAAATTCCAGTATTAGCTCAAACCCCAAGACCTCAAAATTCTTGGAATGGTTGGTACAGAAACGATTTAAATATTTGTCCGTGGTATTTGATATTATATACTGTAATCTAAATTCATTCAGAGAGTGCAAATTTAAAATACACAATTTTTAATGCAGTAATATGCCAAATAGTATTATTTTTTATTTATAGGAAAAGCAATGATATGTATAGTAGTGCCATACATCAAATAGTAGTAGACGGTTATGACGTAAAATTACCATGTTGGTGTTGGAGAACTAGCATTACTGATACCAATTTACTATAATTATATAGCTCGTAGTTAAAAAAACGTCACCGTCATTAATTTAATTACTTAAATACTGAAAATGCGCTGACGTGTATCTTTTAAACTTTTAATACACCATTATGACTATCTCCCATAGTAATTATTTTAACCCATTTAAACAGCTATTTATATCCTATAAATCTCCAGCATCAGAGTGTTTTTTGAACAGTTCAGTTAGTTTTTTTTTATAAGTCATTAAAAGCAAATTGTTAGAATTTAGATAAATGAAAAAATATATTAATGCAAAAAGTAGATTCTTATTTTATTTTTCAGCATACAAATAATTAGTCTCATTTAATATAACCTATATAATAATGAAATAGTCTTATTAAAATAAAGCTGAAGAGGAGAGTGGCAACGGTATAAAATTGATAATTCATATAAGTATAACCAAAAATTTGAGGAACGCTTACATATTATTTTTGCAGTGTAAGATCATGGATATTAAATGTTTTCTGATTAGGAGATTAAAAGCAATGAACATTGGAATTTTTAAAATAGAATTGTAGTCTTAGCAAGAAAATAATGTTATGAAATGATAATATAGGGTGTCCCAAAAGGTGGTAACGGGCTTTTAATTCTTTATCTATTAGAGATAAGTGGGCAGTATAAATTTGAAAAAATGTTCAAAATAAAGTCAAATATAAGACTTGTCTAGAAAAATATTCTTCTAGTTTATTTGCAAAAAGTTACACTTTTTAAATTTTTATACAATCGCTGTACACAAAAATTCCCAGTTAGTAAAATGTGGCCCATACACTAAGATGTGATGTACAAAATTCCAGCCTTTCATCATAAAACATCTCAGCGATATCTTTAAATAAAGATGATTGCGGGTATAAATGAATTTGAATATAAGCGTTTATCGCTAGAGTGAAAAAAATATTTTTTGTAATTTCTGTACTACCCCAGGAATGCAATCCTCCGATGTTCCCTTCGTTCTATTTTTTTTTGCCTTAGAAAGCCACTGAAAAATGGTTTAAGTCAACATATATTTATCTTCATACCTCTAACAGTTTTTAGGATGTATTTCCGAAATTTTGTACTTCACTTCATTTGTGTATGGGGCACATTTTACTAACTGGAAATTTTTTGTACGGGGGTCGTGTACAAATTTAAAAAGTGTCGCTTTTTGTAAATGAACGAAAGGAATATTTTCTTAACGGAATCTTATATCCGATCTCATTTTGAACATTTTTGTCAATTTACATTGCCCACCTCTAATAGATAAAGAATGAAAGCCTGCTACCACATTTTTGGGACACCCTGTGTACTGTTTTGCCCATGACACACATGTATATCTAATACCTTGAGCCAAACCAAACCAACGGAAACTGAGAAGATGTTCATCGAATTTTAGCAATCGCGATAATTTTTCGTGAGTTGTGAAATAGTGTAAAAGCAACCAATGGTGATCAATTTATAAGAAGAAATAGTTTATTTTATTGCTAAGACTTGAAATGATTAGGACATCTAAAAAAAAAAAAATTAAGGTGATTCAGTGTTAAAAGCGGAACAATACATCAGGCCATCAATGGCTAAAACTTTGCAGGCCCTGGTTGCACTGATTCAATAGCTCTTTTTAAACGTACTATGCATGTAATAAATTGAGTTGGGAATATTTTCAAAGCAATGCCTAAACTGCACACGTATTCTTTTTCATTTTCAGAAAATTTCAAACTTAATGCTATAACCACTCAAAGTAATGTTTTCAAATTTGCAGGTTTCAATTCAAAAGTGAAAATTGTTGACGACAAATAAAGATAATTCAGGAGTTCAGAACTATGTATGGCTGAAAGTTATAAGATTTAACTTTCTATGAGGTATTGTGCGGAGGACCTTTCAAAGGGTTCTAATGTATATTCACGTTGCATCTGCAGAAAACCACCCCAAACTCCAGCCCGGTAGACTGATGGCCGCGCGATAGGACCGATCCCGAGAACTTCACGATTCAGCCATCTATCATGTTCAGTGTCTTATCCACTTGGTCATTGGGGGGGGGGCGAACTTTTTATATGAGTTACATACTTGAAGTAATTCTGAAAAAGGAACAAAGACGCTTCAACATTTTTAATGACCTATTTGATAGACATTATATCTTAATACAATTTTTAAGACAAATCTTAAGAAAGATGATAATTTCATTGTTCTTAATACGTGTGATCACAACCGTCAGCATATCGTCAAACTATGTATTGGCAGGCAATGAGAGAAGCGTCGTGTGTAAATATCATTTTTGGCAAAGGGAATAGGATGAAACTCAGCTACTATCAGTGAGATAGCAAAACAGCAGTTTTTCAATTGGAATCATAATATTTCAGCTGAAAAAGCTGACACAAAAATTAGGATGAAGTAATTTAAATATAGTTCCCTTAAATTTGTGATGTTCAATTATAGATAGAGATTTCCAAATGGGGTCTTGTTAAATTATTTTGGGATTCTATATCACTAAGATTTTTGGGGGGGAAATATTGGTTTTAAAATGAGAAGGTTCATTGAGTGACAAAATTTATTACATCATGTCTAAGGGAAAAAAACCCCATAAACTTATACATTTCTCATTATTAAAATTTAGGTTATCATTTTTGTTTGGGTCAGCATTTTATATCAATTTTCCAAGTAGGGACACACACTCAAAACACTTTGACTACTACTATATCCCATATGTTTTGCTTTATTGTTTTCGATGAAAATTTAATGCAAGCTGTATTTTAAAAAGAAAATAATAAAATGGTATTTTTCTTGAATAGTCGTACCAGTACAGAAATTTCCAAGCTGTGAAAGTAGTAAGTAGCCTAATCTTTGGATATCATCATCCGCTTTTGCTTTTAGTACTTTAATCTGAATTCAGTTTCTTTTTTTTCTTGAATAAGGGTAATAAAAAAAGGAAGCTTCTTAGATTAGAGATTCTCAACCATAAGAAATCACCACAACCATTCCAACATTTTTGCATACCTCGTCTCCACCAAATAACAAAGGTGGCATTTCAAAATTAAGCCCAAAAAGCGCAACGTACTTTAATCTTGGAACATGTCCAAATACTGAGTTCCAAAACAAAGAAAGTTTTTCCCTTTCCTAACCACTTGAATTTTGAAATCACCCTGAGACATCAACCCCCCCCCCCTTTTCTCTCCGCACACAGTGAGGACACTGTCGAAATTTTCAGTTGACAAAAAATCCAGAGCTCTTTGGCAATGCGTCTAGAATCGCATAGGCGTGCCCGCATTTTAAAAACATATTGTCGAGCCAAAAGCTCAGAAAATGAAAGTCCAGGCGAACACAATAACAGCATGGTGGAACAAAATAGACACAATTTCGAGCTTTTATGGATCAGCGAGCACGCACACGCTTTACCAATTCGGAAACGAAAAGTAATTCTCTTTGAAATAATGAAACAGAACACTGTTCAGAGAAAGTATTACGTGCTTGACGTTCTATTTCGCTAAAATATTTTTTTTAAAGTTAACAAAAAAGTTTTAAAATGCACTTTAAATTTTAATTGTTAATTTATCTGAAACTATGAATGGTTTTTCAGCACCATTTTTTTTAAGGATGTAATTGATTAAATTCAATACATATACATTTGTTATTTTTCATAAATATCTTATTAATCTTTTGTATCACCGCGTTAAAGATTTGCAACATACTATTTAAAACTGTATAAATTAATCATAGTGTATATAAAATATTTGAATGACTGTTTTATTTTCTAGAACAACGCAAGCATAAAGCATTTTTTTTTTAATCTGAAAAGTTTCTGATATTTAATTAACATAATATCTTTGTTTGTTTGTTTATTAATGGGATTACGTCCGATTGGGCTCTAGGACGAGGGGTGGGGGTGCCCTCCGTGGGGGTCTTTCTAAGGGATCCTCACCTGTATCCACGCTAAGGAAAAAATATATACATATATATATATATATAGGGGGAGCTTTGACTTAAATTATCGTTTTTCAATTTTTAACAGTAAAAAAGAATAGAACTTTTGTCCCTCTTAGATTAATTGGCTTAACATTTTGCAAAGACGTGCAAGAAAATAAAAAAAAAAAATAAGAAAGAGAAATTTTAGCCATTTCAAAAATAAAAAATAAAATCTTGCTCCCTGATTTTCTCGATTTTTATAAATTTTCTAGTCTGAAAATTGAGGTGTCTTTCCAACACAGAACAATCAACTTGAAATTTTACATAGATATGCAGAAAAATATATTATTAAGCTAACATGTTTAATATATGTAGCGTTTGCGTTGGCTATTAAAAAACAGCCTTATTCTTGGATTTTGCAGCGAATGTATCATCAAAACATTTCAGTTAAAGAAACTTTACTCAGTTAAAAAACTTCTTTAATCCTTTCAGTTCCAGCAAAGCCAATTGTAACAGTAAATTTATTAAATCAAAACAAATTCAAATTTCGTTTTGAATTATTTTTTTTTCAACCATTTTATTCTGGATGTAAATACTTATATTTTACAAATTTCAGATTATTATTTCCTCCCCCCCCCCCACCTCCTAATGACCGGATCAACTGCCGACTATGAATAAGCTTAGCGACTAGGTCGGGGATGATGTCCCCGTTGTTCCGGGATGTCCCGTCTGACTGGTCTCCTAATCTGGAACCAATTCCAGAAGAGAGACCTAGAACCTGGATTGGCACTGTGAAGTTGTCCTGGGTGGAGGAAAGTGTCGCCTCTACCCAAGCTCGCGAGACAAAGCCTCTTCGCGGGTCATTTCTTTTTCTCTCTTTCTCTTTCTCTTTCTTTTCTTCTTTTTTTTTTCCGTTCTGGCTTTGCACTTGGACGCGGGAGGAAGTGAGAAAGAGAGAATTGGACGGACACCACGGAGAAAAAAAAAAACACCGCTCTCACCAAGAACGAATAGTCCCTGTTTTCTGTATCCCAAAACTAGAAGAATGGATCGTAGAATTAAGGCTAACGTCCACTCGCGTGCGTTTCAGTACGCTAGAATGGGAACCCAATGTATTTTTCAGAATCTTGAAGACGGATTGGAGAGAAAAGTGCCCTCACTGAGCGGTGGGCGTGCTTTTGTGGTTTCACGCGTTCTCCTTTGGTGGCGAATCCCAACGGGTCATTAAAAGTCAATAAATTCTTCGCCCCTGCACTGTATCCCCCCTTGTACAATGCCTTGACCATTAAAAAAAAAAAAAACCCGCTGCGTCCGGAAACGGACGTAAATGGACCCCAGCCTTTATGAGTAGGTGATTTCAGGAGTATCTCGTTCTCTGATCTAGTATTCATAGGGAGTATATAGACTCATAAATTCTAGTTCCACCAATTATTTTCTAGATGTCAGTGGCATACATTTTTTTCACTACAGCGAGAGCGAAAAAACGTCTGTTTTTTCGGTTCTTGCTGCTGATGTACTTTAACCGTTTGAGGCCCAACCCTTTCCCAATGCTGAAAAAAGGACAGCCGTTGCCATCGCTCGACTTAACTACAAGCAAAATGGCAGACGATCGAAACGTTCATCGCGTGCCACAGATCTATAGACCCTCTTTCTGACGCAGCTGGCGGACGATCGAAACGCTTATCGCGTGCTGCAGATCTAGAGACCCTCTTTTTCACGCAGCTGGCTGTGCCGCACAGCCAGCTGCGTCAAAAAGAGGGTCTCTAGATCTGTGGCACGCGATGAACGTTTCGATCGTCCGCCATCTTGCTGGTAGTTAAGTCGAGCGATGGCAACGGCTGCCCTTTTTTCAGCATTGGGCAATCTATCCAGCTGTTCTCGCGTTCTTCCATTTTTCGGCAGATGTCAGTGCTGTTAAAAATAATCGTGACAATTTTTTTACGGGAATTGACGTGCTAAAAAGTAAAGGATTATCATGGAGCTATGTCACCCGCAACTATTTTTATAGAAATCCAATCTATCCTTCGTGACTGGCAACAGTCAAAACGTCAGAGTTTGGTGTTCCCAGAGCGGGAACACTGCTCGTTCAATGGTTAACTCAAAGATATGATTATTAATATTTTGTATATAGCCACTATATGTTAACCAAGACGCTACGTTAAATAAAATTTTATGTTTACGTTCCAATCATGTGTTGGAGTCTCTAACAACGAACCACAACGTGAAACAACGAGGCTTTCTTAGGCAAGGTATCTTTTGAACCTGGAGGACACTGGAGCCACGAGCAGATTTTACGTGCATCAGCTCCCGGTACCGTACACGGTCCCACAGCCGTTCAGCAGAGAGAAGAGTTCATCCTCCCAAGTGCTGACCAGACTTCGTCCGATTACACGATCATCTCTAATCGATTACAAGAAATGATATGGATTATGATTCCGATTGCTAACAATTTCCAAAAAGATTATGACTAGTGAATGTTAATTTAGTAAAATAATAGTAATCTTGATGCTAAAGAAATCAAATATCAAAGAATTCTATAATAATGCAATTTTATCATAGCATATTTGTAAAATTTTATTTTAGTCACCTATTACAGTCGATTGTAATCGGCACGAAGTCTGGTGCTGACCCAGGTCGGCCCCGCTTCCCTTTCGGTATTCTAATGGGAACTGAGCTCAACCGAGTAGGGCACTGTGGAACATTTCAGATTTTTGAGATAAAAACGAATTAGAATGAAAGATAAATATTTGAACCCGAAAGGGTTAATTGAAACTTTTCTGTACGTTCTTGTTTTGCATGATGTTACTCGTTGAAAACTTCAGCGGAAGCAGTGTTTCCTTAAGAAGGCTGAGATATCATCAGTTCGATAAGACTTGATGTCATTTCATTGTAAAAGAAAAGAATCTAGAGCAGTCACAGGCATATCAATAGAGAATCTTACGAATGGCTCTTGAAAACGTGTTTGGCTCAAGCATTGACCTTGACATTGTATGGAGAGCAGCGCCTAGAGTTTTTGCGTGCGAGTGCATTCCCAGCCTATTTCCATTAATTTTTTTAATGAATTTTTATCGATTTTCCTTTTAAGTTCAAAATTAATAAATAAGAGTTTAGACGTTTGTTATTTTATAGCTTTATTTCTTTGTATACGACCGAAAATATGCAAATAACGTATGGAAATGCATTTATTCTTCAACAATGGCTAACAGTAACAAGTTAAGTTAGAGTTAACATAGAAAGAAACAATGTTAGGAAAATACCAATGGTAGTTGATTAATGAGTTACTAAATAGCGTGTAAATATGAATAAAATCGTGTATAAAATTCCTTAGCTTGGTACAAAATAATTAACATAATAAGAAACAACCTCACCACTGGTGTTTTTCTAACGTTATTTCTTCTTACTTTAATTATTTTGCACCAAGATACGAACTTTATATATGTAACAGTTTCTTTAAAAAAATTTCCTTCAATTCTTACCTTAAATCTTTTTTACAATTTTCGGAAACCAATGCAGAAAAAAATAGTAAATAAAAAATAAACTGTATTTGAAATTTCGAAATAGAAGTAGCTTTTGGTCTGCCAGCTTACATGTGTATTAGATTAAGTCTTTGACAAAGAAGTAAATCTTGATACTGCTCGAAAAATATATAATTTATTCATTTATTTATGCTTTAATTTTGTGCTTGTTACTTTAAGTCTTTTGTGATGAAAGAGGTGTTAGCACTTTTTTTAGTTCTTTCTACCTCTTTTAGAAATAAATGAAACAAAAAAAAAAAAACTTAAATATAAAAAACAAAAGATTTGTTTTCATATACGCATCCACGGATATAAAAACAAAATATCTGTTTACATATCCGTATCTACGGATCTGGTTTTTTAAAAGATCTGCAACTTCTCTAGTTTATTTATTCCTAGTAAAAGAGTTTTTTCCAAGCCATTTTGTCCGGCGCTGGACCTGTAGCTGGTAGTGGTTATTTGTTTGCACGTAGCCATTTCTCAAAACCATGAACCAGTTCTTGGACAGTTCGCTGCCCCTGCGAAACTGAAACTGAATTATTAAGTGTAATGAGAATGACATACGTAGAAAACAAACAGCTGAACTTTCAAAATATATATCCGACTTTGCTCATCTGATTGCTTCAGATTTCTGCATTGGCGCCGAAAGCGGGGGCACTTGACCCACCCAGACCCACCAATTTTTGCATCCCCCGCCCCTTTTCGAAACCCAGGATTTATCGAAAAATTTGTTGATACACCATCAACCAATTTTTGTGTAATATATCGTGTAAAATGTGTTTTTTGAAGAACAGGAAAGGTCACAAATACGGACAAAACCACAAAATAGCCAAGCCTATAGAGTGGGTAGGTACACTTCAAGTGTCCCAAATTAAGCACCGCCTGCCCTTAGCAACATTAGCATAGAATATGATATTTAGATACGATAATAGTGTGTTGAAAGATTGATTTAGGTAGCGATTTAAACCCCATTTATTTAAACATAGGGATCACCATGATAATAGCGTGTATTGAAGGAAGTGTCTCCGGAATCCATGGGCACCAGGGCCGTACCCAGGAAATAATTTCGGAGGGGGTCCGACATTTCGGGGGGGGGTGTCTGACTTATTGAATATCATCATATTATACATAAATATACTCTCGTGCACATAAAAATATTTAGATATTGTGATAATTTCGGGGAGGGGGGGGGCGGACCCATAGGACCACCCCCCCCAGGGTACGGCCCTGATGGGCACTTCTGTCTTAATCAATAGCAGTTTGGGAAATTGGGATGATAATCGTTGAAGGACAGAAGGTGCACATAAATCCGGTAACACTTAAGACTCCCTTTGCTCCAACATAAGGATTGCGACGATAGTAGTATGTTTGATTATCAGGAAGATCAAACCTGATGTATCACATATTTGGGATTTTAACAATATTTCAATCGTGTGTTAAAGGGTACGGGGTGACGGCGGAGTCCGGCCAATGCTCTGAGGTTAAAATAGTAACTGTGACCGTTGAAGAACAGGGCTCTTTCTCTTTATAAACTTATCAAACAATATATCAGTCTGTCCCCCCCTTCCCCAGCAAAAAATCCGCTTGACCCCCTAGAAAAAATCCCTACCGGCGACTCTGTGTTTCTGACTCCAGGGTTATTAATATGAGACCACGTACAAAAAATTAGACGATATAAACAAATTAAAATTATTTAATACAGAGGAAAAAAAAAAAAACGGCTTATAAAGAAGTCTGAAAGATCTGACTCAAGCATCAATGAAGAAAATATAAATACGCACAAGAAGCTTTTAATTTTGTAAGAAAGCTTACTCAGCTAAAAAAATTTGTAAATTATAGGTATAAAAATATTAACTAAAACAAGTGGCATTCTGGGTCCCTCGGTGGTTCTGCCTCGTTCCACGGTCGATGTGGAACTGAGTAATAATCTGGGTGCAGAAATTAAACAAATCGTAGGCCGACCCATCGAACAGTGGCTGAGGGGATAAGACACTGGACATTAGTAGATGGCTGAAGTGTGAAGGTACAGGGCTCTGGCTTACTGTGTGGCTGTTGATCTAACGATCTGATGTTTTACCTGATTTTCTCCAGATGTAACAATGAATACACATTAGAACCACTTAAAAAGTCGTCCGAACAAGATATTCCTCCCCTTTACAGCATCAACAAGTCGTAAGCCTTCCCATTGTTGACTATCTTCCCCATCAAACTAAATTGAATCGAATATAGATTTTAGGTTGGCGTAACGGTGGCAGTTTTTTAAGTTATTCTGAGAAGTTCATTTTTAAAAATGTATATACAGTGAAACTTTCGGGAGCGACCATCCTCCATTTTGCGAAAAATCGGTCGTTAAGAGAGGTGGTCACTCAAAGGAGTATAGCAATTGGATAGCCAAGAAAAAAAGCGCTAAAAATATTGTTCGTTTTGCTATTCATGAAACTGTATACTAATACATAAATAATTATACAAAAATATTTTTAAAATTTAATAAAATATTTACAAATTTCGGATTATTTCATTCTTTTTTCTCTTTCCTAGAATACTTCTCTCTCTACTTTAATTCTTATAGCTGATAACAGCATTTATCCTGATATTCTCCATGCATTCTGAATTTGCAATAATAAAATCTACTTGCTTTAAAGTTTGTTTTTGAGTTTTCCCACAACCAAAAGAAAGTAACCATTAACTTCCTCTCCGAATTTCCTTTTTCGTGAGAATAGATCACATCAATACGCTGTTCCAACAATAAAATCATTTGTTTCTTAGACAGGTCACTTCTCTAACTTACAAGATTTGTACGCGATATGTACGTGTACTTGCACATGCTGTCGATTACTAGCAGAGCGACTGGTTTGGAATATAGTATTTGCTTCGTAAAAACAACACTCAAAATGCTGGTGTTAAACGATAAAATAAATAAAAGCGTTATGAAAAAAAAAAAAACATTTATTTTATAATATTTGCTTACTTTATTTCCGGGAAAATAAGAAAAATTTCGGACAGAGAATCGAGACTGGTCGTATACAGAGGGTTGTATGGTCTCTTCTAGAGGCATTGCTTTAAAAATTAGGTCGTTGCAGGAGGGGGTCGCTTAATAGAGGTGGTCGCTCATAGAAGTTTCATTTTGTTTTGAAAATAAATTACTCTTTGAAATAACTCAGTAATTAGAAAATTTATTAATTATCATTATTTTTGGTCAAGCATATATCATAAACTATTTAATTATTTCATCAGCTTTACCGTTTAATTTTTCACTAATGAAATGATTTTTATTTACTTCTTAATTTACCTGTAGTAACATTTGGCATAACACGTAGACACTTGACCTTGAACTTCATGAACTTGACATTATTTTATAACAAGAATAAGAAAAAAAGGCAAATGACTCAGACGGAAATATTATTCTGATGGTTTATCACTGCTACCTTTGATTTTTTCTTTTCTTTTCTTTTCTAAATATAGATATGAATTTACTGTCAAATGAACTGAATTTTATTGTGTTTAATAATACAATGAATAAATAAGATGGTGGTAGGTATTCAAAATATGTAATTTTTTTTTTGAATACACTAGTAATGGGATACGTATATAACTTTTTAATTTTCAACATTCCGTCTTGTGTTACTATCTTTAGACAACAGTTTTATAAAGTGAACAACTTTAAGGTGCCAAAAGGCATTTATAATTTTCCAATTTGTTTGAATGTATGAAGTATCAAAGAAAAAAAAAAAAAAAAATTAGTAGATAAGACGGTGCTAGGCTTCTTGATTATATGGTTATTGGATTTATAGGAATTTTCAAGGAAAATTTTAAAGTAAATTTATTTTCACTGAATGCCATACGAAATGTTCTACGACCCATGTGCATACTTTTACCTGCATAATTCATAAAACATGAAGTTCGTAAAATTAGTAAATATGACGATATCTTTATATCTCTATCTCACATTTCTTTAAAAAAAAATCAGTTCATTAGGAAATCATGCCATGCTCAGTTTAAAGATAAAATATTCATAAGTTTTTTAACATAAAGCTGCTACTGTTCATCAAGGAAGTAGTATATAAAAGTATACAAATTCGACATTTTGATGGCTGTGGCATTAATTTTTGAGTTTTACTGATTTCCTGGAGATATATTTTATTTCCAAAACTGTTCAGATGACTAGCATCTCGCATATCTTTAGTAAACATTGGTTTTTAAATGCTTTGTGTTACGATTACTAATGAGCTGTATTTTTGCTTGCCATGTTAAGTAATTTACAAAGCATTTCTTCAGATGAACTAATCATTCAATTTAATTTTTTCTAACGTCTATTAACTTTCAGAAGACTTTTCTGAACGTTAATAGACGTTCAGAGAACCAGTGTGTGTTTGCTGGGAAGACTCTTTGTGCTTTTCAAAACGTACATAGAATTTTAATTTACACTTTCATGAGAGTGTCTCTAATGGAATGTTATTGTATTTAATTTGACCAAAAAACAATTTTTTATTAGCGAGTTCGCGTATTTGTACAGTATAAACCCAAACAGCACATGCAGGTTCTCTGAACGTTAAAAGACGTCCAAAGAATCTGTGTGTGCCCCCAACAAGAACAACCAAAAAAGAAGAAAAAAAAAACAATATATTATTAAGCACTCGTTTGAGTTGGTGGACATAAAATCTGTTCGTGGTTCCAATGCCCCCCCCATGTTCAAACGATACCTCTGGGAGTGCCGATTTCAGGTGCTAGGTCACTCATCGGAAATTGGTTCAAAAATTAGGAAACTACTCATAGAGTGCAAAGTTTAGTCTGCCTAAAAGGCGCCGCCATAATGAAATGACCAAAATCTGGGGCCGCGATAGCGTCCAAGCCTCTAAGTTATTGGAAAGAAAGAAAAAAAAAACACTCATTTTGCAATTTCAGAATTAGTTTATCTATAATAGGATATGAATTTGAGTAATTCTTTCCCATTTAACTCAAAATCAAAATTGTGAACAACGAAAAGAATTTAGTAATCAAATCCATAATGAAAGTCAAAATGCATCAGAAAGACTGATCTTTAAAAATGAAAGGAATTTTAAAATATGTCCTGAAACATTTCAATGTATAGCGTGAAATATGCAATGACAGATGATATTTTCCTTTAATGCAAGATAATTTATTTTATGACGCATTTTAAGAATATGCAGGAAGCAATTTAACCAATGCTTCTTTAAATTCCGGCGTGCCACCTGTTGGGTAAAGGTGTTACCGCATCGCCGAGACCACCAAATAATTGTAAATGAGGTCGAAGGGGATCTAGATCTGTGCGAAACGCCAGCAGAATGCTAGATACTAAGAAGTGGAACACTTATTTTATTTTATTTTTATTTTTTTTCGTTACGTAATATCGGTTTTGAAAAGACTTTTTCAAGAAATGAAATAATGTATGTATATATTCAAATGTTTCTCAGCCTACCGAAATTTTTCTCAAAAGAATATTGTGAGATATATATTAATTTGCACGATAATTATGCCGTAAGTGCAAAATACTGGAAAACTTTATAACACACTTAAGTAAAAGATACTGCAATACATTTGTTTGATGTGTTAAAAAATGTCTAATATTCCCTAGTGTGTGGATGTTTGAGCCTTTTAGCAATTGAAGAAGGAAGACTTGAGTTCCACCCAAAACAACCGTATTGCGATGTATATTTTAATTATGGGTGTTATTTTACAACGTTTTTAAGTAGTTTTACTTTTAAACACCGGCTTTTTGTTGAATACTCTCATTATGTCGCAAGTGTATAGGACTAAAGATGTAACGGATATCCGGCAAACATACGCATCCGGCCAATATGCCGGATAGTTGGCAGTAGCCGGGTATTACAAATATCCGGCAGTGCATCTGGCCTAAAATTATATACACAGAAATAACAGAAATAAGCATAATAAATGAATAAATTCTAAAAACTGCAATAATAAAAAATGCGGAAAACAAAGTTTTGTGAAAATATTTTGTTTTCAATACTTTTTAAAATTTATTTTTATCATGTATAGAAAATGAGGAAAAAAATTAAGTACTTCTATCTTTTTTTAATATTGGAGTAAATTATTACTGGCAAGGAATAACTGGGAATAACTGAAAAGGAATTACTGGATAAAACAAGGAAATTTGTTACATTGTATTTCCAATAGTTGAATGGAGATGTCTTTCTTTCAAGAGCTGATCTTTTAAGATTATTCATCTAACTCTTGAGGGAGAACAACCATAACATTGCTATTTGTATGATTTTAATTGCAGTAAAACCGGTACTAAATTCATGGAAACATTCCCAAAAGAATTTCTGATTTTTGAATTAAATGATTTGAAACTAATAATAAAATTTAAAGAAAAAAGTAATAGCTTAACGATCTAAGAAGACTAGTGAAAATAAAACAAAAAAGAAAAAACATATTGCTGTCAGATAATCGGAAATCCGGCTGAAAGTTTGACCGGATATTCGGTATCCGGCATCCGGCCAAATAGATATCCGTTGCATTACTATATAGGACAACTACAAAACTTTAGAAGGTGATTTAAATTTTTTATGCTTAAGGGGACTTGGCAATTGTGATTCTGAATTCACGTATTCCATTCAAACCAAACGGAAAAAAGACATCTCTTACGTCATGGGTAGGGGAGATTACTAATGAATGGGCCATGGGGTTGAAAAGGCCTCAAGTAGTATCTGAAAAAGTATTTACATTAACCTTTTGCGGCGCAACCCTTTCCCAATGCTGAAAAAAGGGCAGCCGGCGTTTCGATCGTCCGCCATCTTGCTGGTAGTTAAGTCGAGCGATGGCAACGGCGGCCCCTTTTTCAGCATTGGGCAATCTATCCAGCTGTTCTCGCATTCTTCCATTTTTCAGCAGATGTCAGTGCTGTTAAAAATAATCGTGACCATTTTTTCACGGGAAATGACGTGCTAAAAAGTAAAGGATTCTCGTGGAGCTATGTCACCCGCAACTATTTTTATAGAAATCAAATCTATTCTTCGTGATTGGAAAACAGTCAAAACGTCAGAGTTTGGTGTTCCCAGAGCAGGAACACTGCGCGTTAAAGGGTTAAAGGATTTTAGGTGGTGTCAATAGACAGAACTAGTTATCTTGAGAAACACAAATTTTTCAATCGCTCGCGACCAGCCACTTTCTCACCAGAGGGGTTCCATAAAAATCTACTTGAAAAGTAAGTTCTTTCTTTTTTTTCAAAAATAGCTGATACTTTAAAGTTGTTCTTTATTTCATGATAGCTATGACTGTTATTAATCGTTTGTTTATTCATTTACTAATATTAAGATGCATTTAGATTGTTTCACCATAATAGTCACAAATGTGATTATTTTTGGAAAGCACGGATGGGACTGAATGGGTTACATGTCATGGTAATGAATGGGACATTTTTGCCTTTACCGTGAACATGTATTTATAGGCTATATTCTTTTCCTAGTTCTTACTTTCTTAAAGATATGAAACTATTTACTGGCTCTTGTAGATTTTTGATAATTACATAAAAAGTAATTGGTGATAAATTAAACAGAAAATCTCATTTTTTGCCCAAAAATAAAGTTTAAAGACAGTTGTTTTCAGTGGAGCACACAAGGGAAGGATCCAAGAGGTTTGCAACCCTCCCAAAAAAGTTCTCAATAGTGCTCCTTAAATCATGTAATGTTTTACATTTAAATATGTCAGAAGACTTTACCAAGCTCTTATTTTCAGTAGCAAATAAGTAAAAGCACAATAAAAGGTGGTCCCGATGAAAAAAAAAAATTTTGGTGATTGATGTCAAATCTCTATCAGGAGCCCAAGAGAAAGTCCTATGTGCGCCACTGGTTGTATTTATAGAACTTTGAAACTTTTTAATTTTTTAATGTGCGACATAAGGTTATCATGTGCATTAGTATAAAATTAGATTACCACGTTTACTCGCGTAATAGTCGCACTTTTCTTGCCAATTTATCATGGTGAAAGTCTAGGTGGGTCTATTATGCAGGAAAAATTTATTATAAAATATTCCGGATTTACATACATAGCATATCTGTTTACCATGGGGATGCTCCAGTTTTAGTGAACTTCGGATATATGGACGAAATTTGATGGTCCCCAGAGGTTCACTATAACCGGAGTTGACTGTATATATATATATATATATATATATATAGTGAGAGTTTTTGATTTTTGATTTTTTTTATAGAAAAATCCAGAAATTTAGAAACGCAAAACAAAAAAATTTTTGTGATGTAGTGTTTATATATTTTTTAACATGATGAGCAATTATAAAAAAAAGACATAAGATCAATTAGCGACGAGCATACAGATTTTGCAAATGGAATCTATATTATTTTGTAATAAGCCAAATTTAAAAACGAAGTGTTTTTTAAGATTCAAGAAAATTGGTAAAAAATGCTAATCGGCATCAACCACTTTTTTGTGCAGTTGTTTTATTGATAGGCTTAGACGTCTGGGATTATCCAGAGCAGTTCTGGTTTTCTAGGGCTGTACAGGATAACGTTCAAGGTTAATTCTAAAATTCGAGTATATTGTCTTCATACCGTTTTTAAATCCGTTTTAAATTTTTTAAGGAAGAGAAATGGGAAGATATTTTTAAAAAAATTTCAGAAGACTGATACTCCATGTTGCTAAATCGGTTCAGTTTGCGATATCTTTACCTGGGACATCTGCTCCAGTTGAGAGAGTTTTTTCTATTATGGAGAACATTTGTTCGGCAGAAAGGGGTAGACTTTCAATATGTAATGTTGAACATCTTTTAATGTCAAAATTAATTCTGAACTTTCATGTTGCGCTTTTTATGATGTCATCAAACAAAGAATTTCTGAAAAAAGTAATGTTTAATAAAAAATAAAAGAAATAAAAAAGGCTAAATAAATATAGTTTAATGTTCCAGTAAACTATTTTTAATTTATTTTTAATGTAATTTCAAAAATACTGTAAACTCTCGTAACAATGAACTAAAACTATTATTAATACGTATTAATGAATAAAATATTTTTATTAAAGAAAATCATTAAACCTCTGAAGCGCGACCATTTCCCAATGCCGAAAACATGGGCAGCTGTTGCCATCACTCGATTTAACTACCAGCAAGATGTGTTAAAAAATAATCTCTAGATCTGTGGCACGCGATGAACGATTCGATCCACCGCCATCTTGATGGTAGTTAAATCGAGCGATGGCAACGGCTGCTCTTTTTTTCAGCATTGGGCAGTCTGTCCAGTTGTTCTTCTATATCAATGTATTTCCATCGTATTCTCCAGTTTTCAGCAGATGCCGGTGCTGTTAAAAATAATCCTGACAGTTTTAAATAATCGGCGATTTTTACGGGAAATGATGTGCTTTAAAAAGTAAAGGATTCTCGTGTAACTATGTCACCCTCAAGTATTTTTGTAGAAATCAAATTTATTCTTCCTAACTGACAACAGTCAAAACGTCAGAGTTTTGTGTCCTCACGAGGAGGACACCCCGCGTTAAGGGTTAAATCAGTGAAATTTCACTTTAACGAATTTTTCAGAATTACAAGTTTAACCTTCCCTTGAAATTCCAAATAACGGACATTTTACTGAAACCCTGGGCTGGATCCCCCCCCCAAAATAATAATAATAATAATAATAATAATAATAATATAATAAAATAAATAAAAATGGTTTTGTCCTAGGTTGGACGGACTTCAAAAAATAGGGTGTGCGTACTTATAAAAAACATTAAAAAAAAGTCCTCTGATTGAACAATGTACCCAGTGAGGTCACTCAGGCAATGTAAACAGAATACTTCTTTCAACAACACTGACAAAACTGACATGTGGAAGAATTCATCTTAACACCAAAGCTCGATTGTATACACGTGCATATACTTTGTTTTTTCAGTCTACCTACTAATATAGTAGAGCTACGAATCAGGAAATGTCAAGCCCCTTTACATAAACGCATTACAGTAAATAGTACGGGAGCATTTTTCTAATGAGACACATGATAAGTCCCTCGGAAATGATTTGCAGCATCAAAAGAATCACGGACGAATGACCCCTTGAGCGAATCAAGGTGAATCGGCCACTTCTGGCCTCTCTGCCGGACCAGTTTTACATGCAAGACCATTCTGCACCTTTTTATTATTATTTTTTTTTTTTATGTCGAGAGAGAGAGAGACTAGAATAATTATGTCTCTGAATACTCGCATATGATCGCTTGTATTGTAACTCTTTATGTTAAATGTAAACTTGCATAAAAAAAAAAAAGATTGGAATGATGTCAGTCCGTGTAATTTGATGATAAAGTATACATCAGGAAGTGGAAAGTAAACCATGCACATACCTGAGTTGTGTTTTATAATGGCTTTTGTAAATTTCGGACTTTAATTACTTGAGTAAACCTCTGATATTTAAGCGTCAAATAATCACAACACTATCAAAAGTAATGGCGCATAGTACTTTTAAAATATTTTTTTTATTTTAGAAACACGAAAGTTTTTTTTAAAGGATTGGTATTCAACTAAAAGCATATTTTGGAAAAGAAAAGTATTTTTAAAGTGACCATTCAATCAAATTTTTCATTATTATATTTTCTTTTAAATCTTCATAACAGTTTTACATTGTTAAATCAAGTTTTTACAGATTTATGGCTATTGAAGTAAATTGGCAAAGTATTGTTTTAAATGTACCTATAAAATATATTAGATTTCATAAAGTATTATTTTATAAGCAACGTAAATTTGTGTGAATCATATGATTCTTATAAAATTTATTAATTATCTTTATAAAATAATATGATTCTCATTTTGTTTAATGAGAGAAAAATATCGCTTTTTTCTTTTTACAAAATAAAAAGATAAAAGCGCCATTGCCTAATGTATAAAACGTTTCGGTATTTTTAAAACATAAAAGTAGAAAAAAAATGAATTTGGGAAATACAAAAGGCCTTTTAAAAATTGCTTTCAATTTAGGAGTCATGGGCCAAAATGTATTTTGCTAATGCATGTCTAATTCGCTTACTTCTTGTTGCGATTGTTTTATTAAGGCAGATCTATTGGCCAAAAGGAGGGATGGATTTGGCGAAAGACTTTTAAGGTCTTCTAACGCGTATTCACGTTACATTTGGAGAAAACCGCCCCAAAATCAAGAACATTATTTTGTCAGCTGAGGTGTGTATGCCAGACCCTGGACCTTCACACTTCAGCGAACTGCCAGTGTTCAATATCTTAGGTCTACTCCTATTTTAGGTGCTTTCTCCTATTTTAAGCGTTTTTAGAATTTGAGATTGTTCGTACTGATTAACATGAAAAAAATATTTGATAAGTTTATCGTCAGTCAGTTATTTGCTGACGATGAAACCAATTCAAATTTTAATTCAATCGATTGGTATTATTTGTGTAATTGTTGTTAAATTACTGTTGTTACTGTCAGGGGTGTACCTCTAGGGATGTGGACGTGAGACGTAAAATAAAGCGTCTCACGTCTCGCAAAACATCCTAAAAGCTTTGTCTCGTCTCACAAAATCCCTATATCGTAATGTTAAAAATGCTCGTCTCGTCTCGCAAAAAAGCTGTAAATATCTGGCTGGTCTCACATCCATCTCTATTCATGAACCTTTTTTTTTTTTTTTTTTTAACGACTGAAGCGAATGAAATGAAATTTGGTCACACGACAGGTGGTCATTCAACTTAAACTACCAACGTCGAAATTTTTTAAAATTCTGATTAGATTTTGAAATTCAAAAATTTTGCGCTTTCTATCCGTTTTAAGCATCTAAGAACCCAATATGGCCGCAAAAAAAAAGTCTGTTTGTCTGTCATTCCGTCCGTGACGCTTTTTTGTTCGCACATCACATAAAAATGACTATAAGGAATGAAGTGAAGTTGGGTGGCATGATAGATGATCACTCAACTTAAACTAAAGCTTCGAATGTTTTAAAAATCTGGATCAGACTTTGAGATTTTGCAAAAATCTTTTCAAACTGAGTAAATCTTTGTTCGCACATCACGTAATAACAGGGGCGTAGCCAGAAATTTTTCATGGGGGGAGGTTACGACTACTACAACTCATATATATGTATACGCGTGTGTCATAATGTAGCGAAGAATTTACATTTTGTATGGTAAAAAATTCCTCATGGGGGTGGGGGTTATGACCCCCATAACCCCCCCCCCTTGGCTACGCCCTTGCGTAATAACGACTAAAATGAATAAAATGAAATTTAATGGCACTTGGTCATTCGACTTAAACTATAGGCGTCAAATTTTTGAAAAGTTTTGATTATATTCTGAGAGATTTCGAGAAAATTTATTCAAAATGCGCAAATCACTCGTCACATATAACATCCCAAGCGTATAAAACTGAATTTAGTGACATGATATGTAAATTTGAATTAGATTTTGATATCTTGTGAAAATTTATTCAAAATGCGTAAATATTTGTCTTTCACGTATAAGCCACTTACGAAAGGTAATGGTCACTATAAACTATAGGCGTCAAAGCACATCAAAATGTTTTATAGATTTTGAGATTTTATGAAAACCGAGAAAATGTTTGCTCCATTCCTGAAAAATGGCAATGGAAAAGATGAAATGTGGAATTATGTTTGGTGGCAAGATCGTATACCTATAGAAAACTCGACAAAACCATTTCGTTCGAATTCGAAAAGTTACACTTTTTTGTATAGAACACACGTACAAAAATATTTTCAGTTAGTAAAATGTGTCTCATGCACTAATGAAGTAATATACAACATTTCAGCCTTTCATCATAAAACGTCCTAGGCATCCTTCAAACAAAGATGGCTAGGCTAAAAATGAATTCGAATGTAAACGCTTAACGTATAAGTGCAAAACATTGTTGTCATTCATAAATTTTCCGACCTGATTTTTCCCTTTCGAGAGCCATTGAAAAGTGATTTAAGTCAGCATATATTTATCTTCATATATTTATTTTAAAAAGAAATATTTTGAACATTTAAAAGTTTTCGCCTCTTGAAAAAGTGAAATATCTATATTTTTGAAAAAGTGAAATATCTATTGAAAAAGTGAAATATCTATATTTATTACTATCTAAGTGAAATATCTATATTAATAAGTTTCCT
Source organism: Cheiracanthium punctorium (assembly GCA_038373885.1). Classification (NCBI taxonomy): domain Eukaryota; kingdom Metazoa; phylum Arthropoda; class Arachnida; order Araneae; family Cheiracanthiidae; genus Cheiracanthium; species Cheiracanthium punctorium. The sequence continues at coordinate 644,448 of JAWZYV010001926.1, read as the reverse complement.
TAATTTTGAAACTTTCATTCATCTATGGCATATCTTTGCAAGAATAAATTCTTATTTTATGACTTCGAGGGGTCCACAATAAAAAGCGTCTGCTTTTAAAAATTGTATTTTTACTTAATAGCCCGGTCAAATTAGACCAAAAAATAAAAGTGAAGTTACAAAAATTCACACCCAGCTGAAAGTTGGTAGGATTGTTCAAAACGCCATCATAAATGAAATCTAAAAAGTCCTCATCGATCCGATACCTGGAAAAAAGTTTACTGGGCGTCAAAGGTCACAAAAACGGATTTTTCGCGATTTTCACAAAACCGTAAGTTTTGTCATAAAATTAGTTCAGACAAAAATTGTAGATAAGATAACTATCTAGAAATAATGTCTAAATACTTTTTTTTCCTAAGAGCCACCATTTTTGAGATAAAACGATTCAAAAAGTTGGAAGAGTTGTAATCGTCATAATATGCACACGTTTCCACGCCACCTTTGAGGTAGTGTACTTAGCGCGTTTTTTTTTTTTTTTTTTTTTTTATGTGGTTTCCCCGGTAGGCCTATTCCACAGATCTGCTGTGATTCTGTTTAATTTGAAACTATTAAATAATAAAAGATAGATCCTTTAAATAAATTACCCAGTCGATTGCAATCAAAAAAGAGATGCACAGTTACGTAGATGTTACAATATTTTTAAATACAAAATTTCAACATTCTATAATTATAAGTAGATGACAAATGGCGAGAATTTGAGCATGGACCAATATTGACTGACTACAGATGTAATATATAGAAGATGTCCGTAGACATTTTTTTTTTTTTTCTAATGGCAGGCCTCTGCTTTGGAAGCAGTGGCCACTACTAAGGCTGGAGTTGTTGGTCACTTAGTAGGTGGAACAACATTGCCCCCTATGAAGGGACGGACACAATGATAGCCACGCCCAGTCGGGAATCGAACTCCGACCGACGGGAGTTGAACCGGAAGTACGGTCAAAGCCTCCTAGAGAATTACTACAAGCCTAAATAATGCTCTTTCCGCGAGGGGATGTGACGTCATAACCCGGGTCCCTACTAGAGATGAGACGGGCTCAGCCCGAGCCCGAGCCCGGGCCCGACTCGGGCTCGGGCTCTGTAATTCACGATTGCGTTCGGGCTCGGGCTCGTGAAAAATTTCTGCTTTATTGAACATACTCCTTGAAACAAATTTTAAAAAGTCATTCATGGGATGAATAGACGTACTTATTTAAAAAAATAGCGGCACGGGGGACTAGAAGGTGTGTGAAGCTCCAAAATTTATTGTATCCTCTTAATGAAGTAGTTAATTTTAATTGTCTTTAGCTGAAATTTCGGGCTCGGGCGGGCTCGGGCTCCAACTTTAATAATATTGCTCGGGCTCGAGCGGGCTCGGATTAAAAGTCTTCGGGCTCGGGCTTCAAAAAATGAGCCCGAACTCATCTCTAGTCCCTACCTCGCGCAACACCTAAGCACGTTCCTCGTTTGTTCTGTATTCGCTGTTTGCTTCGCTTTGTTAATTGCCATTATTTAATTCGCTAATTAAACCACGTAATTATATTCAGTAGTGTTTTACTTGGATTATAGCGTTACAGTGTCTTGATGAAGAACTTTATAACGTTACACTGCAAATTAAACTCGTAAATCTGCAACTGATTCCTCCCGAACTGTTTGCCCATTGTCAGTGCTCTGACTTCCATAAAGATGTACTGATTGCAATAAATTTTATATGTTATTTCTATATACTTAAACATATACCCCATCGAAAATTATGTATATAGCATGGATAGTTATTTTTCTAGGGCACTCAATAATTTCAATAATTGTGCTTTATAGACAGTCATGGTTTTTAAAGTGTATTTTGGAGCGTAAATATATTTCAAGAATAAAACAAAATTAGTGTATGTCATTCCGGTTTACGAAATAATGCTCTCTCTCTATATATATAAAAAAAAGAAAAAAGAAAAACTATATGCAGCATCTGTAGTTCTTTTACAGAAGCAAGAAAAATAATTTAACCATGAATTATTGCTTAATAGCAGTTTAAGGACGATAATCACAACAATGAGTATCTAGTATAATCTAGGACGGTTCAAGCACATCAGTATCTAGTATAATAGACGTTTATATATATATAAATACTAGTGCAACTTAGATAAAACATTCTTCCCCGATTCAGAATCGTCCATTTGATGACATATATCCCCCCCCCTCAATTAGTGCTTTTATTATGTTGTAATAACTATAAAATAGACCTCACAATCTGATCTCATTACAGCTGAAGTTCGATAAAAAGATTCCTGCAGTTTAAAAGAAAAAAATCAAAGGCTTCTTTAAACTAATTAAAATGAAGTCTGTTAATATAAATAAAATATGATTAAATAAATTAAGTTTTGCAAATTTTTTCTTTTGTTATTTCCAAATAATTCTAGTTAGCGAATAATATTTAAACTCAAAATTCTTTGGGGATAAGAAGGTTGAATTTTCGATTTATACTAACAATCGGGTATACAAAGTATGTTTGAATATTCTTAATATTCTATATTTTTTCTTCGATTCTAAATTTATTGTTTTTTAAATGTATATAGCAGGGGCGTAGCCAAGGGGGGGGGGGGGGGTTAGGGGGGTCACCCCCCCCATGAGGAATTTTTTGCCATACAAAATGTATATTCTTCACTTCCTTATCACACACACGTATACATATATGTGAGTTGCAGTAGTCGTAACCCCCACCCCCATGAAAATTTTCTGGCTACGCCACTGGTATATAGATATACTATATTTTATATCGAAAGAAATGTACTCTTCAGAGTAAATTTCCTGAAAAATAAATATTTTCTATATTTATTTTTCACGATATTTTCTATATTTATTTTTCAAACTATATTTTATATCGAAAGAAATTTACTCTTCAGAGTAAATTTCGTGAAAAATAAATATTTTCTATCAAGCAAATTTTTTCACTTTGTGAAAGGGATCTAATTTCAAAATTGTTCCCAAGATAAACTCACAAAAGCAATCAGAACAGCGTCTTCGTAGCAAAGCTTATCGGACGGCCAGGGACCCGGACTGTGACGTCACGGATTTATGCTTTAGGCTTGATTCACTGCTCTAGGTGGCTTTGGTACGGTGCTTTATCCACCATACAATCTGGTGGACATGTCCGTAGACATTAATGTATTGAAATTCTTTTGATTGGTCCAGTAAATAAACTCTACGATAGATTGGAATCAAAAATCAAGATGCAGAACTAGATGTCACAACAATCTTATATTTGTAATTTCAACATTCTACTAATAGTTTTTGAGATATGAGAGTTAAATACATACACACGTACACCAAATCGGTATAATTTTTGAGAGAGGCACGTGACCATGGGTGGATGATTACCTAACTTGGTAGGACGGTATTGTGCTTGAAACGGATGAATGTCTCTAAAACTGTCCTTGACCGTAATGCATTGGAAATCTTTTGAATGTGCCTGTAGCAGAACTATAAATAATAAAGACACTTTTTTGGATGGAGAAATTCATTTTGTAACTCTTAACAACATATATCACTTGTGAGTCGTTTGAAATAGTCTAATACCTCTAAAATACGCTTTAATGAATTTCTGACCATAGAGCGTAATGTATTTAGAATCTTTTGGGCGGTTCTGTCGATAAACTATCCAGTCGATCGGGACCAAAAGAGAAGGTGTAAGGAATCCACCAGAGGGGCCGACCCAAGGGTTTACGGCTTTAATCCCTCTGGGGAAACATTTATTTATAATCATAAAAATACAAACTATACCGCAGGCAGAACTCAGAAGCCTGCGGCAGAACAAACAACAAAAGAACATAAAAAGTCAAAATAATAAAAATAAGAACAAAAAGAGCAACCTCCACAATGGCTTCATCAGCACTGTCAACCATATCTACCATACAATCCAATCAATGTATATTTACAACTTTTTTTTTTTTAAGTCCGTATTTTAATAAGGCATAAATTATAACAATATGCAGATAAATGATACAAAATGCAGAACACAAAATTACGAAAACCGAATTATGCAGAATTAGCAAAATACACTATAACTTAATTGAAACGCGCCATACTCATCGCTGTATATTAACCGCGTTTGTATCGTTTATATCAAATACATCCATTTCATTTCATTTCGGGTTTTTTTTTTTTTTTTTTTTACACCGGGGGGATTAATTATATCTAAATTTAATATCGCTATATATTTCTATTAATTTGTTATAGTTTTCTTTTATGAATTTCATTATCTTTGGAATTTGTATTATTTGCATGAAGTTTTCATATTGATTTATGTTGTTATTTCTTATGATTACATGAGGCATTAGGGGACAGCTCCCAAAAACATAATGGAGTGGGTTACCCAATGTGCCGCACTCGCAATTATCTGAACTTCTCTTATTTATTCTTTTGAGGTATTTTGGGAAGCTGCCCCCGCCAGTGATAAATTTTATTGCTATTGTATTATTTAAGTCAAATTTGTGTTTTACGTTTGGTAAAAAATTATAAGTATAGCGTCCTGTTTCACTATTTTGCCACCAAGCCTGCCAATTATCATTCGGGTTTTTATTTATTATATAGACTATTTTTGATCTTGGGACTGATAGTTTTCTGCTGCTTATGGGTTCATTATTAATTAATGGTGATTTGGCAAGTTGGTCCGCTATTTCATTCCCCCAGTGTCCCACGTGTGCCTTAATCCAGATAATTATTATATTTATATCATTATTGTTTTTGATTAAATCGTATAGTGCCAGCAAGATTTCGGTATAAGGATGTAAAGATCTTAGTTTCTCGACCGTGGACCTGTTATCAGTATAAATCTTGATGTTTTTATAGTTATTTGCCACTGCCCACTCCAACGCCGTAACTATTGCTTGTTGTTCTGCTTGATAGATGCTATTGTGGGTATGAAGTCTTTCAGAATGTGTTTTTATTATATCATTTTTATTATTGCTGACTAGATAACCGAATGCAGTGCCATTGTCCATTTTAGATCCATCGGTATATATATTAATATATTTCTCATCTATTACATCTTCGTCTATTGAATCTATGAATTTAATTTGCTTGTTTAACCTGTTACTGTAGGGATAATGATGCGAGGGTATTGCTCTTTCTATTGAGTAACTGTCAGGTAGATCCGGATTTTGTATGATTTTATTTAGGTGTGAGAACGAGCGAAGGGAAGGTGTGCAACTAGATGTTACAATAATCCTAAATATAAAGTTTCAAGATTCTACGATCAATAGTTTTTGAGATATGCGAGTTACATACATATGTACATACGTACGTACAGACGGCATGGAAGAACTGGTCAAAATAGACTCGCGGTCGGTCAAAATGCTTTGTATATGCATTTATATGAACGTGCATGCTAGCGTATGATGAGATGCATCGCAAAAAGTCTTAAAAGTAAATTCAGAGGTAGTCAAAACGGTATTTTCGTCGATTTGACCTTTGACCCCGAGTAAATTTTTTTCCAGGTATCGGATAGATGAGGACTTTTTATATTTCATTTACGATGATGTTTTGAACAATCCTACCAACTTTGAGCTGGGTGTGAATTTTTGTAACCTTGGATGTCTAAATTGACCGGACTATTATTTTTATTCCTTCTATATTTTTCCCACTTTAAGTGCATCGGTTGCTCATATTAAGATAGCATTTAAAATTTATTATTAGAACTCAAACATAAAATTTTAAATAATTTTGATTTTTTTCAGTCAGTGATTGTTTAAAACTGTATTCTCTTAGGAATTATTTCAAAATATCATAAAAGTATTCTTACACAAAAAAAAAGAAAGAAAGAAGAAACATTTGAATTTTTTTCATTTAATGGATAAAGAAAATCATTTTTTACAGGTACATAAATTTTGGGCTTTAAACAAAGTTTTAATGGATTAAAGGATTTTTAAAATTGAAAATTAAAATGAAAGTTACAGAAAACTTTGATATATGAGATAGTAATTTTACATCCAGGTACCTTTATTTAAAATAGTATTTCCGAATCTATTTCAGTTTAAAATTACATTTTATCATTATATTACTTTTTGTTAAATTTTATGATAAAACATTGCTTTTTCATCAATACCTTTAAAATATTAAAAAGAAGGAAATAATATTTTCATTACAGAAATAAAGCATTTAAAAAGACGAAAAGATTATGCTTTTTAAAAAATTGTATGGCGTTTATGTAAAAAACTAATTAACGATATAAAATTTCAAACTAGGTACAGAGAATTTCTTGCGAAAATATACAGTAAAAAAATTATTATAGTTAATAATATCACCATTAATATATGTTACATTGGGCACATTTCATTGTTTATTTAAATCCTAAAAAATGTAGGGCAATTCCGGGAGAGTCACCGCATCCGGGACAAATGCCGCACCCCCCTGTATTTCTTGTAAATGTCGGTGTGCACTGAGACTTCCTTAATTAGTGTATAGCAGGAATCTCTTTCAATTCTTTAGCTGTAACTATACAATCCTTATTACGAGATAAGCGCATGATTTCACTATCCAAAGTTTTAAACATGTTACACTTAAGTGCTTTTTTTACGCTGATTACTGAATCAGTGCATGATTTTGAAGTCGAAACTAAGTGTAGTCCCTGTATAGAGTACTGTGTATATGGTTACGCCATTTTCGGTTGCGAGGACAGGTAAATGTGATGTGTTACGTCTGTACCGTACAAAATAGGATATATGCCGCAGCTTCTTTGTACGGTATGCCACTTTTAGTAAAATTTTAATTTATCTCTCTGCCATTTTCTATATTACTGAATTTATGTAACTGGAATTTATGTAACTATTTTCCTTTCATTTCGCAGACTCACCAAGTCGTGCATGTTATTAGTCGTTAGTTGTAATTTTAATAATTTTGCATTTTAACGTTCTGGCTTAAGAGGCCTCTGTAGTCGGCTTGCGGAGATTCAAGTCCCAATGCTTTCCTATGGAGAAAAGTGCCTTTATGCCTAATCATTTTTCTCAGAAAGTATTAGGTATTTTTAAATGAAATTTTCCTGTGTGAATCTTGAGAACTATTCGCAAGGATTGCGCGAATCAGATTTGAGTTAATTTAGCCGAAAGAGAATTTATTGCAGTCTGAAAAGTAACATAAATTCTAGACTGCAATAAAATCTCTTTCTGCTAAATTAACTCGATTCTAATTCGCGCAATTCTTGCGAATAGATTCACACAGGAAAATTTCATTTAAAAATACCTAATACTTTTTGAGAAAAATGATTAGGCGTTAAGGCACTTTTCTCCATAGCAAAGCATTGGGACTTGAATCTCCGCAAGCCTACTACAGAGGCCTCTTAAATGAAATATTGTTTTTAAAAACTAGATAAATGTTAACTTGTTTAGAGATTTTATTAGAAACGCCCACATTACAAAAATAAAACAACGTCAAAACAAATAAAACAGTGTAAACACTATTTTACCCTTTTTTCTCTCTCATACACAGATGTTACGCTGCTGATGAAACAACAATTGAAATTCAATTAAAAAATATAAGTATTTGATTTTAGTAGTGAACCAAGTAGGCAGATTGATACTGCTAGTACGTCTACTAATACTACTAAACCTGCTGGTACGTCTTTTTGTACCAATTTAGTATCTTTTTGTTATTAAATAGGTAATTATAGTCCAGATATGAATATTTTTTCCAGTATTTTTTTATTTATTATTTAATTATGTTCTTATGACAGGAGCGACATAACTTCTGCACTAGAACGGCGTCTCACTCTCAAAGCAATGTTTTAGAAAAAAATGTTAAAAAACATTAATTATTTTTTTAGATTTTTTTTTATTAGCAGTTCAGATTCTCCATTTTCTACTATAAATAGCACAAGATAATTTATTTTACTGTATGTGCAGGCTGGGATTTTTTTTTTACACAAATTAAAAAAAAAAATGTGCGGCATAAGTCCCGGAATCAAATATAACTTTAAATTTTGTAGTATAAAGTACCAATTACTCTACAATGATTAGGCTTCTTCAGCCTGAGATGCTACATGCACTGCAAAAAAAAAAAAAAAAAAAGGACTGTCAAATTTACAGAAAAAAACTGTCAGCCAGGAGGCCAGTTTATTTCCGCTTTTTTTTTTTTACAGAAGTCTTCCGTAAATTTTACAGATTCTCAGTTTATTTTACAGAAATTTTCCTTATACGGAAAAAATACGGAAGACTTCTGTAAAATATACGGAAATAAACTGGCGTCCTGGCTGACAGTTTTTTCCTGTCAGTTTAACATACTTTTTTTTGCAGTGCAGCTATCTCAGAAAAAACGGGAAAAGCTATTTGTCTCATGCACCAATTTGTTTTTTGTTTGTTTGTTTGGCAGGAGAGAACAGCTCACGACATTTGATATTTCGAAAACATTAGCAGAAAAGCATCAAAATTTCCGAAATAGTACGCTTTTGCATAGAGACAGTAGCTATAGGTGGTGGAGGAAATTGAGGCAACAATCCAATGATAGTGGATTCTTCGACTGAAATATCTTTTGAAGAACAGATACCTTGCCCTGGACTTTAGTGCCCTCGACATTCTGATCATGAGAGATCACCGATCTCTCTATCGTTGCACTTAGGGTTACTTTATGTATTTTAGATTCAAATAACTGACAGAACCTGTTAAAATTTGATACCCAAAACGAATTTATAAAACAGAAAGGGTGTGTGTGTGGGTGGCTCCATGAAACTTTCTCTCTCTCTCTCTCTCTCTTTTTTTTTTTTGGGGGGGGGGGAGGGGGAGTAACAGAAAAGTCTGCTTAAAATCAAATTTATGCATATTTTTCCAATTTACTTCGAAGATATTTATACTGTTTTTAATCATTTAACTTTCCCAGACTTATAGGTATATAGAAACTAGAGATAGATACGAGACGAGACAAAGTCTTTTGGCTGTTTTGGGAGACGAGAAAGGCCTATTTTTCGACTCGCTTCCAAGCCCTACTCTGCAAAAAAAATCTGTTAAACTGACAGAAAAAAAAAAAAAAAAATTGTCAGCCAGGATGCCAGTTTATTTCCGCATATTTTACAGAAGTCTTCCGTATTTTTTTCCGTATACGGAAGATTTCTGTAAAATAAACTGTGAATCTGTAAATTTACGGAACACTTCCGTAAAAAAAACGGAAATATGCTGGCGTCCTGGCTGACAGTTTTTTTTTCTGTAAATTTGCCAGACATTTTTTGCAGTGTAATAGAAACTATTTACCTTTTAAATTTTATTTTCATGTGAAACAACAATTTACTATCGACGAGACTGAGAAAATGTTCTTTAAGAATGTGATTGGTTATGTTTACACATATACAATATTTACTTTTTTAAGCTTTCAAACTGCAATTCAGTGCAATGGCGGATCCAAGGAGTAGGCAGGGGCGATGGGACGATCGACTTCCTCCTGAGCGCACGTGAATCCACTATTGAACCCACTTTTAACCTATTCTCTCCTTCTCTCACCGATGTTGCTTCTCAGAATGGTTCCTTGAACGCTCAGCCGGGACCCAGAAATCGCGCAGGCGCAACTCTTCTTCCCAGACGAGCGTTTAAAGAACCATTCTGGGAAGCAGCATCAGTCAAAGGAGAGTCTTCACTTCATCGTTGTGTCTTTTTAATGATGAGAGCAAACAGGTTAAACATGGGTTCATTATTAAAAATGAACTGGTTAAAAAATTAAAAGAGTGACTTATCCGTTAGTATGCTTCGTCCTACTTACCCCCCCCCCCAAACATGAAACTTCTCTGGACATGCCACTTATTCAGTGGCATACAGCGAAAGCATTCCGCATGAGTTTAAACTGTGCATAAAAATATACTTCATTTCACCCTCTTTTAAGTTGATGTTTCTTAAATATTATTTAGATTTCGATATCGGAAGCTAAGTTTCTTGACGTTATTTTTCTCCGAATATAAAAATAGTACGGAGAAAATGAGCTTCTATTTTTCCCATTTACAAGTCAGTTTACTAAATAATCAGGGTCGGCCCGACACGGTAAGCATCGCATCGGGACGCCATTTCGAGCTGAAAAGCTTGAAAAAAGTGTAAAAGGGGTGGGTGTCCTTTTTTACATTTGCAGGGGTCGTCACGTACCCTAGGACCGGATCTGTAAATAATGATGATGATGATAATGATAACAATAAAATCATATAGCATAAAAATAAATGAATAGTCTCGACAAATGAAGGTAAGAAGGCAAGTTCCATCAAATTAACTTTTATTCCAATATAAAAATCTCGTGCTAAAAAAAAAAACAAATTTTTTGTTTTTCATTTCCAGATGGCCTGGCGGCTTTTTTTTTTTTTTTTTTTTTCAGTGTAATTCAGAGAAATTTTCATGTTTTTAAAACAAAAAGCATAGAATACTTGATATACTGATTTTTACTCGAAATAAATGCAGATTCCCCCTCCAAAAGGAATAAATAATAATAAAAGACCTTAATTTTAAACACAAAGATTACACAAAATTTCTTACGTACCATTGCATAATGACAAACAATAATGCTCCCGGCCTTCAGATCCGTAAAACCACTGCAACTCCTCATATGCATCATTTTTCTTAATTTTTAAGTGGCACAATATTCACTTGGAATCCTTTATGATTAATTTCCAAACTGAATCCCCAATCCGATTAATCGAAAGTATCCACGGGTGTCGAAAATACGATTCTAAATTTCAAATATTCCCGCATTCGTGAAGGTTACTCATGCGAAGATGCGTGAAAACTCCTGAATGACCACCGACTCCATCCAGAACCGGCAAAAAAGAAACCCCGGCAGCCTCTTCCTCCATCTCTGGAAGCAGACGATTTCTTAAGGGTTGCCAGATTGAACTTCGAAAATTATACCCTTGGTGTGGGATACCGCCAAAGCGGTCGTAAAGAGTGCGGGGACTGGGGGAAAGGAATTGTTGCTTTTACAGGCGTAATCAGTGGCGAAAGAGAGGCCAATTCGGACCGAATCAGCCAAGCTGCTTTCTTCGAAAATTCGTATCCACAATTACGCTGATCTCTGAATCACTCTGTAACCATTCCGGGAAACCACTTCAAGATAAATATTTTACCGCCATTACTCTAAGATTAAAAAGCAGAAAAGCGTAATGACATCTACACCGTTTATACGATCCGCTTGAAAAATTTCATAATTATGTATAAAAATATAAAAAACAATCCGTGCTACTTAAAAATCTGAAAATCCACCGGTTCCCTAATTTTTAAGCGATTTTTTGCTATTTTCAGCTCCATTTTATTTCCGAGAGTAAAGAAAAGTGAATCATTTGCGTGACAAAATGAGCTGTTGCAATCGATATGACGTCATATTCATCACGGTCATCAGGCTTTGAAAGGAAAGTGTGATTCCAATTCGTTTAAAATAGTTTTTCCAGATTACATAGTTTAATTTTTTTTCACAAATAAATCGTCTGCATGGATATAAGAAAGGCTGTGTACACAAAACGAAATCTTTCGAATGCAAAAAGTTTCCGCGCGTTTCCAGAAGAGCATGATATTCGATTTGGGTATATAATAAAAACTGAATAGGAAGTTATTTAATTTAAGTGGACGAAGATTAAATATAATGAGTGTAGACATATTTTCGTTAAATGTTTTTTCTAGCGCCCCCGGGTGTAATTGACTCCACAACGGGTTTTTTCTTCTAGTTTTAGGATAGGACTCTTAATAAAGGCCTGACGGAGGGAAGCTTGATTTCCCTCCTAGACGTCGGCATAGAGACCATTTTCATAATTAACTACAGTAAAGCCCCCCATTATCCGCGAGTGCTCCCCCGAAAAAATAATCTAATTACGAAAAAAAAAAATCCAAGCCAACAAAAGGGAAAATAAAATACCCCCTACAGTTCGAAAGGACAAAACTGTTGACCTTAACGACCCGACCAGGCAAGTGTATACGGATACACTCTTCCTACAGCTCCGCAGTCTACATCCAATAGCGAATAAACATTCACTTTTCGTCGCCACTAGTTGTTAGTTGTTATTTGAAAACTACAACTAAACTATTAATTGTTAGTTGAAAGTCCAACTAATAACTATTAGTTTTAGTTATAGGGTCAACTAGCGCCGCCCCTGTTCGATTGTAACGCCCTTTTTATTTGCCCCTGTAACGATTTCTGTTCAACTGAATTAAATTAATTTCAGTTGAACAGAAAACTAAAACTAATTGGTTGAGCCGAATAAGTTGGACCTTCAACTAACCAGGCGCGTAGCCAGGAAAATTTTTCGGAGGGTGGGGGGATAGGAACTTATATGTGTATAAATAGACGGAATTTCTGCACGGCATTAATCTTGTGATCACTAATCCAAAAATTTCGGGGGGGGGGATATATCCCGATATCCCCCCTTCTGGCTACGCCCCTACAACTAACAACTGCTTTACTTTGAACATTTAGTTGCTTTCAATTAACAGCTACTAGTTTTTAGTTAAACTAATATTTCAGTTAATGATGCCCTAACTCTGGCTTCAATATTTAGAGCAGGTATAGGGAACCTTTGAAAAGTTGCGGACCAAACTTTAGGATGTTAACCAAGTCGCGGGCCGTATAATTGGGATTTATATGGGATTTTGAATGGTTTATATGGGTTTTGTACGGAGTTTTGATATGTTCTGCGGGTCGGATCAAAAGCCGTGGGGGGCATGACCCTTGCCAAAGGTGGTTAGGGGTAGTCTCCCCCCCCCAAACACTCGCAAAATTCTATTAAACTTGGCAAAATTGGGGGAAAATGTTAACGGAAACAATCATTTTGGTACAGTTATCAAAAGTAAAAATTTAGTAGTATAGTCGATAAAAAAATAGATATGTTGGTAAAAACCGATATAGTCCGGTCAATTTAGACATCCGAGGTTACAAAAATTCACACCCAGCTGAAAGTTGGTAGGATTGTTCAAAACACCATCATAAATGAAATCTGAAAAGTCCTCATCGATCCGACACCTGGAAAAAAATTGACTCGGGGTCAAAGGTCACAAAAACGGGTTTTTCGCGATTTTCAGCAAAACGGTAAGTTTTATCATAAAATTAGTTCAGACAAAAATTGTAGATCAGATAATTATCTATAAATAATGTCTAAATACTTTTTTTCCTAAGAGCCACCGTTTTTGAGATATAACGATTCAAAAAGTTGGAAGAGTTGTAATCGTCATAATATGCACACGTTTCCACGCCACATTTGAGGTAGTGTACTTAGCGCGTTTTTTTTTTTTTTAAATGTGGTTTCCCCGGTAGGCCTATTCCACGGATCTGTTGTGATTCTGTTTAATTTGAAACTATTGAATAATAAAAGATAGATCCTGTAAATAAATTACCCAGTCGATTGCAATCAAAAAAGAGATGCACAGTTAGATGTTACAATATTTCTAAATACAAAATTTCAACATTCTATAATTAAAAGTCGATGACAAATGGCGAGAATTTGGGCATGGACCAATAGTAACTGACTACAGATGTAATATATTGAAGATGTCCGTAGACATTTTTTTTTCAAATGGCAGGCCTCTGCTTTGGAAGCAGTGGCCACTACTAAGGCTGGAGTTGTTGGTTACTTTATTATGGGGGCACCTAGTAGGTGGAACAACGTTACCCCCTATGAAGGGACGGACGCAATGATATCCACGCCCAGTCGAGGATCGAACTCCACAACTAACACGACAGAACAGACGGAAGTTGAACCCGAAACCGTAGTACGGTGTTTTATCCACCATACAATCTGGTCGGCATGTCCGTAGACATTAATGTATTGAAATTCTTTTGAGTGGCCCAGTAAATAAACTCTACGATAGATTGGAACCAAAAATCGAGAAGCAGAACTAGATGTCACAACAATCTTATACATAAAATTTCAACATTCTACTACTAATAGTTTTTGAGATAGGGAGTTAAATACATACACACGTATACCAAATCGGTATAATTTTTGAGAGAAGCACGCGACCGTGGTTGGATGATTACCTAACTTGGTAGGACGGTATTGTGCTTGAAACGGATGAATGTCCCTAAAACTGTCCTTGACCGTAATCCGTTGGAAATCTTTTGAGTGTGCCTGTAGCAGAACTATAAATGATAAAGACACTATTTTCGATGGAGAAATTCATTTTGTAACTCTTAACAACAGATATCACTTGTGAGTCGTTTGAAGTAGCCTAATACCTCTAAAATACGGTTTAATGAATTTCGGCCCATAGAGCGTAATGTATTTAGAATCTTTTGGGCGGTTCTGTAGATAAACTTTCCAGTCTATCGAGACCCAAAAGGGAAGGTGTGCAACTAGATGTCACAAAAATCCTAAATATAAAGTTTCAAGATTCTACGACCAATAGTTTTTGAGATATGCGAGTTACATACATATTTACATACGTACGTACAGACGGCATGCAAAAACTGGTCAAAATGGACTCGCGGTCGGTCAAAATGGCTTATATATGCATTTATATGAACGTGCGTGCTAGCGTACGATGAGATGCATCGCAAAAATTCTTAAAAGTAAATTTAGAGGTAGTCAAAACGGTATTTTCGTCAATTTGACCTTTGACCCCGTGTAAATTTTTTTCCAGGTATCGGATCGATGAGGACTTTTTAGATTTCATTTATGATGGTGTTTTGAACAATCCTACCAACTTTCAGCTGGGTGTGAACTTTTGTAACTTCACTCCTATTTTTTGGTCTAATTTGACCGGACTAATATTTGACTTGGCAGTTTATCTCCCCCCCCCCTTATAAAAAGGCTTAGCAATGGCTCTGGTGACGGGCCCATCCGGCCAGCGGGTCGGAGGTTCCCCATACATGATTTAGAGCACATATGGGCAACCGCCAGCCCGCAGGCTGAATGTGGCCGCCCCAACGTTTGATCCGGCCCGCAGAACATATCAAAACCCACATAAACTACTCAGAATCCGATATAAATCCCAACAATACGGCCCGCAACTTTGGTAACATCCTGAAGTTTGGCTCGTGACTCTGCTGACATCCTAAAGTTTGGCCCGCAACTTTCGAAAGGTTGCCCATACCTGATTTAGAGGAACAATACGGCAATGCATATCTGGCAGAAAAGCTAATGTTAAGAAAAGTACGATCTTGAATAAAGAAACGGTGTTTCAAAAACAAAAAACGACTGACTCCTTTTAAAAAAAATTTCTTAAAAGACTTTACCAGTACAATATTGCTTTTTGTTTACTGTTAATTTCAGCGATTTAGACGTTTTCGGGTTACATGCGATTTTCGCTAACCGCGGCGCCGTTGCCACCCAGTTGCGCGGATAATCGGGGCTTTACTGTATATTGTGTTGCTTTAGTACTAAAGTGTTCGAAAGTCTGAGAGGGTGGTTATGTCACTGAAAACGGTAGACGGCCGAAGTGTGAAGGTTCCGGGTTCGGGTCCTATCGCGTGGCTGTCGATCTAACGGTCTGGAGTTTTGGTAGGTTTTCTCCAGATGCAACGTGAGTACGTGTTAGAACCCCTTAGAAAGTCCTTCTACCAAGGCACCCCCCCCATCCTTGGCAGATGGCCCTAGCGTAGCGTTGCCATAATCACACAAACAAAGTCTGAGAGGTGGCAAACTTCACAAAAAGGTACTCATGTGAGCGTCCATGATTCCTAGCAACTGCTAAGATAAGCACAAGTTAAATTTTATAGGAACATGGACTTAAATTTTCTCCATCGCGCCTCGGGGGGAAAAAGGGAAGAAAATTTTGTTAAGAATATGAATGTTTCCAATGCTTTATTCTAGGTACGTAACTAGGGGGTGGCCATGGAGATCTGGATCCCTCCCGAAATTTAGATTTTTTTAAATTGAATGTCAATAGTCAAGTTTTTTTTGTGAGGGTTGGGGCTTTTGCAGAGGACTTTTTAAGGGTTTCTAACGCATATTCACGTTAGATCTGGAGAAAACCGCCCCAAACTCCAGACCGTTAGATCGACAGCCTCACAATAGACAAGAACCCTGGATCCTCACACTTCAGCCATCTAAAATGTTCATTGTTTTATCCACTCGGCCATGGTGGGTGGAAAGTATGTTTGTTGTTGTATTTAAGAGGTTCTGACATGTTTTTAATTTTTAATTTTTTTTTTTTTTTTGACCAGAGAAAAAAGCTGTCTGTTTTAAATCATTAAAAAATATTTGTTATATTTAACTCATAAATAAATTCCAAAATGAAATGGTTATATTTCAAAAATTCAACAGCATGGCCTAAGAGCAAGAGTCAAGAAATATAATTTAAGACATTAAATTCTTCCAGATAAGAGTTAGTGTTAAAAAAAAAAAAAAACTTAGAAATATAAAAATTGTTTTAGATATTTGTTATAATATTTATAGTACGATTTGAAATAACACAACACTAATAAGACTATTGACTTGCCTAAAATATTATACCTTTAAGACAAATAATATTTAACTTCGAGCATCTATTCATTGAAAATGTTAGTTTTACAAGTGATGCTATCTTAAAAAACATTTGAAATTAATGATGAAAGACACCTATCATAAAAAACAAAGAAATTCATTACATACTTTATGCCTGATATTTTCACGGAATTTCATCAATTACACTTTTTTATTTTTCCTTTGTTCATAATTACCCTTAACCTACACTAATCATTACACATATATAAAAATAATCTTCGAATTTTTTTTTTCACCGAAATAAGTGAGTCCGGTGTATATTAGAACTGATGTTCAACATTTAAATGAGCAGAAGCTGAAGATTGTGCAGAAGTGCCCAACGTATCTTACTTTCACGTGGAAAAATGTTCAAACCAATTTATAAATCAAGACTGGGTAAATCGTGGAATATGCCACTGTAAGGTTTGGGGTGGAACAAGCGAGAGAAAAAAAGAAAGATTAAAAAGAAATGCTCAGAAAAAGACCAACAAGAGGGGGAGGGGGGGGGGAGAAGAAAAGAAAAAAATACATTAAAAGGTAAAATAAAAAAAAATGAGAATAACAGATAATGAATAAACAATACTTGTAGATAGTTGGTAAACAAACAAATGAGAAGGAAGCAAGGTACAGGAATGCACAGTACATGCAATTAAAAAAAAAAAAAAAAAAAAATCAAAATCTATCTTTTAAATTTATAATACTGTTATTTAATGTTATTTGTAACATTACTATTTATATGTTTTATTTCAGTGATGTGAAAATGTTAGTGACCAAATTTTGTAAATGATCTTACTGCTACATGTCCAGAATTATTATTTAAACGAGTATAAAAACTTGACGCTAGCGATGCACAAGCTAAGGATTTTCCTAGAAGCTAGAGGCCACCAGCACTTGGCGCCTAAATTTGGCGATAAAGTGCCCAACTTTGTCAGTTTTCTTCCCACGTCTGTGGAAACGGGACACGGATCTAACTAAACGCGACCGGCCACCTTGATGAGTGAGTGGCCCCCGCGGGCGAGCTTAGTTGCTAGTGACCTGCAAAGGACCTTGCTGAGCCTCTTCCAAAATCGTTTTTTTTTTTCTCATCGCATTATATCCCGACATACCGAAGATACATTTCAGCAGAAGATCATGACATTGTTGGCCTGCTCGAAAGATACTGTGTCGTTTTATTTAGAATTTTTTTTTTTTTCTTGCTCTAGGAGAAAGAGGTTTCCAGACGTTTTTACAGTGGAACACGTTAATGAAGTCCAGTGGCGAAAACAGTTCCCCCCCCCTGAAGTTTATAAGACCTAAACAAAATCTACAATAAAAGTTAGCCTAAAGCAATGTAATTTTTAGGGGGAGGGACTAACTTATACAATAAAGCTCATTTGGTCTACACAAAAGTGCAAACAAAATGTTACCTTTCAGCAACAGCTTTTTTGGTGGGGAGAAGGAGGGGGGGGGGGGGAGTTGAATACTTCTAGCTCCTTCCTTCATCCGTCACAGAAGACGTTTCTTCCGTGTAAAAATTTAATTTATCTAGTTCTAATTCATTGTATTTCTTTACTATTGTAGTGTATAGTTTACTTATTAAATCAAGTGTTATTCAAATATTTGTAGAATGACATTTGTTGCTGATTATTATTAGTTTTTTAATTCGATTTACGCTGACCGAGAAAATCGGAGACCGGCAGCGGTCCGCGGAATTACGGATGGACGCGAGACCTCTGGGTGTGAGACGAGACCTCAAGGCCGGTCTCGCATATTGTCTGACATCAAAATGTCTTTATTAAATTCCTACTATCAGTTCACACTCTCCCTATATTTATATATCTTGTTCAAATTTTCAATCGTTAATAAAATACTTTTTATTCATCCACTCAAGTTCAAATACATTTCTTTAAACTTGTAGTGGATGACACTTTATGTTAATACAGTTTTTTCAAATATTAATCCATTAGTTAAATTAAATTAATTAATTTTAGATCCTGTTACGTGGGACTAAAAATGAATGAAAACAATAAACTAAACAAACTGGAGTAACGGTATCGACCCTTGCTTCACAAACGGTCCTGCATTGATTCATTAATTAAATTTAATAAAAAGTAAAAATAAAATAAAATTTTTCTTTGTTGACCTACGTAGGAATTGACTTAATTTTTTTTTTTTTTTTTACATTACTTGCTTTTACTTAATTGTATGGAGTAAAGTCGTCCCTCATTTATCGAGGTCTTGCATACTGAATGACACCAAAATACCTTCATTTTTACTTAATTGCAGGAAATGAAAGACGTACAGTCGGGCCCCTCTTTTACAGCGGTCTTGCATACTGTATGACACCAAAATGCCTTCATTTTTACTTAATTGTAGGAAATGAAAGACGTACAGTCGTGCCCCTCTTTTATAGCGGTCTTGCATACTGTATGACACCAAAATGCCTTCATTTTCAATTAATTGTACGAAATGAAAGGTACAGTCATCCCTTGTTTATCGAAGTCTCGCGCGAGACTGGTCTCGTAATACTGATGTGAGATTGCGATAAACAAGGGACGACTGTTACGTACTTCTTTTACTTCGCACAATTAAGTAAAAATGATACCATTTTAGAGTCATACAGTATGCGAGACGAGATTTCGATGCAAAACTGCGAGACAAGACGACACCTTAGTCATTTCTCGTCTCGCGTCCATGCCTACGCGGAACAGTGGTTGGGAAACACTATCCTGAAAGACTTTTAAGTCACTGACATCGACATAATTAGTAACTTGTGGTTGAAAATCAAGACTTTTTTCGTTCTAGTCTTAAAGTAAAATAAATAAACAAAGAAATAAAAGAAAGAAAGGGAAAACAATATAGGCACTTTATTAAAAAGAACAATTTTTATGTGTAAAAAAGGAAGATTATACACCACAAAAAAATAAAATAACCATACAAATTGCAGGCACTTTTCGAACTTCTTCCGTACAAAAAAGGGTAAAAAAAGTCACTTGGCAAATTTGCTTTTATGGACGGAACTTTGGCATACTGTTCTACAGCTGGTAGTGTTACGTCAAAAAACGACACCGACGTCCATAGTGAAATGTCTCTGCACAATGGTTCACACGTAAGATCTACAAATTCAGGTTTGGAATAATGATAGCCCACGCCCAATATTTTATATTGAGGATTGGCAATCGTGCCGACAGCTGCAAATACAATGTCTATTTTCAAACCAAGGGACACAAAGCAATCTCCATCTTTGGGATCATTTATTTCATGGAACACCTCTATCCAGTCGTCTGGATCACTAATATTAGCATTTCCAAATGCTCCAATAAAAATTTGTCTTCTGCTGGGACCTAACAAAGTATCAGAGACTTTATTTTGAAGGGTTTTACAGGTTGTGAAATCGTGCTTCAAGAAACAACCTGTTTTTAAATTGTAGCCGAATTTTATCACTTGACGATCGCTAGAACAAAAGCTTCGGCTGTCTTTTCCAAGCACACTCAGACCTTCCTTGTAAAGTTCTCTAGACATTTCTCCAGAATCAACATCAGAGCCGTTAGTGGCAGCTAATATTGGAAGTCCCATCTGATATCCAGGATTTCCGCTTTTCTTCTGGATATCGGTAACATTGATCCAGATGAAATTGACGCTGTAATCCTGAGTAAGCGCATTCGTGTTCAAGCCAATGTCAACGTAGCTGAAATTGACGAAAATCCCTGTTATTCCATTGCTTCCATCATGTTCGACGGTAAAATTGATGCCTCTGACGACATTTAAACAGGCATTTGAGGTCTTCTTGGGTCTTTTTGGACTTTTGCTAGCACATATGTTTAGCACTTGGGATGAATAATAGTCATCGCTCTGCTCGGAACTGGTGTTGACCATTTTCGTGTGAATAACCAACTCCGCCAAAGTGTTAGCGGAAAGGTTGGGTGCACTGCGAAGATTAAAACAAAAGTCTGTAAAAGAGTCACCAGAAAGAATGTCACTGTCTTCGCACTGCTTCTGCAAATCATCTATGACATGAGAACAGGACGATCGAAAGTCTTGAAGATAGCGTACGTTCTCTTTACAGGTACACATGTCAGAAAGGCAAGAAGAAGGTAAGCCTAAGAGGGGAAATGAAAAGTCGAATTAACAAGTAAGTTAAAACATTTTAATTTATTGAAATAACTTTAAACTGGAATTTACTCAAAAACATAATTCTCATGATGAGTTAGTACGATTAGTAGAGCCACAGCCATGAGCCCCAACGCAGAACATGCCGAAATCGGCGACGTGCGTCGCAGAACAAAGAGCTCCGCTGCAGAACAATTACGGATGAGGACTGAAAAGAGAGAGAGAGGGGAGAAATCAATCACTTCAAACAGAAAGTCAAACTCAAAAGCCAGACAGCAATCTGGAGGGATACCATTTCATCTCCTGCATCCAGGCATAGAAAGAATATATTCCTTTGTTGGGGGGGGGGAGATGACACGGCGGCAATTAGTCAAAAGTTAATTATCACCCAAAAGGTGCCTGATCATCTCCTTCTGGGAGAGCGCCACCTTTTTGGACCCCACATGTGGAGAACGGACAGCGCTTATCACTTGCAATATCATTCACATTCATTTTCTAGCTACGTTTTTTCCCCTGGTAAATATGTCTGCTCGAGACAAAGTCTCTTGCTTTGAGTGTAATACTCCTATAATTTTGAAAAATTATAGGAACATATAAAACTGAGAATTGTTATGTGCGACCCCTTTAAAAAAATTGGATTAAAACGGCTCCTTTACAAAAATACAATCGATTAAAATGGCCACTTTAAAATTACAAGTAGTAAAATTAGACCTTCATACATGCAACCGGTTAAAATGCATTTTTGCAAATAATTTACCTTCTTCTGAATATGATGTTTATTAAATAGCTTTTTTATTTCATCTTTCGTGAGCGATGATTTGACCTTAAAGGTGCCTCTCCGATGTTCGTTTTCTGCTGACACAACAAGAAAACACAATCAGGATTTTCAAACAAATATGCGCGCATACTTAGAAAGGGAAAGGGAGATAAGCAATTCCGCCTGTCGATCTTGATACTGCAATGTCAGAAGTTATGTTTAGTAACTAGACGGCTGCAAAAATTATTTAATAAATATTCATAATTTCAGATTTTACCGCCGTAGCAAAAGCAGTTAGTAACGATGCTCCGGATGTTTCGCGCTCTTGCAAGTTTATGCTGTGAACGATTGTTTTGTTAAACTGGTCTTCCTATTACAATTTATTCATAATTATTATAGATAATACTATGCTTTAATTAATTATGGATGCATTTAGAAATGCAAAACTACTATAAACGGGTCCGAAAATTTACGCGATTTCGAAACATCGGTCTGAAAATCTTGAGAATTGCGACATTTTGCAAATGCAACATTTGAATATTTTATGGTTTTTGTTGCAATTAAGAATATTTAGCCTTACTTATATAAAAATTAACATCGATAGCGTATGATAAATTTAAATTATTGGCCCGATTATATTTTCTAATTATCTCTTCTGAAAAATCGAAAAATTCAATATATTTTATTAAAAACTGTACAGAATTCTGCAAGTTCTTTTTCTCCATACTCATTTAACTCCCCAGAAAAAGATGGAAAGAAAGCTGTAATATAAATGTCAGCAGTGCAAACACACATCAACTTTCCAGGCCCATCTTCACCAAAGAAACGTCTCATTATATTTGCACTAGCACTTTTGCATGCTTCATGACAAGGAGACACAGGGTCTGTTACACTGCTTGTGTACTTAAGTGCACCAGACTTCTGAGCATTTGGTTGTAGGGAGGGGGGGGGGTAAGATTATAAAGGAAGAGAAAAGATTTTAAATATGAAATACCCAGAAGTCTTAAGGAACAAAAGTCTTTTTATTGAGAAAATTATTTTACTTTTATTTTCATTCTCTATTTTGCAAAGTTCAAACAATTAAAATATTATAGTTAATGCATAAAAATATTAATAACTCTTCTGTTCAAAATAACCCTATAATGGTATAAATATCTATTCCAGTTATTCAATATTTATTCTACTACAAATTCCAGTTCTTAATTATTTTTTTTTTTTATGGACAACAATAGCTAAAAATTTTTTCAGGATTATCATGCAGCCATAATAAATATTCCGTTGATATTAAACAATCAGCTGGTCATCTATTTAAGTGGTAATATTGAAATAGCCGGAAAGGAGATAAGAACATTTGCCTCCCCGTCTAGCTCACAAAGAAAACCACAAAGCATTCTGTAACTCCAAGCTACAATGTAAGAAAGGGGAAAGAAATTATGTTTTGACAATAAATTTCTAACTTTTGAACAAATTAAGATGTCTTTCTAAAATTTAGACTCTGAATCAATTTTTGCATTTAAAAGTGATCCCCAAATTTTCAAACAAATCGGTCCATTAATAAAAAAATTATAGATGAATTAGTTTTTACACAGTTGATTTCCATCCCCCTTCTCATCAAGGTCCGCTACTACCCGGACTGGGCCTCCCGAGTGCTTCAGTGCTTCCGGGAGGGGGAAAGATGGCGGGAGAGTTCTATTACCATAGCAGTTGTGCAAATTCCTCCTTTTCATTTGACAAGTGTCATTAACACATTAGGTGTAAGCAAACAAATAACAGTTAAACAAATAAAAGGGCTAAAGAAACTTAAGAGATTAAAAGAACAGTTCGCTGGCAAAAGAGGTGTCTAGTTTTTCATCATTGGGGCGCTAACGAATTTTTTTTTTTAAAGGGCATCGGGGGCGCGGCGCACCACTGACCTCGCCTAGAATGAGCTCAGCAGATTATAAATATCAAAATTAGCAATATAATACATAAATGATTTTGATAACAATAGAATTTAATGATATTTGATTCTTAATAATCCCATTAAATATTTAGCTGCTTCATCAAAATTGAACAACCCAGCACACAGGAAAAGCCCGCTGGTTTTTTTTTTTTTTTGTTTTTTTGTTTTTTTTTTGTTTGTTTGTTTGTTTGTTTTGAAAGGGATTCTGTGTGGCATTGCAAGAATCGCGCAATCCCTCAGTCTAGTGCGAAACCTGAGTTAACAAACGATAGAATTCGTCTGGCCGGTAGTCAGAAAGTCGTAAATCGCCAGTTTTTTAAGTTTAATCGCCACCTGGCGACTGGCGACCGGGAATTTTAAGCTTTAGTTCGAAATATTTTCTCTACATATATATATCTGTTCGGTTAATGTTTCATTTCCTTGTTACTTTGATAATTACACAAAGTTTCTCTAATTTCATTTAATATTTTAGATATAGGTTACGCTTACTAATATCCTAACATAATAGCCCTCTGTATATTAAGGAATTTTTCCTGCAGAACATTTTTGGCTAGTTGAGAGAGCGTTGCAGAACATTGCAAAACATTCTGCTTTGGGGGCCATGAGCATATTAGTGTAAAGGTAAGCAAGCCATTTTAAATATTTAATGAATGGTCTCAATATCATTTGCACTCACCTACATCAAGGCCTGATTAACAAAACAGATCGTGAAACTTGACCTTCCCATCCCTTTAGAATTTTAAGGATATTTAAGGGTTGACCCAAAATGACTAAAAAACTGCAATTAAAAATTCCAATTTTGTTTTTATATGCATTTTAAAACTTTTTTTAATATCAATATTACAAAATAAATTTAATAGGCATTTATTTTAGAGTTTATTTTATTTTCAATTTTTAATTGGTTACAAATATTTCAGTTCTTATTGAAAATCAATTTTATTAAATTAATCCAGATTATGAATTAAGATAAATAAATTAAATGAATATATGAAAAATTCCATGGGAGGATTTGGCTACTGAAACTATTGATAAAATAAATTGGTTACACTGAACTTTTATAACATTTTATCAATTCTCTGTAGCGAAGAGAAGACCGTGATAAATCACATTTAACAACTAATAACCGTAAATAGTTGTTAATATGTGTCAATATGATGGTGCGGGAAGAATGAACTCTAATCTGAATACTACCGGCCGCTTTTGCAAATAATATTTGTAGCATTAGAGAGTTTTATTTCAATGTGTAGAGATTTGCGCAAAAATTCCGTAAGCAAAAAGGAAAAATAAGGGGGCGAAGTGAGAGCGAATTCCCCCTAACTTCAGAGGTTAATCGGGCATTTGCCAACATGTAACAAAAGAATTGAGGATCCCTAATTTGTTGTACTGAAAATTACAATATTAATTACTTAATATTTAATTTAAAATTAAGTAAATTTTTGAATACTACAGTATTTTACATCCAGTGTAAAAAAAATTATATCAATAAAAACAATTATGGAGTCTACTAAAATTTTTAATTTAAAATTCAATGTGAAAATTTTTAATATAAAAATTCACTGAGAAAAATAAGTACAGAAGCTGAGCTCCAATGCAAATTAAGCCCTTCTCTTAATAAGAACAGTGAACAAAAACTGGCGTTAGAATGTAAAATAATTAAAACTTTGCATAATTACATTCATAAAATGGTATTTATCAACGAAAAGGTCCGGCTTTCCTTAGTTGCATGCAGAAAGCTCTAGCATCCACGAGTAGTGCCGCAACTAGATATTACACCACCCGGGGCAAACCTTAATGGTGTATTTCGAAAAAATCATGTGATTTTGGAACATAAATTCAAAAAACTTTATTATGTCAAGCACTTCGAAATTTTAAGAATTTCTCTTTACAAGCTGAACAACTAAACACTGTTATAAATGAGAGTAGCGAAATTTTCAGAACCCCCCTCCCCCCGCTCAAAAATCGAAAATTTGACAGGATGTGTTACTTTAAAAAAAATTTTGCTGTGCAGTTCCATTTTGAAGAATTTTTTTTCAGAAAGATTCGTAAAAGGCACCGTTTGATGTACGTACAGTAGTTATGAAGAATCATCCTAATTTTTTTTTTTTTCAAGTCTCGGGCTTAATTAGTTTATTTTAATTTGTGTCCCTTTCTTCGGAGTCAAAACTCATTTTGGCTTCTCATTCAGCACGGCACTTGGGACACGTGCCTTGTTTCCTTCTCTGTTGTTGAGATAATGAGATGACATGACAAGAATTCAGGCTTTCTGATTAGAGATGAGACGGGCTCAGCCCGAGCCCGAGCCCGGTTCGGGCCCGGGCTCGGGCTCTGTAATTCACAACTGCGTTCGGGCTCGTGAAAAATTTCTTCTTTATTGAACATACTCCTTGAAACAGATTTTAAAAAGTGATTCACGAGGAAAATATAAGTACTTATAAAAAAAAAAAATAGTGGCACAGAAGGTGCGTGAAGCTCTTTGGGTATATCAGAACGGCGGCTTATATTACTTAGTTAGTCATGAAATCCGACATTTTTACTTTCCGAACATGTACCATGTAAGGAAAGTATTGTAATCATGAAAAAATTCGACTTCGAGATTTTGGTGTTTTTACACGTTTTGAGGGCTTCTGAATCCATTTATGCTATTTTTACGAGATGTATGTATGTATGTGTGTATGTGTGTGTGTATGTGTGTTTGTGTGCATGTGAGTGAACACGATAGCTCCTGAACGGAGCATTCGATTGAGCTCAAATTGGATATATATGTCATAAACCACCGTCGCAAGACCGGTATTGATTTTGGTGTGTATAGGACTTATAGTTTTTCTACAGGGCTACGTCAAAGATTTCTTTTACATTATGGCCTATGGGGGGAATTTCTTGAAAGTGCGCTAGCGTTTAAACGGTAGATTCGATTGAGATCAAATTGGGTATATATGTTATAAACCACCGTTGCAAGACCGGTGTTGATTTTGGTGTGTATAGGACTTATAGTTTTTCTACAGGGCTACGACAAAGATTTCCTTTACATTATGGCCTATGGGGGGAATTTCTTGAAAGTGCGCTAGCGTTTAAACGATACATTCGATTGAGCTCAAATTCGGTATACATGTTATAAACCACCATCCTAAGACCGGTATTGATTTTGGTGTGTATAGGACTTATAGTTCTCCTAAAGGGCTACGACAAAACTTTCTTTTATGTTATGGCATAATGGCATATGGGGAGAAATTCTTGAAAGTGCGCAAGCGTTTAAACGGTGCATTCGATTGAGTTTCAATTTGGTATATATGTTTGAATTATTCATCGATTAAAATTTATTTAAGTGCTTGGTAATGGTCTTAATCGTAAGTGTTCGGAAAGTCGAGTGGAGTCACTCCAGATTTTTTGATAAACACGGATATAAAGAATTAGAAAGTGCATTGAGAGTTTGCAACTATATTTTTCTTTAATTTGTAGGAACGGCAAAATTTATATTCTATCAATGAAGTAATTGAACTTTTTTTTTATCTTTAGCTAAAATTTCGGGCTCGGGCTCCGACTTAAATAATATTGCTCGGACTCGGGCTTCAAAAAATGAGCCCGAACTCATCTCTATTTCTGATCTTGTCATTGCAGAAACTTTGATATATGTGGTGCTGCCATCTATTGATATTACTAAAACTAAAATAAAAAACTTCAAAATGCCAATATAGGGTTTGAAATTTTTGGTATAATAGTAAATTGCAAAGCTCATTTGCTTATTAACCCACCTGTTACCATCCCTTTCAGAAATAGTGCCCAGAGCTCACATAATTCACAGTTTGAGTGTTTAGTATAGGTATGGGCAACCTTTGGAAAGTTGCGGGTCAAACGTCCACGGGCCGGCGGTTGCCCATATGTGGTTTAGTACATACAACCAGGGAGTACATACAACTTTACTTCTTACATTTACAAAGAATGCAGAGCAAAAAGTGAGGTTATTAAGTGCACCCTACAAAACCGACTGAGTATTGAAGGGGTAGGGGTATTTTTATTTATATTTTGGAAAGTTTAATTTCTAAAATTTTTGGATTAATATTAGAGATCAAAATAAATTGTTGAGTGAAGTTTTAAATAGGTGTGAAACTTTCGCCATTTAAGGATTTTTTTCTTCTGTCATGGGAGTCGGGCAACATTTTCAGAGTCTGATCCGAATAATACTAATGCTAATTATGCGACTGTTTATGCTTCTTTTGCAATGCCTCAAATAAGAGTTAAATTTCTCAATAGTCTAGTAATAATTAAAATAACCTCATTACTATGTACATTGGAATTATGTCTTTAAGAATATGGAGCAGTATATTTCTGTAGTGTAAAAAGAAAATAACCAAATAATGCAAATTACTAATGTCGACAAAATTACTCTTATCCTTACACAGGAATAATTTTGGCTGAGGATTGGGGGCATAAGCATAAGGTTGGGGGATACAAGAAAGCATGTGACCCAACATTGTTTAGAAAACCATTAATTTTTAAATTTGGGGAAATAATTCGTAAGCGGGGACAGGTTCAGTTGGCAACATTTTTTTGTCTTTAACATCTATATAAAGAAAACATAAACCCAAAAGTACAATACACTTATCTAAACACCTTATTAAAATATTTCTACACATATTTCAAACGCAATATAAAACAAATTGAACATAACCAAAACACTAGCTCTACACTGCCCCACCCCCGCTAACGGAATTTATCCCAAAATTTGCAGCAAAATCTGAAGAAATGTAGCTAATTTTACTCCTAAATGAGCCATGTTCCCTCTCAAAAATTCAGTCAGGTTATGCTTGTGCGTGGGGGAGGGGGGGGGTCCACTACTCCAAATACACCGACTCTGGGTGACACTATGCTAAGCGGCACCCCTGTGTTTACATATAGTGTTTCAGAATGAGGTGAACAGTCTTATGCTATGGGCAACTAAGCAAAATATATCTCTCTATTCTAAAAAAAAGTCACGTATGCTGACACCGACGCCATCAAGAGCTTGTTCGGCTATCTCCTCCTAAACGGTGGAGGTTTGAGTTTTGACTAAGGTGTCCACAGATTCGGAAAATTCCGAGGGTAAGCTGACTTAAATTTCCAAAATCGAATTATTTTAGAAGATATTAATAAAAATCTGAAAAAATAAACGTAATGGTTGCCAGATTTGGCATAAAATCATTCATTCCTTTGCAACAAAGCAATTCCAAGTATGTAGAATCGCGTGAAATTGACAAATATGAAGTAGAATTACACCCCTTTCACACCAAATTAAAAAGTATATGCAATAAATAACTCAAAGAGTGTTACACAAAGTTGACAATTTTCAAATAGTAAGTTTGCTTAGACAACAGGAGTTTAGAATGAGCGATTATTTGTTTTTCTAAAACAGAATAACTAATTGTAACTGATTTTAAAAGCGCCATCTTGGCATTAGGTACAATCTGGCAAAATGGTATCTTTCCAAGCAGGGGGAATCTAAACTGCAAGTTCCAAAGAACCCAGTTAGTATAAATAATTCCATGTTAGAACCCAGTATCTTGAAAATGAAAAAGAATTAAAATGCAGATTATTTTAAAGCCAGTTCTGTCCAGCTGTAGTATTTGCTATCATTAGAAGTATTTGGTGGCGTTAACTATGCCATTATAACAGTTATAGTACACTTTGGATTTTTGCCGGCGTGGCGAGATGATATAATTCGTGGGGCTAAATACGCCAATCTGCAAAGCATTATGTATTTGGATAACAGTTTTCTAGGAACCTTACATGAGCAGTAGTTATAGGTTGTGAGCATGTGTAAATTGCCAAATAATGAAAAGTCGCCATTGGTGGCAAGCTATCCTAGCTGTTCGGTTCCGTAGTTTTTATCAAAGAAAATATATGAAGTACTGTTTTCTTAGAGCTAATTATTAACTATACATATACGCAAGTTGCCAAATTATAAAAAATTGACATACAGTAGAAGACCCAAAATCCGCCGATCCGAAATCCGCGAGGCTCTAAAATCTGCTCTGTCTGTTCAATGTAAACAATGAAATCTGCCCTGCCAGCTGCAAGTTCAGAAAACTACAGTATAACCACAAAGTAAAACTAAATAAGCTATTCCCACTTGAAAAAAATTTCTTAGGAGTCTGTAAGCTCTAATCTTAACATTGATAACTTTCAAATGACCGACAGTGACATAATTGACACTGAATTATGATCACAACACAAACTCTGACATAGTAACAAGTGAGGATGATCAAAAAGTTGATAAATTAACGTTTAATGAAGGTTTGGCTGTGAGAAAGAAATATCTCAGATTTGTAGAGCAATAAAGCTGTGTTACAAACAGGAAATAATGAAAAAAAAAAAAAAAAAACTATAATTAGAACATCCCAAAATCCTAAACTGTTGAATATACATCTTTAAATAAGTTAATAATCTACAATAATCTTATAATTTTATATATTGCATTAATCCTCTGTATTTTTATATCATGATTCTAATAAGTAACATGATTTGTTTCCCTTGATCTCCCCTGTATATTTTTTTCTATTATTTTCTGGGGGGAGTGGAAATAGAATAAATTTTCTATTATGACCCAAAATCCGCAAAATTCTAAAATCTGCACAAGGTCTGGAACCAAGCTGTGCAGATTTTGGGTCTTCTACTGTAATTGGCTAATACGCAAGGTGTTCCATGGGTTTCACATAATTAAAAATAGTGCAAAGTTTAAAATTTTATGTTCCAAGGAACATGTACGAGCCAAGCAATGTGTAGCTCTGTTGGCTCGGTAGCATTCTATCTGATCCAACCTTTGGGTTTTGTTTGTTGAAATTATGCCTTTTTTACAAATAAGCCTTATTAGGAGCTGAATGCCTCATACGAAAGGCGAGCGTAGCGAGTCTAGGGGCCTTGGCCCCTAGTGTTCAAAAATACAAAGGGCATTCCATAAAAACTGAGAGTTATTTTTTTACGTAGTGGCAACACTCCGAAACTAAAATTAATGCAGAAATGTACTGCATAGGCGAAGATTTTTCAACAGCTCGTGTAACCGACTGCATAAGGCGGTGCTCTACTACGAAGACGATTCCCATGAAACGCAAGGAGTCACCGAATGTACGTTTTATCTTCTAGCGCTATCTAGTTCCGTGCTTGTTTAAAGAACTGTTTTATTTGCCCTACAGAAATGGAGATGAGTGATTCAGAGTTAAAAAACGAATTGGACATTACATCACGATAATGCTCGCCCGCATGTCGCTACTTCTGTTCAGCAATATCTTGGTAAATGCAATATTAAAATCTTGCCATATCCCCTTTACAGTCCAGATCTCGCACCATGCGATTTCTGGCTGTTTCCGACATTGAAGGAGAAGCTCCGTCCCTTATTTTCAGAAGGGAGGAATCAAATATTATAAATAGGAATACATACATGGGTACCTATAAAGGGTGGGGAGGGCAAGGTAAGGGGTAGGGCTTTTGTTCCCTACTCTCTAGATTTTTAGCATATTGCCTTATGATGTAAACAAAATTGCATCATTAAGTAAAATTGGAACTGAAATCCTTACAAGCAGTGTTTGAAAAAACCCGGGCTCCTAGTCATCCAGGTGACTAAAAAATATTCCTTGATGACCAGCTTTTTATTCATTAATATAAAACAATATGTGGTTCTTAAACATTTTTGCTGACTCCTAAGATTTTGTAACTTTTGTTATCCCCTAGTTACAAGTTTGAGGTTTATCCCCCTAGAAAAATTTCTATATGTTTGGCCTCAGACAAAAAAATAGCCTATATGCTCTTGGGTACATAGTTACAAATACATTTCGTAGTGAGAAGATGTGAGCTTGTCCTTATCATGTTAAAGACAATAAATGATAGGATCAAATTGTACTTACTCCAATGACTCGTTAAAGTTCTTTTATTAGTCTTAACATCAATGCAGATAAGATTTCCAGCTCTTAATTCACAGGAATCTTGCAGACTTTCTGATTCAGTATCCCATGAATAAGTAGTTTTATACTTATATTTCAGAACAGCAACTAAATCCCGATGAGATTTTAAAGCTGGCATATCTTTATACCTTAAATGATGTTTAAAATTGTCATGGACAATACAAAACATTGCATTTTTTGGATTTTTGACTATTTTATATACTGTATTATTCCTTAAAATAATATCTTGTTGATAACAATAATTTTCATCGGGTGTTAACACTTGATGATAGCATTCAGAAAATACTTGCATATCTTGTTCATTACAATCAGGATCACAACAACAGTTAATGTCGCAAAAATCTGTAGAGAGATCACAGTTACATATATCTTTGTCTGCTGTAAGGAAAAGAAACAACTTCTTGTCAGATTCACTTTCTAATGAGCTTTCAGTGTCCTCGGTAACACTTATCGTTGATTCCAATTCAGTAGATGCGTCAAAATTACTTGTATTGTCAATTGTTTCATTGTTAAAGTCCAAATAACTGATATTCTGATTAAATAGCGTTAAATTATCGTATGTATCATTATATTCGGAATAATTGTTATTGGTATCGAATGAGTATACAATTTTAATTTGCACATAATTTATTAAAAACAATAAACTCCATATCAGATGAGCATCTGTTTTGATAAAACCCGAGTTTACAAACTTTGAAAACAACGTACAAGTATTCTTATAGAACCTCATCATATCACACTAAACAGCAAAAATAAATAACAAAACAGTGTTATTTTTTTGCTAGCATGGCAAATTTGTACTTGTGTATAGAATGGACCAGTTATCAAAAAAATTTATGGTTGTTTGTATTTTTATCTTGTTACCGCTTGTTACTATAGCAACGATTAGAATTATTATCAATGAGTTGAGCTGTATTTTGGATGCATTTTCCCATCATTTTTATAAAAACAAACATTCCTTGAAATGTATTTAAATTTCACTTAAAAAATACAAGTTTCTGATTTATGAAAATTCGCTAAAGATTTACAAGTTTTCATTCTTAAATAACAAAATTTCCTAACGGCTTGCTTGCTGGCAAATGGGTGCATTCTTAAACCACAAATTAGGCCGCGTTCAGACTGCCACTTTTGAGTAACTCGAGTTACTCGTGAAAAACCCAAGCCGTTCACGATGCCGGATTTGAGCTTTTCGGGGAGATAAACAAAGCGTTCAGACTGCCAAGTTGAGTAGCTCGAGTTTTTCCCAACTCCCCAAGGATTTTCCTTGGGAAGTTGGGGAGATAGGTCACGTGAGTTTTGTTTATTGTTATTGTTCGCTCCCATTGGCTCCACAGGTTAGTAAATACGTGCCGCCCCTTTTTTTTCCTATTAAATACCCAAAACCGTTCACGATGTCAATCTCCCCGAGTAAAACTCGAGCAGTTCGTGTTTTACTCGAGTTTTACCCGAAAGTGGCAGTCTGAACACGCCCTTAGTTGCACGAGTTTTCATATGAAAACTCGCTGTTTTACACGAGAGGCTGGGCAGGCCGGATTAAAGTGCTCTCTGGTGATTTGGCGTGCATCCTTTGGCAAGAGTCGTTTCTCCCGCTGTTATACACTCCACGCTAAGGGTTGCCGCCCGCACCGCAAGTTGATCTGCGAAAAACAGCAATATTTTTTTTTTTTTTTTTTTTTTTGTTGATTAATTGTTCTAAATATATATTTTAATGCATTTAAAATTGCAGTCTAAAATTACAATTTTAGATTTGAAGGTAATATGTTACGGAAATAAAAAAGAAACAGTGGACAGTTAAAAAGCATCATTTGAAATGAATTGATGAAATATAATTGATGCAGATCCCATATATTGCATTATAAATTTTTTAATTTTTTTTGTCTTAATTATCTGTTCTTTTAAAATTCATTCGTTCTTATTTCCCCCTTATTTTGGCTTTTAAAATTGCTATATTTTGTATGTTTCTTTTTAAACAAACAAAATCCTAAATTATCCTATACAGTAT
The DNA here is from genome assembly GCA_038373885.1 of Cheiracanthium punctorium. Taxonomy (NCBI): domain Eukaryota; kingdom Metazoa; phylum Arthropoda; class Arachnida; order Araneae; family Cheiracanthiidae; genus Cheiracanthium; species Cheiracanthium punctorium. The sequence continues at coordinate 611,322 of JAWZYV010001926.1, read as the reverse complement.
CTTAATGTTAGCAATTCTGAGGTCGTTCTATTCTAATCGAAAATTCCCACAGCTAGGTTTAGAGGATGGAGAACCGATATTTTAAACACACTTTTCTAATGAATATTTTTTGCTTGTAATTTTTTTAAAAGCACACTTCATGTAATACACAAATGAAAAAAGAGATCTAGTTTACATGCAAATGAACTTTACAAGTCATAACCTGCAGGCTCTCTACTTTACTTTACAATGTTTAAATTAGGATAGTTAGGATGTTTAAATTGACTAGTCCCCTTATGCGTCCAGCGTTGCTTCCTAACTTTAGTCTTTCAATGCTAAAGTGCGGAAGCAATGCAATTATTTGAAATGAAAAATTGATGAAACATAACTGATGCAGATCCCATAAATTGCATCAATCCATAATCACCCTTACAGGCCTCAGCGTAAGGCAACGTTGAGCGCTCTATTTATAAATCGAAAAGAGCAGAAAAACTATTTCGTTTGCATAGATCAGCCTTTCTTAAAATGTGTTCCAATTTTAAAGTTTAATATGTCTTAAAAATCACTTATCAACACCAGTCAAAACATTGTCATAGCTGCGAGATAAAATTTCATGCGGGCGGCAACCCCTAGCGTGCAGTGTGTAACAGCGGGAGAAACGACTCTTGCCAAAGGATGCACGCCAAATCGCTAGAGAGCACTTTAATCCGGCCTGCCCAGCCTCTCGTTTCTTTTACACTTTACGAACAACTTCAGTTTATTTCATAATTTCATAGAGTTTATTTAGAAGACATGTTTGTTTGTTTGCAGTTCGTGTCTGTTGTTATTTTTGCTGAGGAGAGTTTTTAGTACGTGTTCAATATAAAATCAACAGGATTTTTAAAAGAAAGAGTGGCCATAATTGAAGTGCTCAGATCAAAATTTAGAAATTTCAACTTTATTTTTTTTAAAAGTAATTGGCAAGAGGAGTTCAAATTTCCCTAATAACGGTTTAAATCAACTTCAATCTCAACACTAAGATATGCATTTTTGAATTTACAAAAAATGAAAAATTCAAGAAAATGATTACCTTTGAAAAAATATGTACCTTCGTTGCAGATTCTAACGTATGCATGAATTTTCTCCTTAAAAAAATAATATGTTCAACTTCAGCAAACGTAAAATACCTTTCATAACAACATACTTTTCCATAAGAGCAGACGCCCTTTCAAAACAACACCGTACAGCAAGTGCATCTTCTCAACAACTGAATAAACCTGCTCCGTGCTCTGCTCAGTTTACTTGGTTTATGAACACCTTAGATGGAGGAAACTCATATGCTGTTTACGAATGCAAGCACCGTGTCACCAAAGTGTCACTTCCTGCCAGGAGTGTTGTTTTTGTTTTTGTGGCACTCGCTTGCATGTTGTTCCGTATGCGTGTTGTTGTTAGTGGCGATTGCTGTTTGAAAATTTCCAAAGTTTGTTCCCCTTCTTCCTATCTTTTCTCGTTTTTTTCAAATTGTTTTGTTTTAAAGCATTACAAAATGTTAATTTAAGATTCATTACGATTTTCGTTATGCATTTAATTTCACTGCGATTGTAAATAAACATGCTTTAAAAAAACTAGCATTTATTTGTTTTTCTACAGTGAGATAATTAACATCATTTAAATATTTAAATTGTCTATCTGCTTATTAATATTAAAACGTCATACCTACTATAAAGTTATTTTCTTTTAACATTATTGTTCTATATTATTCTTGTACATTTTTTTCTGAATTATGATAGTAATAAAATAATAACATTGGTAAAACTAACTGCACAGTTTGCAGTATGCTGTGAAACAAAGTACCAGATAAACTACTGTATGAAACTATTAAGAAATTTGCAACTATAGAAACTTACATTTTTGTATAAGATTATTTAAGTATTTCTTTTTTCTTTGGTACAGGCATTTTTAAGGTTGATAGATATTTTTTGAAAATGGATTCTGATTCTGACCGAACTATTGATTCAGATGAGTTAGAGGAAATTATTGCCAGAGCTAAACAAGAGCAAGAGGCTAACAAGTCCCAACAGAAAACACCTATTAAAAATTTAAAACGTGTTTTTAGCCTTCATGGTATTTCAGACTCTGATTCAGATGATGAGAAAGCCAAAGTCAGAAAGAAAGAAGTGATAGTAAACAACAAAAGAAGAGAGCCAGCCAAGAATATTGCACCTACTAAGCATACAGAGAAAAATGATAAGAAAAAGCCTATAGATAAAAGCTCCAATCATGAAAATAGACCTACATGTCAATATGGCAGCAAGTGTTACAGAAAAAATCCTGACCACAAAAGACAGTTTTATCATCCAAGTAAGCTACCATTAATGTTATATTCTACACAGTTAACAAGGTGTTATGTCTCTAATTATCAATAACATAATCTTTTAAATCAGTAGTGGGTACTTATGTATTATCCCGGCAGTCCACCACGACGAGCTATTTTGCACCAAGGTAAATGACAGGACACATGAAATTATTGATGGTTCAGAATACGATTGGCAACAGTTTGCCAGCATATTTGATGCAAAAATAGTTTGGCGGGAATGACCACCAGGATAATAGTTTAAGTTTCCAGTAGTATTCACTCAGTGAGTTATAACCTCATTTGGGATCACGAAAAATTACAATAAAATCACAAAATGTATTAAAAAGTTGTGACTTAATTTAATTTTATTGTAAATACTTCATTGGCAAATTTTTTGAGGAAAATTGCTAATTTTTAAAATGTGAAATTTCATTAAATGTGGAAATTCATTACATTTTACACTTTAAAAGTACAAACATGTGCATTTGTAACTATTTTAGATTTGAGTACAACATGTCACTTTGATGTTCAAAGTTGGGACATATTGCAATATGTTTGAATCATACTGTTTTAAAATTTAATTTATGAAAGCATATATGTTAAAGTGTTATTTTTTAAGATAGCTAAAAAGGTATTTTCTGAATTGAAGATTTCATAAATTAAAAAAAAAGAGGTTATTTTAAACATGTTGATTTCCTGTAGTACTGTTATTTTAATATCTTGCTAAATAATAGTACTACAGGAGTACTTTTTGTTTTAAAAGTGTCTTTAAAACTATTTCAATATATTGTCATGTATTGTATTGCTTTGAAATTTATATTGTACAATCTTTTAGAAGCTGATGAAGAAGAGACACCAAAAACACCTACTAAATCATCATCTGGAAGCTCGCAACATGTGCAGAATTGTCATAAGTATCAGTTTTTTGTTACTAGTGTTAGTGGAATTCCTCCGAAATACAATGAAGGTGTTTCATATGATATAAAAGGTAAAATACTGTTTTCTGAAAGCCTGATATGTAATGTTATGCTGGATGTTTTAGAATTTGCTGTTAAATGAAAAGCACATTATAATAGTGAAATGTTGGCCACAATACTCACATTTCTTTCCAAAAAGGACAGGACAGATTCATTAAAAAGGGCACCTTCATTTTGTGAAAAGGGGCATTTTCTGATATTTTTCTAACATCTCACTGGATTCCTTCCCTTTACAGCTAGTGTTTTTTTTAAAAGGAGCACTTTCCTTATGTAATATAATGAGTTTTTAGAGCAATGTACCTAATTCATCAGAGAATTAATCTTTGTGTCTAAATATATGCTGTAACTAATAATTAATATTAATTAACATAATAAATACAATAACCAATTAATATTAATTAGCATGAAATAGACTGTCATAAAATCATTTAATAATCAGCAATTGTATTCATGTGCTGGAAAACAATTCATGATAAAAAGAACCACACATCCACCGACACATTGTCTGCATGATCTTGTCTGTTTCCTTTCCTACTTCCCTCTCAAATGATACTGATTTAACATATTTATATTAAACTTTCTGCTGTAAGTCTGCCAGCTTACAAAGAGGGGAAACCTTGGTTGGCTTTGTGTGCATGTGTTGTTGAAGGTACAGTAGTACTCAGAGCTGTAAATCGGGGTATGCAGGTCCAAAATTTCCAATTATCATGTACATTTGTAAATTTTCCCATTCAATATAAAGGCTATTTGTTCATCAAATAGTCAAGTCCCCTTCACTAAACCAATGAACAGCAGTCAGCAGTAGCATGGTAAAATTTTTGACCCTCACCCTACCTCCATACTGTCAAACATGGAAAGAAAAAGGAGTAGTACAGTAGACTCTTCCATAACACAGTAGATATGTTCCGTGCTATATGAATTCGGGCTGTATGGGGCTGAGCTATACTCCACCTGGAGTGCGAACTGCATTGTATAATCACTGCAAAACTTATTTGCACACCTTAGAAACACAATGATGTTTAGTGTTGCCATTCAAAAGTTATATTAATTACAGGAGCTAAAGCATAATTAAATGAGAACATCTGGCTCATTTTACCGTCATTTAATGAGTCTCTTTTAACGTGTTATATGAAAACGATTGCAATTTTTATGTCATGTTCTATGAATCTGTCTCATGTGAACTTGTGCAATAAGGGGGGGTCTACTGTACTTTCAAAAATTGTTAGATTTATTTTGCTTAAATATTCCTCCCCCGCCCCTGCCCTCCCCATCTCTAGTCAGTTACTGTTTGGTCCATGCCCAAAATCTCGCCATCTTTTAAAGAATTTGTTTGTTTTTTTTAATGTACTCGACCCCAAGCTAGTGTTTTGTTTATGTTCATAGTGTTTTTTATTGCATTTGAAATATGTGTAAAAATGTTTTAATAAGGTGTTTGGATAAGTGTATTTTAATTTTGGGTTTCTTTTTTCCTATACATGTTTATGCTATGTTTAGCAAGAAAAAAAAGGTCTGATTTTTGTTCAGTTAAAAATAATGATTTTTAATTTTTTTTTTTTTTTTTTTTTTTTTGGCAAGCTTTAATAGAAAAGATTTTAAGCTTTAAAATGATGTATTACACTTAATTATATATATATATATATATATATATACATATACATAAGTTTTTTTTTTCAAACTTCTTAAGTCAAATACTGTGGAATGACCCATAGCTAGTTTATAGTATATGTATTTTTTCAGATTTATTGTCATTCAAAGATGGAACTCTAGTTGCATCAGCTCAGGTAAGTATTTGCATGTTTAGATTGAGTACCTTTCCTGTTAAACACCTGCCACTTAGAAGGGAATAATTGAGGATGGTAAATTGATTTTCACTTTGTTTCATGGTATAGCTGTTGTACTAGATGGTCTTAAAAGGCTAATTATGTCATTCTGACAATTTCTAGTAAAGATTAAATTTGTAAAGATCACCCCTTAAAATAGTGCTCCAGATCTAGTAAAGATCTGGAGCACTATTTAAAAACAAACTTGATTGGTAATGATCATCTATATATATTACCATTGCCAAAGGTGTTAAAAAGCATGGCAGATATCTAACAAAAAGTTATTTTATTATGTATTTTTATATGCACTGAAACTTCTCGAGAGTGACCACTCTCCATTCCACGAAAAATCGGTTGTTAAGAAAGGTGGTTGTTCAGAGAAATATAAATATTTGGTACCTAAAAATATGCTGACAATTTTGTTTGTGTTATTTATGAAATCGCATACTAATATATATAAGTAATTACACAAAAAAATTTTTTTAAGTAAAATTTTTAAATGAATATTTAATAGAAGTGGTTGCTCATAGAAATTTCACTGTATTTAATTTGTATTTCATAAATTGAAATTCAATTTTATGCACATGATATTTTTATATTACTGTGTTTCAACATTCTATTTTCATGTATATTTATAACTATTTAAAATTGTACTTTCTTTTATAAATATTTTCCTTTAGTTCAATTATATGTTTGATATTCAGTGGCTAATGAAACAGTATCCTGAAAAATATAGGTGAGTTATTAAAAATTTTATTATGTTTTTTTTTATGTGTTTTTTTATTTGTCTTTATATGAAATGTAAAAATTTGTTTGATTTTTATAACTTTTTCATATATTAGAGTAATTTAAAACTTTCCTAATTACGTAAAAAAAGTTTGTTTCACAAATAAATCAGTTATGAGTCTTCTGTTTACAGTTTCATCATTTAAAAGCAAAGCAGATATTCTAAATTTGAGACATGATCATTATAAAATTTTAAGTATGCTTGGAGGATGGTTTTATACATCACTATGCCATGAATATTTTTTCGTTATATGACCTTGTTTATATAGAATCAAACAATCATGCATGTAATTATTCACTTACCTGTTTAATTTTAAAATTATGAATTTTATTAAGATTCTTCACATTTGTGTACGATCATTCTCGTGTACGATGGTGGCTTAAAAATTGAATCTCTTACTTTAAAAAAAAAGCAACAATTTTTATACGGGGGGGTTAAAAATTTGTTAAAAATTTACAAAAAAACAGGAAATTACTACAAGTAGTCTCATCACTGCAAACTGTTTTTTCTTAACTTGAAAAAATAATTCTGTTACCAATTAAATGTATATTATTGTAAGCTTTTCTATTTAAAAAAAATTAATTGCATAACTTTGTAGTTCTTGTAATACAAAGGCATTTCATAATTAAAAATACATGCATTATACTTGGAGCTGCAAATGCCTACCTTCTCACCAGCTCTTCTGCGAGCAGTGTCTAGATACTATAGCCACATAATTGTTATCTTCATGCTGCACATGTCAAAAATTCAGAAGCATTAGTCAGTTTTCCTTTGTCTATTCACCAGATGATAAGATTTTCACAAAATGATAAAAGGATGGCAAAAACATTCTGCACATTTTTCTCCAATGCAGAATGCCCACAGGCAACTAAAAAGGATACTTTTGCTACTAAACTAAAGATAAAGGGGCATGAGATACTTTTTCGGCCCCCCCCCCAAAAAAAAAAAATGTAATTTTCATACTATTTTCAAATATTTGGCGACTTTTCCTTTACTCTAGGCAACTAATTTGGCCATCTGAAAATGACAAGTTCTTTACTATTTCCCTTTCCTTTTCAAGCTTTATCTGCCATCAGACTGATTCCATACATTACTTCCTAGAAGCTTTTCTATGACTGTTAACATATAAAAAAAGCTGTCCTGGGGTGCAAAGAAGTGTTTTGGCCATTGTGATAATCTTTTGTATTCAGTAAAAGTTTTATGTATGCAAGAGAACTAAAGTGTAATACTGTTAAGGGGATTTTCTTTTAATCATTCCATTAATTAATTACTTTTTTATTTATTTATTTAACTGAATAACGTTACTAGAAAATTTATAATGGTTACTTGTATTTATAAGTGTTTATTTATAGTTGTTGAGTTTATGATGTATGAAAAGTGTAAGAGAGAGCATGAAAATATTCTGAGCAAGTAAAATAAATTTTATTATTTCATCTTGTGCTTTTTTTTCTTTTTTGATGCTATGATGCCAATACTAAATTTTTGAACTAAATTTAGAAAAAAAATCTATTGTTTTGGCCTTTAAAATTAAGAAAAAATATACATTTTTGGCTACTTTTTCTTGTTGGTGAGGCTACTAATGCTATTGTTTTTACCTCCTGACTATGGTGGACTAGACAACCTGCCAATGTGACAGATATTCCACAGAAAAGTTATTAGTGTTACCATTAAATTGATGTCAGGAATTTAGCTATCACTCTAGGAGTCATCAAAAACTGAAAAATGTGATAAAAATTCTTGCTACGGAAAGGGTTAAAATTGTCTAAATTATTCTATTATTGTTTTGTGAGCTTTAGTTTAATAATTAACTATTTTAATAGTTATAATTAAATAGTTATTAATTTTAAAGCTATTTAGAACTTTATTTTATTCTTTTTAAATGAATTAGTTATGAAATATATCAAATAGCTTATAAAATATAAAAAGTTACAAAATATATCAATAAACTTCATATATGCAATGGCTTTTATATTTTTTACAGAAAATGTCCTCTTACAATTGTGCATGGAGAACAGAGAGAATCAAAAAAGTCCCTTGAAAAATCTGGTTCAAATTACCCAAACATTAAATTTTGTCAGGTATTGTTCATTGTTACTACATTACTATAATTAGAGAAGTTAAAAATCCTATTTACTTTTCATTTTATATTAGTTGAAGTGAAAAGGAGTGAGAGTGTTTTAAAATTTACTGAAGGATGTATACTTTTGAATTTTGATGTTTCCTTCTATTCCTTGATTTTAAAATAAAATCTCCTCATATTACTACTCTTATATTATGTGATCAGTAATCTATCAATTTTTATGTTTTTCTGTTAATATCTCTGTATCATAATTGCTGTTACAATAAAATTTTGTCTTTAGATTTTTTTTTTTTTAAAGGCCCCTTATGAAAGCCATCAATTTATTGTATTGTAAATTTTTGCCTTTTTACTTTGCATTTTTCAATCATGATTAACTTGGCAAGTCTTAGTTGTACCAAAAAACTATAAATAGCTTGAAATATCTCTGCTCTCTTGGATAGTGTAATAACTTAGTGGTACCATTTGGTACTGGAAGTTTCTGATTAACATGATTTAAAAATTTCTAAAAAGATTGTTTTATGCTAATAGACAGACAGTGAACATATGAAGGTTGTAGATGCAAATGCACACTCTCTACTTAGGAAGTTAGTTCTTAGAAAAAAAAAATTAGACTGGAGGGTTTTTTTTTTGGGTGACATTTCTTGCCATAATAACTACTTATACATAGTCCGAAGCTCATTGTGTTTCTCATAAAGCTATAGTTTAAATTTAAATATTGAAAATGTGAATTTTGCATCTACGTACTTGTTGTACTAAAAAAGAAAAATAAATTTACAAAAAAAAAAAGGGCGTGGACTTTGCTGGGTTAATTTAAAGTGTTAAATGCTTTTCAAATTTCCTTTTGTCAATATTTTCTTTCTTCTTCTTTTTTTTTTTTAAACAGGCAAAATTAGAAATTCCCTTTGGAACACATCACACGTAAGTATAAGTTAGTTTTTAGTACTTTGATTTAGAATGTTTCTCTCGTATTCAAAATTAGCACTAAAATTAAAATAGCCTATGAAGGATAAAGTAAAATTTTTGTATTTGACTCTCAAAAATATTACAGATTAGAAAGTTCTTTTTCTTCTGCCTGCATAGAAGTTTTTTCCAGATATGTCCTGTACTTTTTTTATGTGTGTATGTATGTGTATCGAATAGAAAGTAATTTATTTTATGTGTGACTATAAGGTTGTCTTTTTAAGGAAAAATGCAACTTTTGAACTGCTCTTTAAAGAATCTAGAGACTTGAAAAAATTTAGAATGTCTTTTTACAAGCTGTTCTATGCACATTTACATTGGATCTATAAGAATTACAAAACATTCTAGAAAAAAAAAAAATGCACAGAATTTTATGGTTTTTCTCTAAATGGATATTGCTTCAGCTCATTTTTGATAATGATTTTTGTCTTCAATTTTTTTTTTTTCTGAAAGTTGCATGAGACATATAGATTCATTTCTAGTATAAGTACATAGTGTATTACACGAAGATGCAGTATTATTTTAAAAGCAATAGGACGGACAGGATTAAAATCATTAAAAGCAGATAAAAACACATTGAAATCCATCAGTAGCACTTTCGGTGGCAGCCACCACCTTCTTCAGCACTGGTCTCAATTCCTGGTCTCAGCTCTGGTCTCTGGAATTGAGACCAGAGCTGAAGAAGGTGGTGGTTGCCACCAAAAGTGCTACTGACGGATTTTAATGTGTTTTTATCTGCTTTTAATGATGCAGTACTAATTTTTTCAAGTGCTTAACATTATTAGCTTGTTTTTAAAGCTGTTCAAAAGTACTGTGATGCTTTTTTGCTCTTTAAATTCTAAATTGGCCCTAACACCAAATTTCTGTATGTTTTTATGTAACATTCTTATAAATTTTTGGTTCTTATGTATTACACCATCGACCATGTTTTAATAACTATCTGTATATCTAAAACACTAAGGCAGCTAGAGGCAGATTCTTGAAGGTGCCTTTGATACAGTTTGACCATGTGCATACTCTCCTCAACCAATCAGTAACCAGAATAAAGCCTATCTTCTCGTATAAGTACGGCATTTCATAAGACAATACGTCAGTTTCATATCAAATTAAAAAACACACTAAAGAATTATGTCAAAATGTATTTCTTAAAGTTAATAAGTATTAAATCGCTAATATGATTGCTTGGATTACAAGAGTTTAAAATTTCAGATAATGCGTTTTTCCGAAATGATATAAATAGTTGTATTTATTAGGCAAGTTGGAGTATTTAGGCTGATTAATTTTTACCAACTATGTGAAAAATTCCAGAGCTGGGGGTCGAACCCAGGACTACCGCTTAACGTGCAGGTGCTCTACCACTGAGCTACTCTGGGACGATTCCCAGATGAAATTTCTCGCTTTAGAACCGTTGGCATTTATCATCTTCCTCTGCAAACCACAGATAAAACAGATGAAGCAATTAATTCGTGACAACTCTGTTACGCCGCGGAAGTTATACATATTTTTTAGAAAGTGATTGTATTAACCTTTCAAGTATATTAGGCAAGTTGGAGTGTTTAGGCTGATTAATTTTTACCAACTATGCGAAAAATTCCAGAGCTGGGGGTCGAACCCAGGACTACCGCTTAACGTGCGGGTGCTCTACCACTGAGCTACTCTGGGACGATTCCCAGATGAAATTTCTCGCTTTAGAACCGTTGGCATTTATCACCTTCCTCTGCAAACAACAGATGAAGCAATTAATTCGCGACAACTCCGTTATGCCGAGGAAGTTATACATATTTTTTAGAAAGTGATTGTGTTAACCTTTCAAGTATATTTGGCAAGTTGGAGTGTTTAGGCTGATTAATTTTTACCAACTATGCGAAAAATTTAAGCAAGTTAAAATAAAAAGCTTCATTTATTGGCAACCTTAATGCAAAATAATGATCAATTATATGCAAATGTAAGCAGCCAAATTATGAAAAATTGACGTATATGGCAAATATACAAGCGAAAAAAAATTGCCACACGTTGGCGAACTTCCCTGGCATAGGAGTTATATAGCTCCAATGCAAACTCTGGGATGACACATGCACATCTTTATTTTGGCACTTTAATGCTTATTTCTTTAATTTATCTGTTTTCTATCTTATATTGGACCTTTACCACTGAGGACAGCTCGAGAAAATGTAAATAAAGCAGGGAGCTCACACACGCTATTTGGCGGATTAGTTCATTGTCACTTGCAGAATACATGTCACGTCACTCCTTTTCTCAAATTCTGACATTTATACTATTATATCGTTAATTAAGCTGTTTATGCCTTCATATTTTACATTGTGAGCTCCTAAACGGGGCATTCGATTGAGCTCAAGCTTGATGCATATATTATAAACCCCCAT
>JAWZYV010001925.1:0-16636 GCA_038373885.1 Cheiracanthium punctorium | reverse complement strand
GAAAAAACAGCATGTAAAACAATAATATTGTTTTACATGCTTATTTTTTAATTTTGATCAGAACAATACATTTTACTGATCAAAGAAGGGTTTAGACAAGATGAGATGATGCTCCATGAGTAATTGATAAAGACCCTTGGAAACTTCCGGAGAAAAATCATTGGCAGGATTTATCAAGCTCGTAACATATCACGAGCAAACGATATCTATTGGGTAGGTCGATGAAACGAAACATTTACCCCAATTCCTGGGGAAAAACCCGTACCTCCGTCATAAAATTTCTATCCTATGATTCCAAATCAAATCCTTCCTGTTAAAATTTCTAAATCATTCAATCTGAACCAAATACATTTATAGAAGACATAAACAGGGGCTTAGCAAAAGTCTACTTTTGTGCATCAGGGTTTATAAAAGAACAAAAAAGAAGAACAAAAGCAGGAAATCACAAACATAAGCGAGCTAAAAAAAACAGCAAATTAAATTACAGAAAATATTAGGGGGAAAAAAGGAAAAAGTAATGAGCATCAAGAGAAAAATCCCAAGGCAAAAAACCCAAGGGAAAACACTAAATCTCAAACAATGATGAAAAACAAGAAGAGTGGGGGGAACAGGAATCTTTCAAATGGACACAATGAAATTTTTGTTAAAATATATCAATCATAAGGGAAATTTTTATTTTTTTTTTCATTCTTTATTTTTTGTAATATTTCCTTATTTTACACAATAAATTTTTTAAACTTTTTTTCTACGCTCAATCTTTTTTTTTAACTCCTTATCCGTGTCGATTTCTGCCTTTTCCATGGTTTTTTATATTGCCGATAACTGGCTCATTCATATCAATAATATGGGAAAAAATTACTTTTGAATCTCCCCTCAAAAAAGGGAATTTTTTATTGTTTTGGGACTAAAGTAATGGAGGGAATCATTTATAAACCCTTTTTCCATAAAAAAAAAAAAATTTAAAAAACATAAATTTTTTCTTTAGATTAAAAATTTTATTAAGAATTAATTCAAAAAATTTCTTTAAATTTCCATTAACCGGGGGCCCCTATAACCTATTTCCCGCTCAATTTTTTAGAGATTCACAAATTTAGCCCTTTTTTTTTTAAAAAGTAAACAAAATTTTTAATCAACAGTGATTGTCTTTTTGTTTTAAAGGGGCCAAACACAAAACAAAAGCCTTATACCTAAAAACTAAATTTCTTGGGCCCTTTTGGGATCTCTGAGAATTTTTTCGTAGCAAAAATTTTTTTAAAAATTTAAATATTATTTTTTAACATTTTAAGGCAATGGACTAATCATAAAGAGTTTTCAAAATAAAAGCACTTTTACTTTTTTAAATATTAAAAGGAAAACATGATATAAATAACTAAATTTCTACCTACATTTTAAAAAAACAAAAGAAATTTTATTCTTTATAAATGAATTATTTTTGGGAAACATAAATTTTTCTTTTGCTTTTAAAAAAATTTTTTTATTTCTTGTTTTTTAACATAGATTTGGGAAATGAAAGTGGGTTTTATTTTCTTTGGGGGCCTTAAGACCTACACAATACTGTGTTAAAAAAATTTAATTTAAAGTATTTTTTGCAATTTAAAATTTACCCCTTTTTTAAAAAGAAACTTTTCCAAAAATAAATTTAATTTCAAACATATTTTGGGATATTATCTGAAAAAAAGGCAAACATTACTCAACAAAGGGTTTACGAGGAAAAAATAAATTTTTTTTATCTTATAAAATTTTTTTTTAATTCATCATTTTTCTATGTTTTTAACCTTTCCCCAAAATATCTTATTTTTTTCAATAAATTTTTTAGCCAAAAATTTTTTCCCAAAACGTTCCCTTTTTCTCCACTTAATTTTAGTTTTAAAAAAAAATTCCCCCTGATAAAAACGATTTCTTCCTTAAATAAATTAAAAAAAATGCTGAAAATTCAAATTTAATATTTTGTTTAAATTTTTTAAAAAAAAACATGTTAATTTAAATTTTAAATTTTTCATGTTTAAAGGGAAATTTGTGCAGCAAAATAACTTGCCAAAAAAAATTCTAAATTAAAAACTGTCAAATTTATTTAAAATACTTTTCAACCTTTTAAAAAATAAGTTTGTTTCATTTTTTTTTTTTTTTGGGGTGGGTTGTAAAAATTTTGGGTGTGTCTACTTAAAACTCTAATCCCGGTCTTTCAACGATTTTGATACCAAATCATAATTAAACCCTGAAATTTTTTTTGATACTCTCGAGTACTATTAAAAAGAAATGAGCTATTTGGAAATTTAAAAACATGAAAAAATTTCATAAAATTTTATTTAAGATTTGTAAATTTTTATTTAAAAAGCTCTTAACTTAATTTTGTAAAAATGAAAAAATATTTAAAAATTTTGTGTGAATCTGTTTGTTGCCCTTTGTAATATAGGGTAAGGCTAACCAAAATTTTTGAAGGGGGAAAGGGGCCCCAAAATAAACAAAATTTTACCTTAAGGGAAAAAATTGGGACAAATAATATGGGAAAATTTTTGGGATTTTTCTAGTATGCTTTTCTTTTACATTATGCCTTATAAACCCTTCCGGGTGGCCACCCAAAATTCAACACCAAGAAAAAAAAAGAGATAAACACAACAAAATTTTTTGTTAGATAACATGTTGACCAAGTAACAAATGATTAAATTTACAGCATTCTATGAAGCGTGGTTCCTGCCAAATCAGTACCCAGAGTAGCCGCCGTTTGTTGGAGATCACAGCTGCCACACGCCTCGGCATTGATTCAAAGAGACTTTGAATGTGTTCTTGGGGTACAGCAGACCAAGCAGCTTCCACACGTTTGCCAAAGTTGATCTGGTGTGACAGCTGGGGATGAACTCTGGGTCAGTCTGTTGAGCAACCATGGACCGACATGTTTTCTATCGGCGAAAGATCCGGAGAGCGCGCCGGCCAGGGAAGCAATTCAATCTGGTGATTGACGAAGAACCCTTGGACAATGCGTGCCACGTGTGGCCGTGCATTATCCTGCTGAAATATGGCTGTTGGCAAGCCCCTGAAGGTAAGAAAGGACAACTGGCTCCAACACCTCGGAGATGTAGCGCTGGCTGGTTAAAGTACCGGCAATGCGTACTAGAGGATGCGAGAGAGATATCCGATACCGCCCATACCATAATACCCGTGCAGGACCAGTGTGAACGGTGCATAATGCAGCTGTTCAGCATCCTCTCTCCACGGTGTCTCCAGACTCGAATCCGACCGTCGTGGTGTTGCATACAGAAGCGTGACTCGTCAGTAAAGAGAATTTCATTCCATTCTTCGTCCACATCCTTCTTTCCATCGCACCATTGGCGGCGGAGACGTCGTGGTTTCCGCGTCAGAGGTAGACAAATCAACGGACGTCTTGCGGACAGACCAGTCTGCTGTAAACGACGTCGAATGGTACGCGCAGACACTGATGATGCGTTACAGACTGAATCTGCTGTGATATGGGTTCGTGATGTGACTGAGCGGTCCGTCACTGCCATGCGTACAATCTGCTGTCATCACGTGACGTGGTGCACTGAGGTCGATGCGGTCGATCACGTCTGTCCGTCGTACCCTCCTGCCACCCAACGATCACATATCCGCATCACAGTTGTTTGGTTTCGTCCAATACGACGACCGATTTCCCTGAAAGATAACCCACAATCTCGGTATGCCACTATCCTTCCTCTGTCAAACTCGGATACTTGATCAAAAGATGATCGTGTTTTCCTACGAGGCATAATTTATCGTTTTTTTTGAAAAAAAGCAAGAAAAACACAATTGCTGTACTTGAAACCGTCGAAATCTCCAAGCCTTAAATAGCGCTTTGAGGTGGCGCCACAGCGCGCGCTTGATGTGCGTCTGCGCTGAAATTCTAATCATTTGCATATCTCACCTCAGCTAATGCACTGTTGTAAATTTCATATTATTTGCATGCTTCCTTCAGGGTGTTGCATTTACGATGGCCTGCAGTGTATTTCAAATAATATTTTTTCCAAACCACAATGAGTAATTAAAAATATTTTTAAGGGCGCCCACTTTGCTCATAAAGCGTTTCCCTACCACAAGAGGGCCCCAATACTAACCATTTTGTTGATTGGGGGGCAAACCAGTGGGTGGCCAAGCGTTACCCCTTAAGAAAGAACGGCCCAAGTTAATTTCCATGTCAAAGCCGGGATTCCAAACCCGTACCAAAAGCGTTGGTCAAATGTTTCTTACACACTACACAACAACACCACCTGGGCGGGTGTAGTATAAGTAATCTATATTTGAAAAAGTGTCCAAAGGATCTTTTTTACCCTTAAAGAAAGGACCAAAATGAGATCTTTCGCTTATAAAAAATAACTGTAAACTGTTTTTATCGGCAAAATAAAATGATTATAAAAGTAAATTATGGACTTCTACGCAATTGAAATAATTAAAAAAATTGGTTACTTACATATCACAATTGTCACTACAAAATAATGTATTTAATAGGAATTATGTTTGGTATAACATTATACGTAAAGTGGACATACAATAAATTGGTAGTTAATATTGGTTGGTTTGGGTTTATTTTGAATATATAAAACATAATCCTGCCGACATATTTTGCATGGGGATATTTGTTATAAATAATGTTAGGGCTGTTTTGCCAGCCACTTTGCTTATAACTTCGGTTTAACGTTGTGATGCTACATATTCTAAAAACTACAAAATGCAAACATGAAACATCTATCTATTCCCAGTGTATATCCCTGAGGACATGCATTATACAAACCGCACCAAAAGCATTTGTAGGTCACTAGATCTGACCTAAAAATTCAATGATATAAAATAAAAATTATATCTCTCCATTCAGGTGGTAAAACCAAAGTTCTACATTTCTATTATGTGCATGAAAGACTTGGTCAATTTAAATAAATTGGAGGAAAGCATAGTTGCAACCTTATGGGCAAAAGGTTATAAAACCCCCCTTTTTTTCAAAGAATTTCATATTTAAGGTTCCTATTCCTAAAACTTAATGCGATAAAAAACTTTTCCTTACCGGACATTGCTTCACATCTTCACTTGGCACAACTAGTTTATGTTGTTTATCCAGCTAGAATAGCGTTACCTGTATGGAAGGGAAGAAGGAAAAAGAAAATCGTATGGGGATCGGGTTTGTGGATCATTTTTAACCCGCTTGGGCCTATCTTTAGGCCAATACCATTTCCAACTTATTTTGTCACGAGGTACTATAATCCTGACACTTCGACAGATATTTTTTCGGAAAATCTAGACATTTTTATTCAATATTTTACGCGATTTTTGGCATGTTTTTTCAGCCTAATTCTCCATTTACATTTCTCGAGAATTCGCCTAACCTACATGTTATGAATGGGAATTTTAAAGATTTGTAACTTTCACATGCAATTACAAATTTACTTGAAAACAAATGGAATATTTGGTATTTAGCATTAATTTTGATTAACAACAGCTGATTTGGGATGAAAATAAAGAGACGATGAAAGTGATTGGAGTAGAATCCGATAGTGTATCCACACTGCAAAAAAAAATAAAAAGGTGGTATTTTCGAGCAAAGACGAGCAAATTTCCTATTTTAGATTTGCTAATAATAATTGAGTTTTTTGAAAACGCACAACTTGACAGACAGTATAGAAAGTCATATTTATACATAGCCTAATTCATAGTTCTATGATAAATAATTTTTAATATACGCGGAAACTCCAACGTAGGGACAATTTCATCTCTTGGCGCGTATACTTTTTTTTGGAGGGTGTACAATAGGTGAACTTAGCACTTAACTTTCTTTATTGTTTTCCAGTCCACAAATTCCAGTTTCGAGACATTGAAGCCATTTTGATCTCACGTGTTAAAAAATGCCTCGAGATGTACAAACCAAAATTAGGGGGTTTTTCCAAGCTCTCCACGTAAAAACTTATAAAACGACAACACGGTACACCGATGGGTTCGATGGAAAAACTTATTTAAATTTGACCTATTCTCCCTAAAAATTCTAATTAGAAAAGTAATTAGTTTTAATTTAGAACACATTTTTCCGGGGGAAGAATATGTCTGATCTCATTAGTACAAGGTTTTCCAACAACGTGAAATATAAGTATGTTGGGTTAATTCTTAATTTAATCCTATAAATCTCAATATTTGACTGGTCATTACGTTTTGAAACGGCATTTTACCTTCGTAGTTTATAAAAGTGGATCCTTAACTAGAACTGTAACTAATATAATACTAGAAATTAAATAAAATTGCAATATTACCTAATGCAAACCTAAATAATGAAGCTAAAAATATACTGCATTTCAGTAAACCAAGTCATATTTATAAACTTGGGTATTAACTTAAATTAGCTAATACTAAACTTAAACTAAAATTACTTATATACAATATTTCGCTAAAACACACATAATCTATATATAAATTGTCCACATTTATAGGACAGGAAACATAATACAGTCTTTTAGAAAAGCAAGCAATTTGCAAATCATATTGATTATATAATTAAATTTGTTTGTAAATAAAATTATGTAGGAGCTTATCTGAACAAATATTAGCCTATTTTAAGTAATCAACTGACTACCAGGTATTATAAAAAATACTTTTCTTTTCTGGTCAAAATTGCAGTTTCCTCCCAAGCCCGAATTATTGAATCAGGCTTTCGGAACGCTGTGAGACACCTTATCATGGTATGTGATCCTCTGAAAATATCTTTAGCACCAAAATCTTAAGGTGTTTATGCGTGATTTTCCCATGCTTTTTTTTAAAGTGTGAACTTACGCGCTGGTGAATAACCGATCTTATGTTTACACCACTTGCAGATTGACAGCTCCAAACGTGTTACGATTGGCGAAGTTTGCTTTGATACAGCGCAACTATTTCCATTTTACTAGTCGATCTTGTACAGCCTGCACAAATAACATATATATGACATGGCTAATTATTTATTGTACGTTCCAAATGTTCTTTAAAAATATCCGTTTGTGTTTACGAAAAAATTAAAATATATAATAGTAACTTAATTCACAGTTGCTGTTTGTGAACTCATTAAAGCAACAAGTGTGCATAATTCTGTGCAAGGTGTACTGGCATGATTAAAATTGAATAATATAAGGCTATTAAAAAAAAGACAAAAGGTATCGACATCTTTGAAACTCAGCAGAAATTATATTGCTCGGCACTATCTTTCTTCTACTTATCATGGGTCACGAATTCGACATCCCGGGTTGGAGAATTGATTGTTTAAATTGTCAATTCGACTTTAATAGAAGTATATTTGCCCACACTACTAAGTTTTTCCCTCATATTGAATGGCCAACATTCCTGGGTCTTAGTAGGGAGCAGCTGAGTGCCTGGAGCCTAAACCCATCGGGACAAAGAAAAAAAAAGTAAGATATTGTGGGCCCTAATTTCTTACAAATCGAATCTAGCCGTGGTTTTTAAATGACAGCAAAAAATTACAAGAGTGCATATATTTTTAATGAATAAAGATCGACTATACTAAGCAACGCAATCTCTGCAATTAATATTATGGTCCTTAGGCCATTTCTTCAGCATTGTTCGCCGTAATTTTCAAATGTTGGCGAAGAAAATTAAAAAAAATAAAATACTCCCTCTTCTTTGTAGGGCTTTCTTAAGAATTTTTAGTTTACGATTTTCGACCTGATTAGAAGACAAAACTGATCGACATTAGAGTCCCCACCTTTCTGTGAGAGGAATTGCTGTCCCCACAGATCTGTGAGGACGAAGTGTGGGGACGGTTGAAGGAAGACCAAAATTATTTTCTGTCGAAACAATCGTGCCCATTCAATAAGTACACTTTTTATGTGTGTTTTTTATTCCAAGAAAGTTTTTATTTATTTCATCTTTTGACATCAGTGTTTTGGGAGTCTTTTTCTGCAGAAGAACGTTTTTATTAACTCCATGAACATTACAACAGAAAATGCGCACAGTTTACGATACCTTCTGTAAAATACAGAGTAAGCGTTCTGTTTTCGTCTGGATATTGCAAATTTTCACGGGGGAGGATTGTGTGTGGGGGGGGGGGGGGGGGGGGGGGGGGGGGGGGGGGGGGGGGGGGGGGGGGGGGGGAAAGCCAACAGTTCAGCAAACAGTTGTCTGACACGTTTGTAATAAACATAATCTACGGAGTCTTTTTTTAATGTTAGGGGAATTATTTGGAAATTTCTCTTCACAACCAGGCATTATTCGGAAAGTCAGTAGGAAATTTTAATTAACTCTTTTCGTTTGCAGTCTCACAGATGTTTCCCAAAATTTTAAGGTTCCATGACTGAACACGGCGAACAGGATTTTTTAGGTATAATACAAATTTACTCACCATTTCTAAACAGCGCTGAAAGCATTATATGCAAATCTGGTTGACAATTGGTTAAGTAACTTACACCCGAAAATAATCGTTTTTTTTTTTACTTTTTTGTTTTTTAAATATTATCATAAATGTATTCATTGAGGGCAAACAATCAGCACAAGAAACAGAAACCGCTAGTTGGTTGAAATATACTGCAGTTGAAATGGTTATAAAGTATGTCCAAAACTCTTCTATAGAACTAATAAAAAAACTAAGATAATGTAAATTGTTTAACTTTCGTGCGGCAGCTTTAAATCTACCTTGATTAACAACGTAACATTACGTGCTGCATAAAAACCATTATTCCATTACAAAAATGAAGACTAACACAGGCAAACAGTACCTAGAATTATTTGCAGTGTGGAGGTTAAACAAATTGATAGTAAATATCTTTACTTGAAAGTAGAAAAAATTAAAAGAACTAACAAACATTCTTTTTTTTGTATTTTCTTTTTCTGGTTAAAACTATGGCCTCATTTGAAAAACACTGGTTATAAAAAAGAAAATAAATATTTAAAAAAATGAAATGATGCGAAATCACATGAATAAATATGATTTCATTTCATAACAGACACCATAACTGGAAAATCGAAGAACTGCAATCCGGAACGTTTATTATTGTTTTGAATGAAGCAAATGTATCTTCCACATGGAAGATACTCTTGTGCAAATTAAGATGAAAAAATTAGAGACCCAGTCTAGAGAAAGTAGCCAGCTTGAAATTTTTTTTCAAGGTAATAGGCTTTGCTTTCTCCCATATCTTTGTACATGCTGAGAATAATTATTTGTGCAAATTTGTATTGATTTTAATTCACTACTGTTGCTGCGCTAAAAACGCTGCCTCTCAAATATTTCAAACTCAGTCCGTAATCTTTGCACTACCTGTTGGTAACTTATAGCTATTCACCGGGTGTCCGAAAATTGGACCGACGCGATTTAAAAAACCCCAAATAAAGAAAAACGGGAAGAAACGGGTAGAAAATGTTAAGGTTTGCTTGCATTCTGCTTCGATAACCAGGGAATTTATTATTACCAATTTTCAAAATTATTTACAAAGTTCATCAATCAGATTGCCACTGTTGACTAGAAAAACTATTAAAACCATGTAATTACCAATGTTGTAAACAAATAACAGCAGTCTTGTGCAGCAACACGTGACGCAGTCTGTAGGATAAATTTGAAACTCGCGTGCAAAACATTTCAGGGTTGGAATGTTCTGAGCCATGCAGCAGAGATGTATATTTGTGGGATTTGTGACGATCACCACTTAATTTATCAAGAAACCCAACCCACCCCTCCCTCACAAAAAGAAAAAAGAATCGCACTTGGTGCGTCCAATTGTGGCTAATAGGGTCGTGTCCAATCCATGTTCACTTTAATGTATGCTTTTCTATAAGTCAAAGGTCCAATGTTCCTGCTTTACCGGACCGTTTTTTGACGCTGAATTCCTTTCCAAAAACTGCCGCCTGGTTTTCAAAAATTGTTTTTCCGTGGTCATGAAACTCCAAAATGATTAAAAAATAATGCTGGTCCAGTGAATAAGACCATTTTTCGAAGCACACGCTAGGATGGTCGAAAAAGAAATAAAAACGGATCTGAAGGAGTGGTAGAAATAAAACCGTTCTGAAAGGACCTGAATGCGAACAGAATAGCAGTGCCCATCTATTGACGCGCTTTTGAAACTAATTTTGAAAAAATTGGTGAGAATAACTTCTCTGGTTACCTAAGTAGAAATACACAAACCGCATGTTCCTATTGCCTTGAAGGCATTAGGAACATGCGGTTTGCTGTAGTTCTACTTAGGTAACCAGAAGAATTTATTCTCCACCAATTTTTCAAAATTAGTTTCAAAGCCGTCAATAGATGGCACTGCTATCTGTTCGCATTCAGTCCTTTCAGATCGGTTTTATTTCTACATCCTTCAGATCGGTTTTTATTTCTACATCCTAGCGTGTGGCTTCGAAAATGGCTTAATTCACTGGACCACATATTTTTTATCATTTTGGATTTCATGACCCGGAAAAACACTTTTGAAACCACGCATTTTTGAAAGGAATCGTCGTTCAAAAACGTCGGTAAACAGTACATTGTCCTTGACTATGGAAAAGCTTACATAAAGTGACATGGATTGGACACCTATTAGCCAAAATTGACGCCGGCGATTTTTTTTTTTTGTGAGGGAGGGTGGGTTTCTTGATAAATTAAGTGTATCGTCACAAATCCACAAATATACATCTCTGCTGCATGTCAGAACATTCCCAACTGAAAAAGTTTGCACGGACGTTTTCAATTTATCCTAAGACTTGGCGTCACGTTGTTGTTGCAAATAACTGCTTATATTTTGTTTACAACATTGGGTAATTACATTGTTTTTTATAGTTTTTCCTAGACCAACATGCAATCTGTTGATGAACTTCGTAAATTAATTTTGAAATTGGTCATAATAAATCCCCTGTTTATCGAAGCAGAATGCAGCAAACTTACATTTCTACCGTTTTCCGTTTTTCTTATTTGGGTTTTTTAATCGTGGTCAATTTTTCGGACACCCGGTAATATGCTATAAGTTACACAGTATGCAAAGATTACGGACGAGTTTGAATTATTTTAGAGCAGCTAGCGCAGGCACAGTATTGAATAAAATCAATAAAATTGCACAATAAGATTCTCATCCGCATGTACAATATGGGAAAAAGCAAAGCATTACTTGAAAAAAATTCAAGCTGCAATTTCTCTAACTGGGTTCTTAATTTTTTTTCATCTTAATTTCACAAGAGTATTTCCATGTGGAAGATACATTTGCTTCATTCAAAAAATAATAAACGTTCCGGTGCAGTTCTTCGATTTTCCATGTTATGGTGTCTGTTATGAAATAAATCATATTTTTCATGGTGATTTCTCATCATTTCATTTTTTTAAATATTTATTTTCCTTTTTATAACCAGTTTTTCAAATGAGGCATAGTTTACCAGGAATGTTTTGTAATTTTTTTCTACTTCAAGTAGAATATTTCTATCAATTTGTAACCTCCACACTTGCTAATTATCTAGACTTCCTGTTTATTCTTCATTTTTTGAGTAATGGAATAAATGGTTTTTAATGCAGCACGTAAATGTTACGTGTTAATCAAGGTAATTATAGCTGTCCGCACGAAAGTTACATTTAACATTATATTAGTTTTTTTTTTATAGTTCTATAGAAGATTTTTGACACATACTTTATAACCATTTCAACTGCAGTATATTTCAACCAACTAGCTTTTCTGTTTTGCTGAGTTTGGCACGCATGAATACATTATGATAATAGTTAATAAACAAAAGGTAAAAAAAAAACGATTATTTTCGGTGTAAGTACTTAAACCTATTTCAACAGATTGCTTAATAATGCTTTTAGCGTTTAGATGGTGAGTAAATTTTGTATTATACTAAAAATCTGTTCGCTGTGTTTTCATCTGGAACCTAAAATTTTTGGAAACATCTGTGAGACTGAAAACGAAAAGAGTTTAATTAAAAATTCCTATGACTTACCAATGAATCTTGTGAAAGAAATTCCCAATAAGTCGCCCTAACATTAAAAAAGACGTAATTATTTTATTACAAACGTTTTCAAAAACTGTTTCTGAACTGTTTGTCGAAAATTTGCAATATCCAGCAAACAGACGCTTACCTGTATTTACATAATGTATCGTAAACTGTGCGCATTTTCTGTTGTAATTTCAGGGTAATAAAAACGTCTCTGCAGAAAAAGACTACAAAACACTGAATGTCAAAAGATGAAATAAATAAAAACTTCTGAATAAAAAAACACCATATAAGGACGTTATTGAATGGGACGATTGTTTCGAGAGAAAATAATTTTGGTCTTCCTTAACCGCCAACACATCGTCTCACAGATCTGTGGGACAGCACTTCCTCTCACAGAAATGTGGGGACATCTAATGTCTGACGTTTGTCTTCTAATCAGTCGAAATCTAAAAATTCTGTAAAAGTCTACAAAGCGGAGTATTTTTTTTTTTTTAATTTCTTTTCGCAACTTTGAAAATTAACGCGAACAATGCTAAGAAATGGCATAAGACCATAATAATAATTGCAGAGATTGCCGTTGATTAGTATAGTCGTTCTTTATTCATTAAAAATATATGCATCTTGTATTTTTTTTGCTGTCATTTAAAAACCACGGTAGATTGATTTGTAAGAAATTAGTGGCAAATTTACTTTTTTTTCTTTGTCCCATGGGTTAGTCCAGGCACTGGCTTCCACTAAGACCAGGAATGTTGGCCATTTCAATATGAGAAAATCTTAGTAGGATGGTGCAAATTTCCTTCTATTAAAAGAATTGACAATTTAACAATCAATTACCAACCCGGGAGTCGATCGGACCCATGATAATAGAAAATAGTGCTAGCAATATAATCTGCTGAGTTTCAAAAGATGTAGATCTTTGTCTTTTTTTTTAAGCTTATTATTCATTTTAATCAGGCAGACACCTTGCACATATGCACTTTGTTGCTTTAATGAGTTACAACAGCAACTAAATAAGTATATTTATAATATTTAATTTTTCGTAAACAAACGATATATTTAAGAACATTTGGAACGTACATAAATAATTTAGCCATGCATATATATGTTATTTTGTGCAGCTGTTAATGATCGATAGTTAAATGGAATAGTTGCGCTGTATAAAATCAAACTTGCCAATCGTAACACTTTGGCTGCAATTGCAAGTGTGTATACATAATCGTTTTCCACCAGCCGTAAGTTCAACTTAAAAAAGATGGAAATCATCATAAAACTTTATGATTTTTGGGCTAAAGATAGTTTCAGAAGATTAACATGGTTAAGTGTGTCTCACAGACGTTCGAAGCCTTATTCAAAATTCGGCTGGAAACTGCAATTTTGAACAAAAGAAAAGTATATATAATACTTGGTAGTTTTGAATTACTTAAAAATAGCTTAATTTTTGTTCAGGATAAGTCCTACATAAATTTATTTAAAAAATTTAATTTTATAATCAATTGAATTGCAAAATGCTGCTTTTCTAAAGACTATGTTTCCCTGTCTATAAATGAATTTAAATATAGAATGTGGTTTTAGCGAAATATGTATTAGTAATTATAGTTTAGTTTAGATTAGTAATTTTAGTTAATACCAAGTTTTATAAATATGACTTGGTTTACTGAATGCAGTATATTTTTTAGATCATTATTTAGGTCGTATTTAGTAAATGTAATTTTATTTAATTTTAGTATTATATTAGTAAAATTTAAGTTAAGATCCGCCCTTTTATAAACTACGAAGGTAAATGCCGTTTCAACGTATGACTGAAGTCAAATATTAGATTTATAGATTAAATAATAACCCCAACATACTTATATTTTCACGTGGTTGAAAACCTTGTTCTAATGTATCAGAAGATTCTCCCCGAAAATTGTCTAAATTAAACTAATTTACTTTTCTAATTAGAATTTTAGAGAATAGTCTAATTTTAAATAAGTTTTCATCGAACCCTCGGTGTACCGTTTTGCGTTTTTATATTTTTTTACGTGAGAGAGCTTGGAAACCTAATTTTGTTTGGACATCTGAGGCATTTTTTACTCGGGAGAATCAAAATGGCTCAATGTCGAACTGGAATTTTTGGAATGAAAACAATATAAAGTAAGTCTAAGTTCACTATGTACACCCTCCAAAAAAAGTATTCGAGCAAGAGAGATATTTCCTACGTTGGTTTCGTATATTAAAAATTATTTATCATAGAATATGAATTAGGGCTATTATAAATATGACTTTCCATATTTCTGTCAAGTTGTGCGTTTTTCAAAAACTCAATTACTATTCGCAAATCTAAAATAGAAATTTCTCTCTTGCTCGAATACTTTTTTTGCAGGTGTACACAATAGGATTCTAACTCCATCACTTTCATCTGTCTCTTTATTTTCAATCCCAAAATCAGCTGTTTTTATCAAAAATTAATGCTAAAATACCAAATATTCCATTTTGTTCAAGTAAATTTTGCTGATTGCATGGAAAGTTACAATCTTTAAATTTCCCATTCATAACATTAGAGTTAGGCGAATTCCTCGAGAAATGTAAAGGAGATTTAGGCTGAAAAACAGCCAAAAATCGCGTAAAATATGAATAAAAATGTCTAGATTTTCGAAAATATCTGTCGAGTGTCAGGATATGTCCCTCGTGACAAATAAGGTAGGTGGCCTAAAATGAGCCACTAGCGCGTAAAACGATCCACATACCATCCACATACGTTTTTTCTTCCATACAGGTAACGCTACCTACCTGGATAACACATATAACGAGTCGTGCCTAGTGACGGTGAAGCAAAGTCGGTAAAAAGTTATCGCATTATTAGGCGACCTAAATAGAAATTCTTTTGAAAAACTGGGTATATTAATATTTTACCTTGCCATAAGGTTAGCGCTAGCCTTCCTATTTTATTTAGATAAGATACAGTCTTGTCATGCACAAAATATGGCTTGGTTTACTGAATGGAGTATATTTTTAGATAATCATTTTTTGGTCAGATCCAGTGCCACAAATCTTTGGTGGGTGTATAATGCATGCACAGGATACACGATAATAGAGATCATGTGCCATTTTGTGATAATTTGCTCAATATTTACCTAGTTTTTCAAAGTGGCGGCAAAAGAAATTATTTAAGAAAATTTCTGAATTTATTGTTAGGATTGTTTATTATAATTTTCAATATTCTATTTATTGTTTGTCACTTTTTATTTAAAATTTCATAAAATAAATTTGTGTGGCTATTGATTGTAAAACATTTTTTTATTTTCATTTGCGTGTAGTCATAATTAACTTTTATATCATTTTATTTTGCCGATAAAAACAGTTTACAGTATTTTTAAGCGAAGATCTCATTTGTCCTTTCTTTAAGGGTAAAAAGATCCTTTGGAACACTTTTTCCAAAATATAGAATACAACTACTACACCGCCATGTGGTGTAGTGGCTAAAGAAACATTTGACCACGCTTTTTTGTCCGTTTGAATCCCGGCTTTGACATAGGAATTAAATTGGCCGTTCTTTCTTAAGGGTAACGCTGGCCACCCACTGGTTGCCCAATAACAAATGGTTAGTAATTCGGCCCTTTGTGGTAGGGAAACGCTTTATGAGCAATGGGCGCCCTTAAAAATATTTTTTAATTACTCAATGTGGGTTGAAAATATTATTGAAATACACTGCTGGCCATCGTAAATGCAACACCCTGAAGGAAGCATGCAAATAATATGAAATTTACAACATGCATTAGCTGAGGTGAGATATGCAAATGATTAGAATTTCAGCGCAGACGCACATCAAGCGCGCCTGTGGCGCCACCTCAAAGCGCTATTTAAGGCTTGGAGATTTCGACGGTTTCAAGTACAGCAATTGTGTTTTTCTTGCTTTTTTTTCAAAAAAACGATAAATTATGCCTCGTAGGAAACAACGATCATCTTTTGATCAAGTATCCGAGTTTGACAGAGGAAGGATAGTGGCATACCGAGATTGTGGGTTATCTTTCAGGGAAATCGGTCGTCGTATTGGACGAAACCAAACAACTGTGATGCGGATATGTGATCGTTGGGTGCAGGAGGGTACGACGGACAGACGTGATCGACCGCATCGACCTCAGTGCACCACGTCACGTGATGACAGGCAGATTGTACGCATGGCAGTGACGGACCGCTCAGTCACATCACGAACCATATCACAGCAGATTCAGTCTGTAACGCATCATCCAGTGTCTGCGCGTACCATTCGACGTCGTTTACAGCAGAATGGTCTGTCCGCAAGACGTCCGTTGCTTTGTCTACCTCTGACGCGGAACCACAGACGTCTCCGCCGCCAATGGTGCGATGAAAGAAGGATGTGGACGACAGAATGGAATGAAATTCTCTTTACTGACGAGTCACGCTTCTGTATGCAACACCACGACGGTCGGATTCGAGTCTGGAGACACCGTGGAGAGAGGATGCTGAACAGCTGCATTATGCACCGTCACACTGGTCCTGCACCGGGTATTATGGTATGGGGCGGTATCGGATATCTCTCTCGCACTCCTCTAGTACGCATTGCCGGTACTTTAACCAGCCAGCGCTACATCTCCGAGGTGTTGGAGCCAGTTGTCCTTTCTTACCTTCAGGGCTTGCCAACAGCCATATTTCAGCAGGATAATGCACGGCCACACGTGGCACGCATTGTCCAAGGGTTCTTCGTCAATCACCAGATTGAATTGCTTCCCTGGCCGGCGCGCTCTCC
>JAWZYV010001924.1:0-15909 GCA_038373885.1 Cheiracanthium punctorium | reverse complement strand
TTGTTGAAAACAAAAGTTCTCGAAAACTCTATTGGAAAAGTAATAATTCTTTATTCAATTACGTATGAAACGAGTAAAACAAAATGCACTAAAAGATCTGATGTGTGTATTATCAGGCACACAATATTGTATTTAGCGCAATAGAAATTCTGCGGAAAGAACTGGATGGATTTTTATCTAAGTTGCGAAAACCATAAAAATTCTCATAAACTGAATCCTGTTAGGACCCTTGTTCTCATGTTAAGACCCCGTTGTTTTCTTGTAAGTCATGAGTTTCAAGTATCTAAGATATATCTGAAACTTTCACCAATAACTTAAGAAAGAAATTCTTGAGATTACTTAGATGTAAAATATTTCCAATTATTGATGGTACACTAATTTTACTTAATGCTATGTAGTGACATTCAAAGTTTGGTAGGATGTATTTCGTTTTAAACACACAAAATTGTTCCTGTACTTTTTTCTCCAAATTCATGCATTAAATATCATCTAGAGCGCACAACTATGAAACTACTTTGAGCAGAAAAAAATATTATTTAATATAAAGAATCATTCCTTTCAAAATAATTTACTACCATTGAAGTAGATTGGGAATAACTATGACCACGGAATTATAAAAATATATTTAAATTATAAAGTTGCTTCAAAACATTAAACATAAAGCTGACAGTGAATTTTTAATGAGAGGTAACTTTTATAATTAGCTTTAAGCATTTTTACAGGAGCAGGTAATTCTAAAAGTAACATTATACCAATTTTTTTCAATAAAACGGTTTTGATAGTTTAGTATTCAAAGTTATTTGGCTCTTTCATATCTTTTTCGAATCCAGGCAAAAACTATTACTCCATATAATTACAAGAGAAAACCATAACTCATCACTTTATAACTCGACAAAAACAAATTATCCATAAACTATCATTTTTCTCATAAAATTCACCAGTACTTTTATTTTTGTAGTAAATGATTGTCGCACTTGTCCAGAGAAACATTATTTCACTGAGTGGATTTTTCTAGCAGTCAATATTTCACGGCCGGCAGATCCACACAGTTTTTTCCTTTTATTTTTCAACTGAAACCATCTGTGCTTTTTCTCGTGTGAGCTGTTATTAATTAAGTGCGAATTATTAGCGTCTAGGTATGCGCGAAAATTTTACTAATACTCTTACTAATACTCTTTTGTGAAGCGATATTCTGTTTGGTATTCTCTTAGTTTTGAACTTGCTTTGTCTTTGCAAAATTATGAGTATAGTCATTTCATTTTCACGATGCCATAATTTTTACTGAAAAAAAATTAGTATTTATTTTTTATTGCAAACATTTATGATTTATAAAAAATGTTTTGATTTTTAAGCTTTAAGCAGTAGGATTTTTACTCGTACAAGCTGGCCAAACTCTCGAACTAGAAGTAAAATGTTTTAAATAAAACGTAAGGTGAGTTATTGAGATATCTGTAATAACCGTGCTGCATGATTTGTTTTCGTGAGCTTTTTTTTCAATATTGCTTAATTTCTTTCTTTAAATACTTTTAATCTTTGAGGAACATTTTTTGGCCATAGCTTGAAAGTCGTTTTTAAACGTACCAAGCTATGTGCCTAACTTCGAACTTGATTAAATGAAAAACATGACAATCTAATAGAATATATCTGGTTTAAAGTAAATTATGTAAATCCGATGCAGTTTTACTGAAGCACATATTTTCTTTAACATGAGTGTTAATGTCAGAAAGTAAGTATAAATGTTAATCTGTATTCAACAAGACGAAACCAAAATATGATGAAAAGTTGTTTTGATACGAAAATCACAATTACTAGTTTTCTGTACTTATGATGATAAAAACATGTAGATTAAAAAAAAAAGTTCTTCAGCAATTTATGCAATTCTGAATGTTTGAATTTGTTGTAATTCTTTTCATAATTTAAGAATTGTTTATTTATCCTTCATTTTAACAACTCCCCGTCTTTCATTAATTACATTCTTCCTCCCACGTACGTCGATGTGGGAATACCCTGCTGTAGTTTGAATTCACACGTCTAACCATATTTAAATTCATAAAGCGTCGTTTGAGAAAAGCTGAAACAAAAATTTGCAATTTGCTTAACAGTGCATTTTAAATCTTTATGGTATCATTAATGCGTTGATAATAGCTTCTCCCTTACGCGCTCGTCGTTTGTGAAGAATTTCACATCTCAACCTCGTTCTATCGCAATTAGTTGAGCGATCTGCTAATTGAACAAGTGTTCCTTTGTTGAGTGGTGGTGAGGATGTAAAATTAAAATTTAATTCTTTAATAACGTAATGGTTTAAATGTATTTTTACGTTTCTTCAAAGCCCGGCCTAAGGGTTGTGCTACGTGTGAGGTCGCACCACATGCGATTTTAGAGAGGCGCTGGAGAGGCGTGTATGTAAGATTGGTTGTAGTACCACAGTACATCTTGGCAACATCTGACAGTATTGAAGTCAAAGAGCACTAGAACATATATCCGAAAGGTCTGAACAGAATATGGCCCTCAAATTCTGCCATACAGATGTCCTTCGAGAGGTCTCGCAGTGATCTCAGTTGCTAAGGTCTGTTTCCATAAGAACACAGAAAGTGAAGCAGCACCGGCTTGACCATTGCGTAGGAGGTGTGAAAACCTCTCTCGGCTAGGCTGCTGTTGAACAGTATGTGCTAAGGGAGGATAGTGCGCGTAAAAATCTGTTCGTGTTTTCTAATGTAATTCATGTTCAAACGATACTCTGGAATGCTGATTTCAGGGTTGCAGGTCTCTCAGTGGAATTGGTTAACAAAATTAGGAGACCACTCATAGGGACAACATTACTCTGAATACAGGCGCCCACTTAATGAAAAATGGGGGACCAAACAATTCTCTACGGCTCTTCGTAATGGGTCAAGTAGGATAGGGGTCGCTGACGCCAGGTCTTTAGGAAAGAAAAAAAAAAAAAATGTTCTCTTTGAGGAAGAGGGCACGGGAGGATGCGCCCGGTTGTATTTGTTGGGGGGGGATCGTACGACCAATTGGCAAGAGCCGTCGGACACATTAGGAACATTGGAGGGGTGTTAGGGGGTGCCTAAGGAAAATAGGGTAAAAGGCGTGTGATCCGAAGGTCCGGGAGTATGGGGGTGGGGGCGAGTCCTCAATAATTGTTTTTCCACTAGGAGGATTCTTCCTTTTGGCCACGCCTTGGTCCTAAAGTTTTGGGGTCTTGAAATGAGAAAAAGGAAAATACCATTTTTTAAAGAAATTACCCCAAAATCGGTTGGAAGGGGAACAATTCTATGTTAAAGGGGGGACCATTTACGGTATCTTTTAGGAAAACCTAAAAAGTTAAATAAATTAGAATTTAATTCTTTAACTAAGATTTAAAATATTAAAACAAACAAAAATACCTGAAAAACACGGAATTCAAAAATGAATATGCCAAATAGCATGATCATCTTGGGTTCAGATGATCTGGTACATCGACGTCCCTCTAGGGTTATGGCCAGTGCATAATCGTCCGCCTGAGAGTGTCATGTTCGATAGTTGTGTATCTCCGGGCGCGTTGAGGGGAATTAGCGGCTTCATGAGTGTGTGTCCAGAGGTCTCGAGCGCGCTGATGGAGAGACAAGAGGACTGGAAGAAGAGTGACTGTGGGGTATGCTATCTCGGTCGTGAGACGAGTATATGGCGGGCGAGCAGAGGAGGTAAATTAAGGCCGTTTGCTGGAGGCGCAATGGGGGGGGAGATGACGCAGCCCTGGCGTGACAAGAGCACAACTTATCACGTCGTGTCCATACGAGCACAATTACACAGACACACATGAGAGCACTAATTAATACATCATGTTTGATCGGATAAAGTCCGGCGCGTAAGGGGGGGGACAGCATGTGGGTTCTATCTACATATATGGAAATAATCCGCTCGGGCACAATATCTCATGAGAGAGAGATATCTACACATAGTCTCAATCTAACACGAATTTCTGACAATTTTGTCTCTACAGAACTGTTACTCTCTGTGTTTAAATTAGTACAGAAGAAACTTCTGAGTTCTGTTGTGTTTTACGGAAGTCTTCCTGGTAGTTTTTTCTACAGATTCTCCGTTAAAAATTATTTAACAGAAAGAAATCTTATCTGTTATTGCGTTTTACAGCGGGTGGGAACGGTCTTCCGTTATTCTCTTTTACCAGAGCATTTCATCTGTTTTATTTTAACAGAACAAAAAACCGTTCCTGTTGTGGTTGTTAGTACATGAACGTCCTTCCTGGGTAGGTATTTTCCAGATTTTCCTCCTTTTATTTTACAGAAAAATCTTCTCGTATGGTTATTTACAAGAAAGTTCTTCCGTATTTATTTTTTACAGGATTTTCTCCAAATTCATAAATTCTTACAGGATAATCCTCTGTGTTTGTTTTTACTACGGAAAAGGTTTATGGGGAAAAAAAATAAAAATTTCTTGGGGGTTTGTGTTTTGAAAAATTCATAAGGTGGTGGGACATTTGTAATTATTTTTCAAATCAATTTTCCATTGCCGAGGGGGGGGGCGGTCCTTTAAAAAATTTAAGTTAATACCCGTACCAAAATAAAAAATAATTAGGTGTTTGAAAAAAAAAAAGGGGAAAAAAAGATTTATTAGGGGGGAAGAACGATTGCTATCAATTCAAGTAAAACAGTAATCAAAGAAGCTTGTTTCAAATGAATCAATCATTTCACAAAGCACGAAAATTTATAACACAAATCAATGGATCAGGGGTGGGAGTGTAGATGTTCCAAGCATAAAAAAAATTTAATGTTCTATTTTTTAAATGGCTTTTCAAAAATTATTTCTTGAATATTTATTCCAAAGTATCCGATCCCAATTTTCTTATGGTTTATCTGGGGAGGAGGGGAAGGGCTGATCAGTTTTGTCGTGTTACAATTGTCCCTAAAATAAAAAATTGGGTTTGGGGTATTTTGTAGTTGAAATGGAAAAAGTTTTAGTGGGGGAAGTATTTTTACTGGTAAGGTTTTCTTTTTTTTTTTATGGTGGATTGTAAGCCCCGCTTGTCCATTGTTTAAGTTTTAAATAAGTGATATATAATGTTTTTGCTTTTCTAAAAAAAAAAAAAAAAACTAATTGATTAATGTTGTGATGGGGCGGTTCGTCTTCGCAAAAAAAAATCTTTTACTAACAACATCAGAGAGTTAAAAAAAACCTCTGAATACAATAGCTACGTTTTGGTCCTGTACGGGGGGGG
The DNA here is from genome assembly GCA_038373885.1 of Cheiracanthium punctorium. Taxonomy (NCBI): domain Eukaryota; kingdom Metazoa; phylum Arthropoda; class Arachnida; order Araneae; family Cheiracanthiidae; genus Cheiracanthium; species Cheiracanthium punctorium. The sequence continues at coordinate 10,691 of JAWZYV010001924.1, read as the reverse complement.
GCGGGGGGGGGGTAAATATTAAATAATCGGGGACCCATTGTTATGAGGGGACAAACCGTTTCTTTGGAGGTTCACAATAAAAATGTTAATAGACCGGAGGGGACGTAGCGCCGGGAGGGGCGGGGGGCGGGGGGGAGTTATATTCCAACGAGAGGCGTGTGTACAAACCCTTCTAAACCATTGTCTGTTTTAAGAGCTAACCGGGGCGTGGGGGATCGCGGGCGAGATTGGGGGGGGGGGGGGGGGCGGGGGATGGAGTAGGGGCGGGGCGTGGAGGAGGCGGGAGGAGTGACCGTTTTTAAATTGGGTAATATACACTTACATGGCAATCTATTTGTTCGGAGAAAGTAGGTTTTAATGTGGGAGTTTAAAAGAGGGGGGGGAGGAGTTGCGGGTCTTTGGCATGATAATGGCTTGGTGATGGCTGGTAGGGATTTTTTGTAAATTATCCCATTATAATAAATCAAAACGAGAGATTGCCCGTGCGAATCAAAAAATTTCTGGAAAAATTGGTCTTTAATTTGAATAAAAAATTAGAGTTTATTTTTAACGAAAACACATTTATTAACAGCTCTTTTACCAATCAAAGTTTACAAAAACAAAGGGGAATATATTGTCAAGGTCAAGTTTATTGTTTTACTCCATGTCATAGATTTCAGTTGGCTCTCCCCAGTATTCATTGGGTACTTCTTAACTTATTTTAACAGTTTGAGGGCTGGTCAATTAGGCTGCATATTGCCGACATTTTTATTTTAAAGTAAAATGGAGGGAATTTTCATATTAACGGCGCTCGTACGTTTTTTCCACATGCGAGCGAGAGTCAGGGATTCTTCTTGCATCCCTCTCTGTTAGGATTTTATTCCAAGGAAACCTCACTAGAAAACTCTTTTAATAGTATTTTTCTACAGTCAGAATGAATTATAAACACATTTTAAAAAAAATCATTTCGACACATTGATTTACTTTTTGACTCTATCATATAAACTGAGATAAATTTCGTTTAGCAGGCAGCACAAGTCTAAGTGAGGCGGATAATTAATTTTTAACTTCTCTTCAGAGGGGCAAAAGCACACTTGTTGATAAATTCCCTCTCGACAACGCGTTTGAGCAACGTTAGGGGCTAGGGGGAAGGGGAGAGGCTTGAGGAGGCTTGCACCCCCCCCTCCCGAAGGTTTCAAAAAATTTGTATTGTTTTTTTGAACAGGGGCGGGACTTTGAGGGTAACAAACAGGCGGGCTCTGGCAGCCCCGCGATCCTCTTTTTACAAGGAGAAGGTGGCCCATGCTGCACCAAGGGGCCATAGGACCATGTTACCGACAATTTTCCCCACGGGGCCCAAGTGAGTTCTGAAGGGAGGATAGGGGGCTTCACTATATTCTAGGGGGGAAGGGACCCCTTATTTTTCTAGGAGGAAGGTTAATTTCTGTATTTTTCAGGGGGGGGGGGGGGGGGGAACTTTCAAGTACTGAACTTTCTTTAACAAAAAGTTCTCAGTGTCAAATGTTTTTTAAAAATGACACTGATTGACTCTTTTGCCGCGCCCTTTCATGTCGGGAAGGGGGGAAGGGGACGGGGGGCTCTCTTCTTGCAACCTTTCATTAGGGACCCTCATAGATACCTAACTGCTTAAAAAGTTTTATTGGTTGTCTGGGGGATTCTATTTGGAGCCTTCTTGTCTCCGACATAAGAACATGCATCCTGTCTCTCATGACGCTATCGAAAGGGACGCTTCGTCGCCCTGTTGGCGTCAAATGTTTTGTGAACCTTAAATATAACAGTGTCCAAAATTAATCCATACCCATCATTGTCGTTTAAGAATAGGGACGGGGGACTTTACTAATGGCATGCAATGGCTGCTATGGGAAGCGATTCGGAGCGGAGTGGGGGTAGGGGAATTGGGTACATGGAGGAGTTGAGGGGGGTAAAAGGATATGATTTTTACTATCAATTTTAAAACAATATGCTTAATTTTTCCGTCAACTCTTTTTTGAAAACAAAATAATAATAGAAAAAAAAAAGAATCAAATGTTTCTAAATTTTCAAACTTTTTAATAAAAGGAACACAGCTCAAAAGATTTTTTAAGAGCATTCCTCCTCTTTTTTTCACTGTAAATTAAACTTTTATATAAGACATCGCTATAGCAAACGGAGCTAGAATAAACAGATGTCTCGCAGGCTAATGCATACTGCCGCTAATTTTTAGTTGTGTTTGTGTTGTGTGTGAGGTTGTCTATATTCGAAGCATATTTTTCCTAACACTTCAGAACAAAGTAATGAGATAAAAGAACAAGTCCCTATATTTGTGTTTAGTGGGGGGTTCCTGATTACAGCGGAATATTGGGCACTTTCATCATGGGGGGATCTTAAGCAGACTTATATAAGTAATTCGAGGGGGATTTTTGCAAATTGTTAAGGAACACGACGTTTGATGAGCCAGGGTACGGTATAAATAAGGTCAATAATATATTAAAATATTACGGTTGACTAAAACTAAAAAGGCCACTGGGATGTGGTTGAAATCATTGCTGACATTTCTTTATTAAAGTATTTTATTGCGGGAGTTCTGATGGGAAGTGGACAGCGGTTGAGGGAGGATATAACAAATTTATTCTTGCCACAAAAGGGCCTCCACCACTGGGGCCCCCACCAGTTGGTTATCCCATTATCCCACTGAAAATGGTAGAACGGGCCCGAAAAAGTGTCCCAAGATGTCACCCGGGGTTTCGGGTTTCTCATTCGGTTTTTCTTTATCCCATCCAGTCAGACTATCGACCGTAAGCGGCTGTTGTTAACACCTCCTGATATGGTTTTTCGTGCTTTCTCGGGGAACGTATAGACCTTATAGGGTAATATAACAGGGTTAGGGGACCCCTTTACAAACAGACCCCAACAGGGGGTAAACACACCCGTTGTAGTTCTCTGAGTCATATCGGGGGGGAACGAGGACGTTTCCCAAGTGGGACTTCGGAAGCCAAAGTCAACCACTCACAAAATTCCGATATAACTTTGTTACACGTACTACAAACAGCAGCGGGGGCGGTCGTCCAACTTATAGCGGGCCAAAAGCGGGTTGCAACAAGATGTTGCTGGTTGCTTTCGAAATGGGGGCATATAACACAAGGTCATATCATATGCGCACATCCCATTAATTCTAATTCAGACTTATTCACGAGCGGCAGGCGGTCGAAATACGTATCTTCAAGGGATACATTTTGGGAGAGGGGGACAGGGGGGGGGGGGAAAAGGTCCAAAAAACCGTAAAAAAAAAGGCCAGGGGGGAGAATTTTTTCGCCCACATAAACTACAGGGGGGGGACCAATCATTATAGGTGGTCAAAAAAGTCAAGCAATCACCACAATTTTTCTACGGGGGAGGTGAGAGGGAGTGGGGTCTTCGCCGAAATATCTACTCCAGGTCGATCTCTCTCTCTCTCTCACTATCTCTTGCTGATGTTGGTATTAGGGGGGGGGGAGGGGTGGGGGGCGGTTCCCCCGTCACTCCACCCGTTAAAATACGTTTCATATGGAGTTTTTTTGCAGGGGATAGTTTTGTGGATTTAATGTGCCGCAGATTAGGCTTTTTTTTCTTTGTATCTGATTATGGTTGTTAGTAAACTGAAAAAACTTTGTATTTATTTTAAAGAAGACAACCGGGCGTTTACCGGAGGTTTCGGGGGTGGAAGGAACCCCCAGCTCTCCAGGAGGTAAAAAAATGCTATACTGGGGGTAAAATTTAGTTGTAAATAAAGCATTATTAAAAAAAATCTATACAATTTCCCCTTGTTTAAGAGATTTTAAAACAAATGTGAATTACACATTAATATTCTATATTAAATTTTCAATGCCGTTCATTTGAAGAAAATTTCAACAAAGGTTTTGAAAACAAAGGGGGTGGGGGACTGCCAAAAATAATGGGACCAATACTAAAAAAAAGCTGTTTCCGATCACCAAGAAGGCCAAAAAAAAAACTTGCCATGTTTACTCAACGTTTACTAGGTCGCACTCACTTTTTGGGGCCAAATTTTTTTCATGTTGAAAAAGTCCAGCGTGCGCGACTATTTTATTTTGCGGTTAAAAAAAATCTACTATATATATATTCGTAAACTCGCTAAAGAGCTATTTTTTTTCTTCTGCTTTCGAAACGGGGGGTAGCGGACTATTTCGCGAGTACACACGGCTATGTAGGCATCCAATGCCGATCAAATGACAGCATAAACAATTGTAAAAGCAGGTTTTAAAAATCCTCCCCTGATTTAAGGAAGGAGGGATTTTTCGGCAGGGAGATATTCTTTTGGGACTCTTTCCCAGGGGGGGACATAAAAAATTTTCCAATTCCCTGATTTTCCCCCAAAGTTTTCGCCAACCTGGGAATTATTACACCAAAATAAGAAAACTAGGGGAAAATAAATTCCCATCGTTAGCGTAGTAACATTATCTTCAAATGGGGGCAAAATCTAGCTGTTTATTTTCTCATTTACAAATGAAAATAACATTACTTTTTAAATCCTAGGCAAAGAAGTCTATGGAGTTATTCGGCGTTTTGGTTTGTCATAATGACGAGTAAATTTTTAAATTTGGTTAATTAGAAAAGCAAGAAAAATGCCCACTACTTTTATGTTTATGAAAAGCTAGGGAAAGTATTTCTTTTGGGTTAGTAAAGGATACTACCTCGACATTAAAATTGCGATAACGACAGAATAATGCTCGGCACTGTGTGTGGCCTTGTAGCGACTTCTTAATGGAAGAGGTGTTGCTAAGAATTCTCTAATTTTCATCCGAGTATGTGTATATAATACAATAAAAAAATAATACCTAAGTTATATGCTGCCTGATAGCTAAAGGAACTCACACCTAATACAACTTTCACAACATTTTTTAAAGCATTTCCGCTAAATTGTAAGGGTTTAGAAACTTTTTTTATATGTTGTACAGAAAATTGATATTCGTTATGGTTTGTGATAACGACAGCTTTCCAACCAAGTGCTGCCATCATCACAAATATACATCGGGCTGCAAAAATACATCAGTTCGCTGTAAGTCTCGATTTGAAGCAGCGCGCTAGAGAACCTTTCTGTATCTTTGTTTAACAGATACCCAATTTTTTTTTGGCCAATGTGGGGACCAAGTAATAGTCGGACACCTTGGCTTTAGTAAAACCACGTGCTGATATGCTTAAAAAAAAAATAATCTCCTAATCATTAAGTACCAACGTGGTCCGAAATGGAAAAAAAACATCACAATTCTCTGAGTTCCACGTTTCTACTGGACTCTTAGAAAAAAAAACCCATGTCTTCATTTACTTTTCTTAGTCTGTTGGCAAAATTATTCGCAAAAAATTTCAGCTTTACAGAATGTCAAAAGAACAATTATGTTGGAGTAATTTAGATGTACAATTTTAACTGTTGGATATTCATTACTGGGGGAACCCCACTTGTGAAAGGTTTGGTTTTACTGAAAAGGTCTTAAAAAAAAAAATCAGGGGCCTAGCTACTGGGGGACATTCAATGCAGGTAGCACGTTGCGCGGTATTGGCCGGCCTACTGCTGTAATAATCTGAGGTTAAGGAGTTCGCCCACACTGCGCGGAACATGCGAGAACTGGTGCAAGATGATCGGTATTTAACCGTTTCACAGCTGAGAAGCTAGCTAAACGGGGATATATTCGCTGGACCATAATGCAATAGACCCTTCAGTAGCACAGCTTGACCATGGTCAGCTTTATGCTATGCGACATTCAACATGCGTGGTAGACTCTTGCATGTACAAGAGTTACAATTACACGCGCTGGGTTGGCCGCTTGAAGGACTTGGGGACTCTACTAGCGCAGGATTTGTGGCGGTGAGGGACACCTTCGTTTCACAAGCACAACCTGATACTGTTAAAAATATGTGATTTCATTATTAACTTTGAAAAAAAAAAAAGGTGTATAAAAACTATAACTTATTGATTCTGTGATAATTTTACTAGGATTAAGAAAAAAATAATATCTATGCAATTTATGCTAAAAAAAGAATTGCCCATAGAGTGTGTACAAACAAATTTTAAAAAAAACTTACATTAAAAAAAACAAAGTATTTTAACAAGGAAAAAACAATTATCAAAAAAAAAAAATAATTTTGTTAGGTTACCAATCTCTTTTGTATTAAATGTTTCTTTTACTATTGGTGATGTGGAAATCTATCCCCCAGGCGGAGTCCCTACACCATTGGGCAGGGGGGGGGGGGCGTTGCCACAAAGGGGGGGAGGAATATCGGGAAATATAATCCCCCCCCCGAGTTTTCGCGAAAAATTGTTTGGGATTAAGTGATGAAAATTCCGTCTGCTTTTTTTACAGCATATCGAAGTTTTTTTCATCTCTTCCCGGGGGGGCCCGGGGCGGGGGGTGGGGGGGGGGGGGGGGGGGGGGGGGGGGGGGGGGGGGGGGGGGGGGGGGGGGGGGGGGGGGGGGGGGGGGGGGGGGGGGGGCGGGGGGGGCCCACGGAATAAAAGTTTCCTGTGCTTACCGGCGGGCCTGCCAACGTACGCTGCACTAAGAAGGCAATAAAAAGGGCGGATTGGTTTCGGGTGGGTTTTGAGCGGGGGGGGGGGGGGGTCGCTGTTCAGACGTCTACTCAAGTACAAACACTGAAAAAATAAAAAAACAAATTATATTTATCACCCACGTTGTGGGCCCAGGATGTTTTACAGTTTCAGCAGATTATTCTTTCACTTACTGGAGCAGGCTGCAAAACAAAATGGGAAATTGCGAACAACCAACTATAACCCCATCATTTCCAACATAAGTTAAAAACTATTCGATAAAAACTTATATCATAACAAGAAAAACTGCTATATCTACAAGGTTCCTCAGGGACCAATTTACGAGCAAAGTGCAATTGGAAATATTAAAACAAAGAAACACTATAACATGGAAATAACTTATTGAAAACGAGTTTATGAGTAGTGACTTTATAACGTTTGTTATCATGATGTTTGCCTAGTTGGTTCTTGCGATCGACTTCCCGCTTGCCGAAAACCAAGGGAACAATTGGCGGTTAATCGTAGGTTGTGGTGGAGTAAACAAAGTATTGATGTCGGATTTGTGGTGGGTTGGGCTTCGAAAGGCCCGCTATATTAAATTCCTCGTTTCAGAAGAGGAACGATACGGACGGGGAGGGGGGGAGGGGAGGCGGGGAGGGGAGAAGGGTGGAAAACCTCCCTCGGGGGAAGCCTGCCATTCTCACCAAAACCGTAACGTGGAATTTAACTTCCAGGGTGATTTCATAAAGTACAGTTCACCTTTCTCTCTATCAACACGCACATTAAACCTAAGTGTACAAAAAATTAGGTTTGCTATCTCCTAAATTTAAAGCCTAACAAAATTAATTTAAAAATAAAAAATGAGTAAGAGACCGACAAGGATATAGAGCCTGGCGGGTATGGGGGGGGGGGCTATGGCTATCTTGGCGCTTTCTTCTGTCTATTTTCTTTTATAAATGACTTTTATCCAAAAATATGGCATTATTTAATAAGCTATTTTGGAAGTAAGTCACATGTCGAGGATTCATCTGGCAGCAATGGATTCAGCTGGAATAGCCCGCGGCAAACATAATGAAGTGGCCGGAAAAAAACCCAGGGCCGGTAAAACTGGTTCGTCTGTTTTTGGAGAAGGGAGGGGGGGAGGAGGACATTCGGCCAAAAATATTTTTTTAAACTTAAATTTCTATAGCAATAGGAAGGTTATAGGCGTAAGCTTTTAGAAAAGCTTAGCTTTTTAGCGAAATAAGAATTGAAATAAACAATGGTATTAAAAAAATAATTTTAAAAAATTGTAAGGTAATTTTTTTTGGAGGGGAGGGGTTCACCCTATAATTCCCTCCCCCACCCCTTTGATTTGAGCCTGAGAGAAATATATTATTAAGTTGTTTCATTAACACACACAAAAACTGCTGCACTTAATTTCTTCCGAATTCCCCAGTTTTTTCGGGATGTTCAATATGTAATGGCTATAACAATCTATTGTTTTTACTTAAAATCGGCATTGTAGTGTTGAAATGTGTCACTGCATTTTGTGATTGAATCTCACTTTCTACTTGCTTCGATTCTCTATGATCCAGGGTTCGTCTAGAAGGATTTCTAAATTAAAACCTGACTGATCAGCATAAAAATTTGATCGTCTTTTTAACAGCGAATCCTTTATACAGACATTTACATCATTTACGAACTCCTGCGTTAATTTCTTTATGATTTCCTTTGACCGAGAGTTTTTCAGCAAAACAAATTCTGTAACTTTCCTGCTCACAATCTTATTCTTTTTTAAAAATCTGTACTGCCATCCTTTAGATGCGCGGAATTTCAGTCCTAATTCGAATGCCTTTTTTTGAAGCCCAAGTTTGTAAATCACAATCATGTACATTTTTCTGTAATTTTCTTGCGTGTTAGAAGTGTTAAAATGTATATTTTTTAATTTGATTTAGTTTATATTTATAATCGCCATTCTTCTGAATTTGCTTTTCCCACAGATATAACTGCCTTTTATTTGTAACAAATTTAAAATAATTTTGAACACTCTGTAAACTGCGGGATTTTGCCACTATTGTATCCCACCAGTATTTTACTGCAGTCTCCTTATCTTTTCAAGAAATAAATTGCTTATTTTGCAGGATGTCCTCACTGGACATGAAGTCAATGCTTTCGTTTTCTAAACTAGAAAATATAGGATCTTCAGGGGTATCGAGTAATAAGCATTGCTTATTTGCTACCAAATCTGTTGCATTTACTTTCTGATAAATTTGCAAGCTTTCAACAATTCGATTTTGCAGACTTTTTCTTCGTCTGTGCATGGAGACAATGTCATATTTTTCGAAGAAAATTCAGCTTAAAGCATAAAAACAACATTAAGTATATTTGCTCCATAGTATCATCATGTGGATAAAAAGAATAGAATTAAAATAAATGCCTCACTTATGCGTAAACTGAATTTGCAGTTTGCAATGTGTTAATACAAATAAAAAGAAATTACTTTCTTCAGGGACCTTCAGAACTAAAATAAAAAGATTATAGGACTTCAGTTTAACTAGTAGAAAACGAGATTAAGCTACTTAAAAACCCAGTACGTTGAAAAATAACACGGTATAGCAAACACTGATTTATAAATATTTCGAGTACACACTCGCGTGAGCGTTTCAACTTTTCGACCAATTATCCCTGTCACCAAATACTAGCTAAAGGGTTACAATTGGCGCGATTTTAACTAATTTTTAACCTTTAATTTCTCAAATTCTATGAGGAGACAGCAGCAAATTTTCACACAGTACGTTCCTTTTAGTGTGTACTTGAGATTGTGTGAAATTCGTTCCATTTGGTGAGTGAGCTTTGGGGAGGTTTCCTTGAAAGAGGGAAGCCCTCCTTGGGGGTCTTTCGAGGGGGTCTTAATCCGTATTTACGCTAACTTCCAGAGAAAACCACGGAAAACTCTGAACGGTTAACGGTCGACGGACGCGCGATGGGACCCGAACCCGGGACTTTCACACTTCGCCCGTATACGATTTCCAGTGATATAAACGTTGTGCCATGGTGAGGTGAACGGTACGTATCGTTCGTTAGCCGAACCAGAGCGTCACCTCCGATCAGTGTTGCCAGAAACTTTTGCACATAAATCGCAAGTAGCTGCAGAAAGAGTCGCTAAGGTGACGTCATAGTATGACGTCAGATCAAGTGATGCCCTGCACTGCTTAAAATCATTATGCCGATTTGTCTGGTTGGTCCATTGATTTCGATGCGTAGTTTTACACATAAAAATCCGCCCCCCCCCTCCCCTCACCCGTAAGTCTAAAAAAATATATCAAATTCACAGGTGATTTTTTTCGTTTTTTTTTTTTTTTTCTCGAATTCACAATCTCGAGTTAGCGTAAATCACAATCAATCACAAGTCTCGAATTCACAATCAAGTTCCATAACTGTTCTATTTCCCATCATTGAACGCCAAGGACGGATTAAAAGGGAAGACGGAGGGGTAACTGCACCCCCCCAAAAAAAAGAATTCAAACTTTTTGGAAATATTTTCTACAAAAGAAACCATTTCCCCCCTCCCCTCAATGTTACATGCCACTTTTTACCAAAGAAGGCCGATACTGTTGCTTACAATAAGAGTAAATGCCCCGCTGCGGCGCAGCATCTAGCAGTCAACAATGAGGAGACACAACAGTGACTGAGATTCCTCTTCTGTGTCCAGTGTTACTAAATATGTGTCACCATTTAGTTTTCAAACGTGATATCTTCATGTTTATTCAAATTAAAAAAAAGGTGATTAGTTAAAAAAATATTAATTATACATTGTAATTAAATCATTAATTTTGTTTTTATTGAATGACTACTGGAGATCAACAAAACATAATAATATATTTAGTTAATTTACTACAATGTTTTTTGATAGAAATTATTAAATTTTTACTATTAAGTATTCATCTCTTTTCCAAGTCCATTTAATAACATTATGTATATTCAGGGTGTTTTCTGGATTTTTAACATACTTAAATAAATCAATTAATAATCAATTAATCTGTCTAATTACTTATTGCTTAATTACATTGCTTAATTAATTATCCTAATTAATCATGTGGCGTGAACATTATTCACAAACACTAAAGTCCTTAAAAATTTTCTAAGTTATTTTAAATGTCCATTTTATGGAAAGTAAAATAAGAATTCTTAC
>JAWZYV010001923.1:0-16495 GCA_038373885.1 Cheiracanthium punctorium | reverse complement strand
ACCTCCGGGAATCGGGTGATGATGACTCACGCTTTCCGTTGCAAGAGAGATTTTTTTTGTTATGGTGTTTTTTTTCCTCCCTCGGTGTAAAGGGGGGTCGAATCGAAGGAAAAAGAGAACGATTGTGGAGAAGCGTTGAGACGGACGCAAACTGTTGCTCCGTTCATGCCGTGTTCCAGTTATGCGAAATGTAAATATTGTATAATTTCTGTAAATAAAGGAGCTGTACATAGTGTACCTTGGCCACATTTATGCTACCACCATCGGAAATTGCCTCTACTATGTTACACCTGCAATTTATGATGTCGCGTCAAGAGCAATCACTCCATAATACATTGTCATCAAAAAAATGAACCATCTTTCGTCCCCTACTAAATATCCGAAAAATTAATTCTAGAGTCCTCTTCTTCAGAACAAAAATATCAATCTGTTTTCACACTTATTTTAGAGAGTATTGTTATTAATGTTTCTCTTCTAAACTGTAGCCTATACGTATTCGTATTTTTCAATCTGTGAACGTCAGGAAGGGTAACAGTTTCTTAGGTTAATTGTATGAGACATTAGAAGTCGTTTGTGAAAACATTTGGAGTATGCTATGCAATAGCTTGGCTAGACCTGCTATAAAGCCTGGAGATATAGATAAAAGCATTAAAACAAAATTGTAAATTTTCATGAATAGGTAAAATAATCAGACTTACATAACAAACCCTCGACTAACTCAGTAATCCCTTAAACGATTGGTAAGTCTTGTATTTCACGTCACTTTTTTTTAACGTACCAAAAAATGGGCGTTACCAACTCTTTTTGAAGAATAAAGGGACTGACAAGATATACAGGCTGCTATGTTGATATTTTAGCTACACCCCTTTGCACCCGAAGAATCATGTGACCAAATGGATGTAACCATGCTAAGCTTATATTACCGTAGTAAAAAGGCCATACCTTCTAGGTCACATGATTCTTCCGGTGCAAAAGGGTGTGACCAAAAGTTCAGCACCGCAGCCTCTAAATCTCGCCAGCCACGATAAAATGTAATCCTTCGTCCGCCTCGCACCGTCCATTGACGAATGTTTAAATTGATTCTTGAAAAAATTTGATTAGTCTTAAATTCAATAAACATATTGTTAATTCAAAATAGAATTTTGTTAAATCGATTTGAATCAAATAATTTTTTTGTCAAATTATCAAAATAAACTACTAAACTCTGTACAAATTTTATTTAATTCAACAAAACACTGAGTATAATATTTACTAGGTAACCAATAAAATTGTTGCCGTTTTTGCTTTGCCACTGAATAAAAAGAGAATAAGTATGCAAGTTAGTGTACGACGTGGTTGAGAAACCGTTCGGTCGAGATTAGAAATTTCCGTCGTTGTAAAATCAAGTCCACCTCACACTTTCAGCAATCGTTACTTGTACAGTAGCGAAGTGAAAAGGAAGTGTCGAAGGAGCTTGTATGCTCCTAGGACTTCTAAGTGAGCTTATCAACAGCTGCATCAAGTTGCCGAATATGTCAAGCGTTTGGGAATAGTGCTGTGAATGAACCTACGGCAAGTCACTGGTTTCAAAATTTCAGGTTAAGTCAAAAATCAGGTTAAGATTATGCTATGTGTCAGGTGGACTAGTCGTCAAGTGGCTCACTATCAGCTGCTACCAACGGCCCAAACGGTCACTGTTGACTTGTACTCGCAGCATTTGGAACGTGTGCAACAGGCAGTGCAAAAAAAGGCTAAAGCACTGGTAAATCGAAAAGGTGTGCAGTTTTACCATGATAACGCAAGGTCGCATGCCGCGCGGGTGGCCAGGGATACCATACAGAGACTTGGCTGGGTGATTTTGTGACATCCGCCTTACTCACCTGGCCTTGCGCCATCAGATTACCACCTCTTCCATTCCTTGAACAATCACTTTCGTGAAAAATCCTTTACCAATGAAGCAGACTTGCGTCAAGCACTCACGGACTTCTTTGCCTCCAAAACACCCAAGTTTTCCCGGTAGGGGATTACACACCTGGAGACATGTTGGCAGAAGGCACTGGATACCGATGGATATTACTTCGAAGATTAACATTAGGCTACATTTGCTGTAAATCACTTTCTTATTGGCCATTGAAAACGGCAAGAAGTTTATTTGTTATGTTATCTAATACTTTGATTCATATAGGACACAGAAAATGCCATCTGAGATCGGATGACGCTTCACGTTTAAAATGTGAAAGAATAAAAGAGTAATTGTCCCGAGGAGATGAATACGTATTGCAACAACACCTCCTACATACAGAAAGCCTAACAACTGGGGCTTTGAAGCAACACCTCCTAGATGAAGGAAGCCTAACAACTCCTACGTCACCAAGCTTTGACGTCATCGTTTGGCCTACGCTTAAAAGTTTTATTTTCACAGAATAAAAGTATACAAAGTATCTCATGAATAACAATGTTTTAATAATTTGAGATAAAAAATATGGTTTTAAGAAAAATGGCAGTTTTTAGATATGACTAATTAGATAATATGATAAGGAAATAGACCGGAATGAATAATTTTGTATGAGAAAGGTATTTTAATTTTAATCTTTTATTTAAGATATTTTCTAATATTTGTAGCATCCACCAGAAATTTTAAATACTTTTACTTTATGAAGGTAAAACAGTGATGACGTCATCACTTGAAGGCCTTATGATGACGTCAAAATTTCAGTTGTTAGGCTTTCTAAGTGTAGGAGTGGTTGTTTGAAGTCGTCACAAGGCCTTAAAGTGATGACGTTATCGCAGTTTTACTTTCACAAAGTAAAACTATTTAAAATTTCTGGTGAATGCTAGAAATATTAGAAAATATCGTAAGTAAAAAATTAAAATTGAAATATCTTTCTCATACAAAATTATTCATTCCGATCTAATTCCTTATCATATTGTCTAATTAGTCATGGTCAAAAACTGCAATTTGTCAAATAATTAAATTTTTTTATCTCAAATTATTAAAATATTGTTATTCATGAGTAAATTCACCAGAAACTTTTTATAGTTTTATTTTGTGAAAATAAAACTTTTAAATGTAGGCCAAATGATGACGTCAAAGCTTGGTGACGTAGGTGTTGTAAGGCTTTCTTTATCTAGGAGGTGTTGATAACACTCACTCGAAAACAAATCTTCCACTACCATTGCATTGCGCGTTGCACACCTGAAGACCATTTGGAACTTCTGCCTCCAAATACCCTTACAACCTCACTCTCGGGCCTCATCTGAGTGAGAGATCTATCGTGATTCACAATCATATGTTGCAATTTCACTTGCTGTGCACGCTATTAAAAATTGTATTAAATAAAAGCACTGAAAATTTTTCTGGTTTGTATGACAAATTTGTATTTCTTTTACAGGTTTGAGTTTGACATAAATAAGTGAAAAATTGCAAAATATTGATAATTATAAAACATAATAAGAATATTTAATTAATTTAATTACTAAGAATTATTAAATTAATTGAATTAATAAGAATATTAAATGAATTTGATAAGCTAAAGTGAATATATTTATTTATAAAACTATAAAAAATTCCTTCTCCGTGTTTATTAAATAGAGTAATTCCAGGATAGATGGACAAACGAGTGAGATGGACCAGCCAAATATTTAGTTAATGTGCCCCTCCATTAATGGCACAACTACCTCCGTTAAGCACTTAAAGACATTTTGTAAGGCGTGCTACTATTTGCTTCTAAAAAAAAAAATTCAGCTAATAATCATTGTTGATGTTGGTGAGTGAAATAATTTTTTCATGTGGTTATAGTTGTACAATTAAAGGTTTTGTTTTATAAGTGTTCTATCTAGTTTTGATGTTCTAATCTCGGGGAACATTTAGGCTTCCAAATAATCTAAAATAGCGACGTGAAATCCACAGTGTAGAATCAGGGAGGTATAAACTTGTCATCCGGACGATCGGGAGAGATCGAGTAAACCAAGACGGGAGAGATGGACCAGGCTTTCAGTCGGAGGAGATTGACCACAGAATAAATATTTCTTTTTAAAGAGCTGAATTTAAAATACTAGAGTATTGAATATTTCTGTTTTTAGAATTAGCCAACTGCCTACATTAGAAAGGTTCGTCCACACGCGGGGAATGAACAGAAGTTAATTTGAAAAAAATGCTATTAAAACCTTTGCAGAAAAGAATATGGGTGTCACTGAAGCGGCAAGCACTTTTAACATTCCTAAAACAACACTAAAAAGACAAATAACTTTACCAAGGGTTCTTCAGGACCTTCAATATTGGGCCACGAAAACAGCGAAAGCAAAAAAAAAATTGTTGCTCATATAAAAAAACTACAAAACCAGGGTTCCACCAACTCCTCCTAGATATAGAAAGCCTTACAACTTCTACGTCACCAAGCTTTAACGTCACAATTGCGCCTACATTTAAAAATTTCTGTTTCACAAAATAAAACTGTTAAAAATTTCTGGTGAATTTACCCAGGAGTAGCAATATTTTAATAATTTGAGATAAAAAATATAATTTTACGATAAATGACAGTTTTTAATCATAACTAATTAGATAATATGTTAGGAAATAGATCATGATGAATAATTTTGTATGAGAAGGGTATTTTAATTTTAATGTTTAATTTAAGATATTTTCCAATATTTGTAGCATTCACCAGAAATTTTCAATAGTTTTATTTTACGGAAACAAAACTTTCGTATTTAGGCCTACTGATGACGTCAAAGTTTGGTGACGTAGGAGCTGTAGGGCTTTCTATATCTAGGAGGTGTTGGTTTCACACCGTGTAGAGACTCTGTCAGGTCTATGGCATACGAAATAGCAGAACGATTTAAAGTATCTCTTACTTTTAATAAAGAATCTGAAAAGGCTGGTTACGACTGGTTACAGTCATTCCTTGCTGGAAATCCAGAGCTCTCAATAAGGAAAGCAGAAGGCGTGTAGGTCACTCGAGCTAAAGGAATGAACAAACAATATGTCCTTGACTATTTTAAAGTGCTCGAAAGTGTACTTAAGGAGCATGATCTTTTTGAAAAGCCCCGTGGTTTTTTAATATTGATGAAACTGGTTTGCAGCTAAATAATAAGCTTGGTGAAGTAGTGGCCATAATGATGTGTGGTATCAACTTATTTTTATCTCAAGTGATTTTGCATGTTTCTAATAATAAGTTTTACAACAAGTGTTTCTATTTCAATAGCTTACAGTCATTTTGCTATCTTTTAATGAGTATTTTACCCTTTTTTTAAGTTATGTTAATAATGATATATCTTTAATGCTTCCTTAAATATTTTCTTTTAATATTTGCTTAATTCACTTTATTTATTATGTTTTTGCCTTAAATCAGTTTTTCTATGGTACCAATTTGGTGACCCCATATTATTTTTTTCCCCTTCCTACCTCTGAAGCTAAATCCTAAGATGTTTACTTAAATTTAAATGTATTCCTTTTATTTTATTCTTTTGCTAATATTCGGAAAGATTTCGGTCCTAGTTAGGAATAATTCTTAATTTTGAGCATTTTCCCTTTCGATTTGACCTTTTACTGGCCTAGGTACTGTTTCGGTCAATCGTCTTTTTTTTCTGTTTCGAATAACGCACGTTTCAAATTCTCGCCATCTTGAAACCGACCGCCATTTTTTTTAGCCGAGCGCGTCCTTTCACACTCGATGCATTCTTCCCGCGCAAGTCTGATCTGGAACTTTCTCGAAGGACGCCAACAAGCTGGCGATCGCTGATTGGCTGAGGGCCGCCCGCTTAGTAGCGTGGCTAGAGGTAAGGTGACGCGATCAGTCAGTTGAGGTCTTTTTTTTTCTGATTCTATAGTCAAGTACATTTATGACTGATAATGAATTATTTGTTATGTGGATGTGGTTTTCCAAATCAAGCAGTAATCAAGTTGTATTCAAGCTTGACAGTTCAAATGACTTAAATTCGGCGGGGAAATATTTGCTGACTCATTTTTTTGTAATCTCCAAGCTTGCTGCAAGCTTAAAATGAATTGAACTGTCAAACTTGTATTAATATGTCAAATTCAAAGAAATGTCAAGCTTGATTTAAGCTTATGTGCTGTCTGGGGACCCTGATGTTATACCACATTATGATTAGTTATCAGAAAAGGGCGTTGAAATTGAAATTAGTGTTTAGTACCTCAACCTGCAGTAAACAATGGGGGAACTCAGTTAACAGAATACGTTTTTGGAGTAAACAATAATGCTACTGAAGTTGACCATGCTGTTCCAAGCAAATCTAAGTCAAACACTTCTGAAAGTTCCACACCTACGAAACTTTTGGAGCAAATATCTCCCATGCCAAGCGTAAACAAAGTAAAGGCACCAAAAAGAAAGTCCCAAAATGTTGCCACCACTTTAAATACTTCAGAAAATGTTTTGAATGCAAAGAAGAAAGAAGACCAATTGGAGACGGCAGGGGAAGTGATGAAAATAAGGAAAATGTTGGATCACAGATGGGTTCTGAAAACTGCAACTAACCAAAGCGTACCCTGAAAAGTAACGTAATAAAACAGTTGCAGAATTAGCCCTCATGTGACGCTGATATAGATATAAACATTCAAGAAATATGTGGTGACGATGATGACATTGTAGAATATTGGAACGAAAACGGAAGTGTGGGATGCGGCGAGAATTACAGTGAGGGAAAGCAAAAAGTAGATTGGATATAGTGCTCTTCTTGTTTGCGTTGAATTCATGAAGGATGTTCAAGGTTTGAAGTAACATGCGATTACTGAGGGAAGAAATTAAATAGCAAGAAGTTACTGCAAATTAATCTTAAGCCATAGCACATTAAAAACAATTTCCTTTATAGTAAATGTAACATAGTAATTCACGTATACTTAATAAATTAATAAAAATTAATTTAATTGCAAGTAAGTTGATTTTAATTTTCATGTAATAAAAATAAAAATTTATAAATTTAAAATATCTATATATATTATTATAAATTTAATATAAAATTTTTCATTATTTTATGGTGGTCCATCTTTCCCATTCATATGGACCACATAGTAAATATTTTAAAAAATCATAAAAAAAAATCCTTTAAATATATGATATTTTGCATTAGGAATTTTGTAGAAATATCATACACTATATGTACATACTGTGAAAAGTAAAATATATATAAATATATGGCTTTTAGAGAACGAAAAAAAACGTGGTCCATCTCTCTCGCAATTACCCTATATATCTTTACAATCTAAGAGCAGCGTTTCAGTCTATATAGTTAACTACTGCATAATTTTACATTAGGCTATTTTATTTAGCACAATGATATCTAGCTGTTTTATAAAATACTAGCTGCGTACCCGTTCTCCGCACGGTAGGGAACGAAACTTTTTCTTACATCTATAATTCGAATTGATTCCAGTGATTTGGAATCTAAAATTAAGCAAAATGATTTGACTCTTGGCGTAAAGTTTACTCATTAATTATTCGTAAATTTAGTATAAGTACTGGCCTGAGACCATTGTTAATATTCTGACACAAAAACTATGTCGGTGTCATTCGCGATCAGAAAAAGAAGAGTGACGGTTTGCAGCGAAAATTCCTAACTTTCAAAATATCTCATTTCTGCATCATACTCTTTTTTAGATTTAAGTTAAACCACCTTAGATACTACATGATTTGGAGAACCGTTTTATTTTATAGTTAAATAGTTGTGCACCCGCTCTTCGCAAGGGAAGAAGAGAACATTTTCCCAAAATGCAATCATAACTACTTGTGACAAAACAGAATCTCCAAGAAAAAAAAAGTTCTGTTACAGTCTTTTCTGTTGAAACTCCTACTAACGCGGGATATATTAACGCGACGCAGAATTACTTAATGTTTAGTTAGCTGTGATGTAAGATGGTTGTTGAAAAAGGAATAGAACACTTAGTTTCGCGAAATATTTATTAATGCGGTATATTGTCCTTTGATCAATATTGCCCTAGCATATCTACTAACTATTACTTATACTATCTTTTACTGATACCAAATACAATTATTTTCGTTTTTCAATCGTTAATGTTTAATTTAAAGAAACGGCTTAGATATTTGCCACGAATGTAGTCTTTGGTGACTTTTATAATTTACGCATTTGTATAAACGATAATCATTTCACTTTATGGTTGGCACTAAAACAGCTCTCCATACATTTGTATGCATAATTCTTGTCAGATTGCCGTATTTAGCACCAGGGCCCTATTATCTCACGGCCAAATCCCGACTTTTCCCAGTGCCCCAGGCTCAAAATGGCTCCCAATTTGAAATGTTAATCTGGAATTTTCTTTTTTATAACAAAATTTTATGAAAAATAAAACAAATTTCATTGATGAAGGTCTCCAAATTCATCAATGCCCGGTGTCCCTGTTTGTCATAATCAGGCCCTGTTTAGCACCACAAAATATTTCTTGCGATTCGAAAACGTGTCCCGTTTAAAATCTCAATTGAAAGTAATGCTGGATAATTCACTGGTGAAAAAACAGCATTCAATTCTTTTATGGCAACGTAAAATAAAATATGGAATTATTTCATGCGTTGCGTATGTTTTGCTTGTGAATATGTTTTCTGATTGAGTTTCGAAAGGGGTTTTAAACTCGTGACACCAAAATGACGCACATTTCACATGCAAAAAACCAGTAATTTTATTTATTTTTTTCAACTGGAAATTTTAATCATTGTTACTGTATCCAGGACAACCAAACCGCAAGATATCAAACCGAAATTTGTAAGCAGCTGCTAATGAAATGAAAATCCTTCTTTACTTAAAAATTCGTAAAAATTCTCCTAATTTATATTTTTCCTCCGTTCTTCTTTTAAAAGTGGGCGAATTGTGTGCTCCGTCTTTTGCCGAAATATAAAAAAAGTTATGCCAGATAGAATTCAAGATTCAGCAGTTTTAAAAATATTTTACGAAACTCAGCGTCAAACTTAATTTTATTTGAAAAATTCCCAAAAATCTGAAAAGTATGCTACACAGTCCGAACAAACAGTTTTTAAAAGAAAATTTTCTCCTCTATACGATGATGTAAATATCGTTTTCTTGCGAGTGCAATTACCGGCGTTATTATGTATTACGCAAGAAAAATCGCTAAAAATCGGACAAAACATAAAATAAAACATTTTCTAATTCGAATTTCGAAAAACTCGCTTCGAGGTGTGTCGAGACCCGTCTTGGAGAATTTCCGTACAAAATTTTGTTTGTCTACGATCACCCGTTTCGGAGCTACGCGAGACACAGACAGACAGACAGACAAATGGACAGTTTACACATTGCTTTATTTATATAGATTTAGACACTAGAACATTTCTGAGTATTGCATTCAGTTTTTTTTTTTTTTTCGTAGTTACGGAGGCTAATTTATAAAAATAAACTCTAGACTACGCTTATGTATTTGGGACAGTGCGTGCATCAAAGAATGCAGAGATTGGTGGAATAACTTAGTACAGAAAAAGCTGGGAAATGTCAATACGTAGGGAAGACGTGAGGAATGGACAAGAGGAGAAGACATCATTATAATTTTTTCACTTTTGTACAGCTTGGTATCTCGTTAAGATGAAATACATAGCTTCCAAAACCACTCCGGAATATGACTAGCCACTTTTTGAAACAGTAAATTTTGACTCAAGACACGACAAAATATGCTCCTTAACGGATGCGTACGCCATCGCCGCAAAAACCACCTAAAGAATTTCCGGTTGCAAAAAGTGATTGAATGACTTTCGGAGTCGTTAGCAGCCACAGACTAGTTGGAAGGATTGGGGTGATGCATTAGCCCATATTGGACCACTCATAAAAACAACCACGAGAAAAACATAAATTTTTAAAATAGGGTTCAATGTGAGGTACTTACACACTTAAAAAAAAATTTTTAAAGTTTTATTATAATTTTTTTGAAATTTAGACTGTCCTATAAATAAGACAACGGTCCAATATGCACTACCAAAAGTTACAAAATTTGAGTTGCCTTTTGAAAAGGACTTTTCTGGATGTTCCTATATAATCGGATGTTGCACAGTTTGCAAATTGTAAAAAGTTTTTTTTTTTCTTGCAAGATTTTAAATGAATACAACTTTGACAACATACTGGACAACATACTGGATCTCACCAATTCATGCTCACAGTTAGAAGACGAAGTTCTTTGCTATGCTCTTTGTGCAATGTTGTTTTGGGCAATTGTTTCACATAGGTAACTTATTGTAACGATACACCACCTTGCGGCTTGCTTTAACCTGCGAAATTTTAATAAATCCTGTGCAGAGGAAAATAATTGGGAAAAATTTCAGGCCTCGACGAGAGTGATTCCAAAGAAATTCAGAGGAAGAAAGAGTCCACTACCACAATTTTCCTGAAATAGAATTAATTTTACATATTACACTTGAATACGTTCATTGCATTATCATATTTGTTTTAAGTCGTAGCACATAAGGTACGCTAGTACACTCTCTGCTTTCTTTCAAACGACGGTGTAATTTCGTAATTCTTTTGTAACTTCGAAATTTCTTGGTAATGAAAGTACAGGGTTATCACTTTAGCGAAAACATGCTATTTTCTTGGCTTTGTTAAACAGTGGGTCAGATATTCCTCCCTAAGTTTTAGCTAACCATTTCAAAGATATTTGAGGGCAATTTACCATTTGATTATCTTCAACAGTTTCAGTGCCACAAATCCTTTTAGTTGCCAAAGAACCATGGGAGCTAATACAAAAAAAAAGTGAAAAAATTTCCATCTTTTAATTGCTCCCTGCCACCGAGCATGAAAAAATAAAAGGTACATTGTTCCCTGAATTCAAGGAATGTGATCTATAAGTATGAGTGACTTAAAAAAAAAGGTATGTATAGGACCGTTGTCCTCTTTATAGGACAGTTAGAAAACACGTGTCACATGTCTGTACTATTTATTTTTTCCATGGTTATTCTTAATGTTTTGAAAAACACAAAGGATCTATTAAAAAACTGAATAGTTTTGTTCAAGGAACAGAAAATTCTTATAATTATTTAATGGCTTAAAGCAATGACATTTTAAGGAGTAAATTTAAAGTTTTTTTTTCATTAATTTTTTTTCCAAAATTCCATTTTTCTTTATTGGTATATTACATTCTGCCTACTTGTCGTAATTTACAAGAAGTTTTATGTAGATTTTATTATTTAATTTTATTTTATCCGCATTTCATTTAACTGTCCTATAAATAGGACGGCAGTCCAATATGGGTAGACCCAACACCTCCTAGATATAGAAAGCCTTACAACTGCTACGTCAACAAGCTTTGACGTCACAATTTGGCTTACATTTAAAAGTTTGATTGTAACAAAATAAAGCTATTAAAAATTTCTGGTGAATTTACCCATGATTAGCAATATTTTAATAATTTGCGATAAAAAGTATAATTTTACCACAAATGGCAGTTTTTAACCATAACTACTTCGATAATGTGATAAGGAAATAGATCATGCTGAATAATTTTGTATGAGAAAGATATTTTAATTTTAATGTTTAATATAAGATATTTTTTAATATTTGTAGTATTTACCAGAAATTTTTAATAGTTTTATTTTATGAAAATAAAACTTTTAAATTTCGGCCAAATGTTGACGTCAAAGGTTGGGGACATAGGAGTTGTAATGCTTTCTAAATGTAGGAGGCGTTGGTTTACCCCGAATCCGCCCCACAAATACTAGAAGTGCGACCGTCACGCCATCTAGCAGTAACGGACCTTCGCTCTTGTCGAATTATTTATCTACGTTTACATTTCAGAAGTTACGGTTTTAGAAATGGGTTGGCTCAAATGTCAGCACCGTAGTCTGCATATGTCCCCAGCTAGGCTTGTAATACCTTTACATAGCTCTTTTACATTTGCAGAAACCTCCATGAAATCAAGAGTCAGTGTCCCAAACAGTGCAACGGTTTGTAGAATATCTAAATACAGAATTGCTGTATATAAAGCTTATTTGACATATGTGCTGATTATCTTGCGGAAGATATCTTTAACGTTTGCAGAATCCCCTTTTATGTTACTCTTAAACAAGTTAGCTCACTTCTTTCCATACACCTGTAAGTACATGCTTTATCTAAGCCATGGAAGTAAAGTCCACTACTAAAAGTAAAATAAAAATCATGAACTTTTTCCTTTGGTTTATTTGTATTGCATGTTTAACAGTTTCTAAAAAAAATTAAATGTGCTTATTATTTCTCTTTGTCAGTCTGTCTGTCCCCACGTACTTTAACTACCGTCAATATCCATTGATTTCCTCGAAAGTTTTAAGTGTTTTTCATGCGTGCTATACAACGTATCTTATTTTAAATGGTTTAGTTTTACCAAAAATGTACTTTATCGCTTCCTAACACAAGTAGAAATTTGACAGTTTATTTCTTTATCTGTGACAAATTTCGTTGTTGTCGCGTTGAGTACAATTTCATTTGGGCGGCTGTTAACGAATTACGATTATTCATTTAAGAAGTATTATTTATGAGAAGCACTAATATATATATATATATATATATATATATATATATATATATCAGAGCTACTTTTCATGTTTGAAATATTACATTATTGTGCGCAATACATTTGTATAACTGGAGGAGTGATTTTGCATGATGACGAAGAAACACACAAATATGTTCTTTTGATTTGCGAAAAAAAAATCTTCTTCTCCATTTCTTTTTTATTTTGTTTGTATATTCCCAATGAACTTCATCATTTCCTCCAGTTGATCTCAAATTTTGTTAATTAAAATTCATGCATTTAAGGGTTAATGTTACTTTTTGACGCTGTTTACTCATTTAGATAGCATGTTTTTGCATCACTGATATTTACCACTTGCTTCAGTGTATAGTTTAAAATTAAAAACAAATTATAATCAGAAGGAATCACTAAAAATATTGCAATCATGAGGAAACAGTGAAAGATTTTTATTTTAACAAGAAGTGACGCTGATAGAGGGCAGGGTGGATTTTTTGAAAGAACCCTGCAAATAGCGTTGAGTTAAAATTGAAATAAAAATTTAAAATAGATCACTCGAGCCTAGCGCAAAACAAATGAAAAATACATAGCTCCCATTACTTCCAATTTTAACGGAACATTTTTCATCACATTTACAGCACTTGTATTTTACATAAAAATTTTGGACTGTTGCTAAGCTTAAGTTGCTAAGCAGGAATTAGTGGTCAAAAATCTTCCACTAAAATTCGAAAAGTTCGCAGTTATGAAAATACTGTAGTATTTGAGTGAACACTGCAATCGCGACTGTTTTTAAATCAACCAAACGTTTCCTTATGTGAGCTATCACTTTTGAATATATATTTATTTCATTTTTATTTAGAAGACAAATGTCATTCCCAATGTTTTACTTTGTCCAACGAATCTAACATTAAATTAATCTAAACGCGGGGATAGCCAAATCGTGGAGGATTCCAAGTGGTGCACTGCATGCTTGTGCCTTCTCCTTCTTCTTTTTGTTTCTTTGCCGGCTGAGGCTAGCTCACGTTACTGAATGCGTCGCTTATAACTGCCTACACGCTTAAATCTATTGAGTAAAATAATAATCAAACGGAGTATATTTTTACTCAATTATTGACTTCAAACAGCCATTCTCCCGATTGAGTAAAATTTGCTCCACTAATCGACAAAAATCAATCCAGCGAAAAATTCTCAATTTTTGAGCACTATACAACAGCTCCATTTAGGCTAAATAATAATCAAAAATGAGGAGTATCTGTCTGTTTTTGATTAATATAATTGTACTCAATTATGATTATTATTTAAGCTATAGAATGAGCGTTTTTACAAAATCAGCCCTTTTTTAATTAATATATCTGCACTCAATTAAGATTATTATTTTAAGCTAGAGAAAAGGTGTCTTATGAAAATTTGCTGTTTTTGATTAATATATTGAATTATTCGTTTTCTTCATCTTTTATTATCAGAGATGTAATCTATGATTATAAGCCCGAGAAAATAAATTTTAAATGAAGGCAAATACATTACATATATCTTAATACACTATAAAAAAAGTATTGTTTTAATAAATAGAATATAATTTCACTATAGTCTCTAGTTATAAAACGAATTCACAGTACAGTCAGAATACACAAATGCAATCATGGTTAAACCAGCTGTGAGATTTAATTAAAGCAGCAACCCAATTTATTTACATGAAAAGGTAAAATAGTACTTACTCACTTGACTGAAGATATCATAACTTCATTTGTTTTACAAGAGCGACGAGATTTTTATAATCCAATCGTAAGAAACTATGTGCATTAAAACAAAATTTTTACCGAAAGCATCCTCTCCATATTTAGGTTGAATTTATTTCACAACTCTGAATATGAAAAAGATGCATTTGGTATTCCGAAATAAAATAAAATTATCACCGTTCTAAAGTATCATCGGGTATTCTCTTCAGAAACTATTTTAATTCATATTTTGATAACGATATGTTTGCTCTTCGATGATCGCCGAATTCCCGCTTCCCGCGTTGTGTTGTCTGTGGTGACTATGTTTATGTACCGTTTTCCGTTGAAGAGGGTTAGTCACGTGATAGTAATACGATATCTTACTACGCATCTTTCGTGGGGGAGAGACAGAATTCTCAAATAGACAAGATTTTAGTGAAAAATGGAGTATAATAGAATCTAACTAATCCTGAGCATTGAGGGGAATTGAGAAGATAACAAATTATTGTCTTTAATGAGTATTTTTTAGCGTAAAAGGATTTAAATCAGCCGATAAGAAATTTAATCAATAAAGGAGTGTTAGTTTTAATCAATAGATTTATGCGTGTATGTCCTCCCCAAAGTTTCCTGCCACAGTTTTGATACTCATCAGAAGGTGATGGACTTCCGAATACTGGCACCCCTCAGAAACTGCTAGCGACAGCCGATAGGACTTTCGGAACCACGGATTCAACGTGCACTTACACCGCATGTAAACAGTGGCCTTAAATCGTATGTCAAAATCGAGCCCGCACCCTTCCGGTTACGAGTCCAACTCCTTAACCTCTGGGCTATCAGGAACCACCTTCTTTCGGTTTTTTGGGCACAGGGCACCTCTGCTTAGGGTACCATTTGTGCCAAAGCCTCAAAATCAATGCCTCCTAATTAGATTTAATGGCTTCGCGCACTTTGTTTATAAAGTCAGACAAGCTCTTGATGGAACTAAGGTGTAACTCTTTAATGTTGAAGATTCCTAAAGTATCCTTGTACCTACTTATTGTTTTAAGACAGATTGAAAATTTTGAAAATAATCAGGTGTCCGGAAATATTTTAATTCTTATAATTTATGATGCTGCGTCAAGATTAAGGACTTCAAAATACATTGTCATCAAAAATCGAACTGTCTTTCATCCCCTAACAATTATCCGAAAAATTAATCCTCTATAGGATCCTCTTCCTCAGAACAATAATTTCAATCTGTTTTCACTCTTATCGTTGGGGGTATTTTTATTACTTTTACTCTTCTAAACTATAGTTTACTTGTATTCATATTTTTCAACTCTACCCGTAAACGTAAGGAAGAGTAAACGTTTCTTAGGTTAATTGTATGGCGCATCTGGTGTGATCTGTGAAAGCATTCGTTGTATGGTATGCAAAAGTTTGGTTGCCTGTGCCATAAATCATGTAGATACATATAAAAGCATTAAAACAAAATTCTAAATTACGGAAGCTGGATTATAAAAATAAACAAACTCTGGACTATGCTTATTTAGTATAGAATAACAGTACAGAAAAAGAAAGGAAATGGCAGTACATAGAAAAACAAATATATATTGATGGACGTGAGGAAGACATCTTTAAAAACTTGTGACTTTTATATAGCTTGGTATCGGTATGAAGTAAACTTATAACAAAAAAAAATAAAGAGAGAGAGAGAGACGTACCAAGAAGGTAATGTCCGATTGCGATAAAAATTTTTAGATGCAAAGAACATACATTAAAAAAAAGATAAAAATGTCCGAACAATTGAATGATTATTGTATAGTTTGACCATTGCAAAGAGAGGAAGTCTGTAAGGTTGTGGTCCACCTCTGGCATCGAAGAACACTGTTCTTTATCTGGGAGTTGTTAGTCACATCAACACCTCCCAGACAATAAAAGCCTAACAACTCCTACATTATCAACTCTGACGTTATCATCAAGCAGGCAATTTAAACTTTTGTTTTCACAAAATAAAACTCTTAAAAAATTCTGGCGTCTTTACTCATGCATAACAAAATTTTAATAATTTAAGTTAAAAAATTTAATTTTACTACAAACGGCAGCTTTCAACCATGATTAATTAGATAATATGATAAAGAAATACACTATAATGATTAATTTTAAATACGAAATGTATTTCAATTTCAATGCTTAATTTAAGGTATTATCTATTATTTGTAAAATTCACCAGAAATTTTAAATAGTTTTACTTTGTAAACATAAAACATATGATGACGTCAAAGATTGAGTTGTTGGGCTTTGTGAAGAGCCTTATAATCGCATGGGCAAATTGCGACTCTGGCCAGGTCTCCCA